>CM048048.1:16695000-17065000 GCA_026259375.1 Verasper variegatus
AAGTCAAGTACTCTACTTTACTTGAGTATTTTCAATTGACACACACTTCCATTCCACTATAGAGAAAAATATTGAACTTTTACTGGCAGATTTAGTTATAAGTAACTTTTAATGAAGATTTTACACAGTGGATTATATAACACATTTAAAAAAAAACAATAGATTTAGTCAAAGATTAAACCAGTGGTTTCCAACCTTTTTTGGCTTCTGACCTCTTCCAACTTCTTTCCACCACTTTTATTTGCGATCTCGTTCTCTCTGCAATCGCTTCAGTGTTTGTAAAGACACTTCACAGCCCAAATGAATCACAGCCTGATGTACAGTTGCATCCCTTCAGAGCCTTGTTCAGTAGAAACCATTATGCCAACCTATACTTTGCAAGAAACAACATTGTTAAAGATGAATTCAGTTTGATTAAATTGTACATTTAAAAACATTTAAAGCTTTGAATAATGACTCTAACTTAGTTGTGTGTTTGCCCAGAAGTGAAAGAAGAAGAAGTGCACTATATTGTATAGTATTTCACTCACAGTTAGAGGAACTTTACTGATTGTTGTACCTTGCAGGTGGCCCCATGACATGGATTGAGTCAAACCTGTAAGATGGAGGAAGGTGGACACAGAGGACGGAGGAATAAAAATGCCCGTGTGGGCACAATACTGCTCCTCATGGTGAGAAAAACCTAAAGTACTTCACTCATAGAATTAACAAAAAGAGAAAAACAATCCTCTCATGGACAATAAACCTTTTCTCTGGACATTCATTGTCTATTTTTGTTGCAGTGCATCATCGTTCCCACATATTTGCAACCTTCAGAGTGTCCCCCTGAAGACTACAGGTCTGAAAAGGGAATTTGTTGCAACAAATGTTTTCCAGGTACAGAAACACACATGACACACAGTAGCGTGCTCATTACCCGAAATATCACACAGGCAGATGTCGTCTTATGCTATAGATCAATTTTACAAAGCCTTGACATTAATGTTTTTCAGGTAATAAGCTTGTAAAGGAGTGTAATGCTACGGGTCACAGAAGTATATGTGCTCCATGTCCTTCTGGACAATTCATGGATAAGATTAATTACTCCTACAAATGTGGAGCGTGCAGTGTCTGTAAAGGTACAGCAACATTACCTTTTTCTGACTCATTTCAATTCTTGGATTTACCAGTGTTGCACCAATGGATGATTTTCTTAATCCACCTTTTCTCTGTTTTTCACAGGGAGCAAGAATGAAAGGACTCTAAAAAAATGTGAAAGAGACCAAAACACTATTTGTCAATGTTATGACGGTTATTACAGATTCTACATCGACTCAGTCACGTATGAGTGTCGCAAATGTGCACAATGTGGACCTGATGAAAAGGAAAAGCAAAACTGTAAGTGTTGAGACGTGACTGTTACACAAACATCAGTGTTGAGTAAATTATTATTATTTTTATCATTTAATTATTCTTGTTTTGCACAGGCACAAACCTGACAAACACAGATTGTGAATGTAAGGAGAACTACTACAGAGTCAAAAAAAGGTGTGAACCCTGCAAGAGGTGAGTCTACACCATTGTTGTTTGTGCATGTTCTGTTCCCATCATGCAGTCTGTGATGGTTTTATTTAGAGTCAGATGGGGAAGTTGGTTTGATGAATTGAAACTTGCAGCGCACTTCAGTTTTTCTGTTCGTTGTTCACAGAGGAGAGAAGTTCGGGTGTTAAAAACTGGGCTACTGACATTGTAACACAAAACGACAAGCGTCCAGTTGTTCGATATATTGACTCCTGGGCTCCTGTTTTCAATGAGGAGATATGTGTAAGATAAAACAAGAAGAAAATCAGATCTGTGCCTCTTAAAATCCCACAATCCTCAGCTACTCTCTTGTTCACATAATGTGAGTGTGGCCATTTAGTAACTGTGACAGATGAAAAAATATTTCTCTTTCATTTCTACACCAATTTCCTGTGTAGTGTGACTGTAACATTGTACCTGAAGTGTTAACACTCGGTTGTTTGAACTCGCTTGCTGGTGTTGAAAAAACTTCTCGGCCTCTGTGTTAATCACTTCCTCTTGAGATCTTCCAACTTCCTCTTTAATGCTGTGACACGTCTTCTCTGCTCTCCACAGTTGTACCAGTGAGTGCCAATATGGCTGTCCACTTCCTAGTCTGAATAAAAATGGTGAGCATATGACATATGAATATACCTGATATGATTACACTGGTTTCCAGAGTAACCAAACCTTATAATAAATGATATAGCCACATTGATTCTGCTCTACTTAATTCCAAAAAACTGAGGTGTCAGAATATGTTAAAATCAACCAGCAGTATATGTTACACAAAATCTGGTATTATTAGGTAGCTTTAAAATTGGAATAACCAATTCCAGCTGCACAGTAACAAACTCAAATGCAAAATTCAAATCCATCTATTTATTGCTGCTTGTGCCAAATTTACATTCTAGATTATATTAAAAGATGTTTTTAGCCTTATTGGGTTTTATAAAACCAGAATGTAAAAAAACAAATAAATGTTTTAACAATTGTCCACCTGTGTCCTTTTTTCCTTTGTGTCCCTTGTAATCACCATGAAGGTAACGACACAGGAGAGCAATTTTTCACAAACATAATTGCTGGAGTTGTTTCTGTGGCTCTTGTGTTGTTGGCGCTGGTCGCTCTCATCACTCACGTGGTCACTAAACGCTCCATCAAGAAGAAGTGGGCACAGCCGTCCTCCCAACCGACTGATGATTCTCCGGACCCTTCCGAGGTAAACTGGTCTAGCTGCCTCTGGTAACCTTTCACCAGTGGAATAACATTTATATTCAACCCATTTTGATCTGCTCTTGTTTCACAGGTGGTCCTGATCTCTACTGAAGGATCTTCAGACAACAGCATCGTCGAAGTCATTCCCAACAGCCCTGTGAGTGAACAGCTGCCACCCAATCTGCCTGACTGTGTCCCCCTGGAAATCGAGAGTGAGTGGATTTAATACTGTGCATAGCAGCATGTTCCAGTGTGTTGACTCAAACATACAGCGCACTGTTGTACTAACTCTTATCCTTTCCTCTCAACACACCCCTCCCCTCTTCTTTACCTCGTCTTCAGCCGCTGACTTAATCTACTCAGTGTTGGATCTAGTTTCTGCGCTGCAGGTGAAGCAGCTGGTGCGTACTCTAGGTGTGAGGGATACAGAGATCGAACAAGCAGAGCTGGATCACCGGCCCTGCAGGGAGGCTCACTACCAGATGCTGCGGTTGTGGGCTGAGAGAGTGTCTCGTGCGGATGGAGGAGGTCAAAGTGGAATGCTGCACTGGCCTTTGTTGCAGGAGTTGTTGGACAAACTGAGGATGATGCGCCTGGGAGGGGTGGCCGAGGAGCTGGAGACAAAGTACAGCATTCAGTAATTCACCGACGCTAACAAAAGCTTATGAAACCAAGTATTGTTCTCTTTGGAGACACCCTCACGGATAGCCTCAAAGCAAAAAGACACGGGGCTCCCACCAAAGCAGCAGTTTTACTTCAAAGCCAACCAGCATCACTGAGGGATCTACCTCTTGTTCCCATCACCCACTGAGACGACAAGACCAAACTACTGAGAGGGACTGATGGATACGTTCATAGGAATATAGGATTTTTCCGCTGATAAACTCTGCTCAACCCTTTGTAATGAACTTCCAGCAATGCATGTGTATGTGTACTTATGTGTTTTTTAAAGTATAAGGAATACACATTTTGGGTAATGGGCTTATTTTTTCCAAGTGTTAGTTGAGAAGATTGACACCACTTCCGAACGTGAACATTCTCTTGCTTTTCTTATCGAACTCAGTGTCTATGAAGATCTTTTTATACACGGTGTCTCAGATGCGGTGTTGCATTAGTATCACTGCACTGAATGTCTTTGGCAATATATGGGAATAATAGTCTTTAGGATTTCATACTCGACTAGAGACTTGTTACTGTACAGAATGCTTTCGATTATGTAATTTGTACCGAATCATATTTTCATGTGGCTTTATCAACTTTTTATTGAACAGTAGACCTTATTATTATTATCTGCTATTTGAAGAGTTGGCCAATTATGTCAAAAGTCCCTTTTGCAAGGTGACAAGGTGCCGAAAGCTTAGGAAGCTATTTACCTAGTACTTTCCCTCTGTCCAGGGGCAGATCCATGGGCGAGGCCAGGTAAAATCCGATTTTTTTTAAGTAGCCACTCACTCACAATAAAGTTATTGTTGCTAACCATTTTTATTTTCTAAGCTTCTTTGAAAAAATGCATTGATGTGTGGCTTTGCTCTAAGCTATAGTGCAAACTGTAAACAAGAAATGACTTCAATGTGCACCTTACTGAATCAGGACCTGTGCAACAATGTTGGACATAAGATTACAGGTAGAACACATTTCAATGGGGACTGTTTACCCTGTACCATGAAGTTAACTGGTAATGTTTTAGTAGTTCCTGCTTATAGTGGGTAAAATATATCCCTCTGCTGCGTCTTACAGACGTTTCACAGTCCCATTATCATTCTTTTAAGCCCCATTATACAAGCATTATTCATGACTGTAGGACAGAACGGGACACACCTTGTCTCAGCCTGTCTCAGCCAAGCAACTTTTATAGGACCAGTTCCAGCCTGCAGATTCTGATATGAATCAGTCATGCTCTCTCGGATTAGAGACTTGTCATTCCAAAGCACTTTTGTATTTTACTTTATGAGACGGAAACATGTATCGAGCGAACAATCAATGCTGAGCAGCAGTCATGTTAAATGTTCAAATCTGATCTTTGAATAAATGTATCTTTTTATGTTGGACTGGATGTGTTTGTGTGGAGGCCTCGGGCGGCTGCTGTTTACACGGTGACAGTGCATCACAATGAGGATGTACAGTGATCTTATATTTACCCTCAGGTTCACTGACAGTTTTCATTCCAGCCTCAAGCCTTAGACATTAATCACATGTTTAGGGGCATTTTACTTCCCGTTGATTCCACTGCCAAGTCTTTGACCTGACCTGCTCTGTTTTTTTTATAGAATGTAGCTACCGGAAGGGTAGCTGAATTAAATTCTCCTCTTCCCCATAACTCACTTCTTCCTATTTTCACTCTGTTCTCTATCAAACACCCGATGCTCATACTTAATTTCATATCAATGCCTTTCTTACTGTTTACCCAAAAAAGATGATCTCCTCCTGCTTGCTCAGGGGTGGTGTCCCCCCCCCCCCCCCCCCCCCCACTCAAAAGGGATCAGTCACCGTGTCTGCTCCTCTAAGCACTTTCAACTGTGACACATTCACCAGCCCTGAGCTCTGATTTGTTGGCTGCAGAATCCAGTTGTTCTCGTCGGGCCAGTTGCAGAGGGAAGGGGTGCAGGTGAAAGCCACAGTGGGAGGGACCCGTCCAGGTAAAGAGAGAGAGAGAGGGGGGGGGGGGGGAGAAAGCGAACAGAAACCAAAGATGACTGCGTGAAACGAAATGGATCCAAACAAGCCCAGGTAAAGTCTGTGTTTTTACCTGATATGGAGTGACTGCGGTGGTGTGAGCAGGTACAGGAGGACAGCGAGTCGTCACCGCTGTCAGTCACCTTCTTGTTGAAGCTTCATTGTGGATCTGTGGACTCTGCTGTTGCATTTGATTTGTTGTTATGCGGAGGCTGTAAAACTACCTGTCATTATTAAGCATGTGTTCATCTTTAAATGGGCTTAAGTATTCCAAATCAGGTATAATTGTGTCTCTTCGGTGTGTTACCATGGGTTACAAACAGACAGATTTCAAACAGGAACGACACCTTGATGAAAGCATTTGCGTCAGAGCTTTGATGTCTGACATAGTTGCATGAGGTGCAGAGTTCCTCGCTGCAGTGTGTGGACTCACAAGTGTCTTTGCTTTTAGATTAACTTCTCAAACTGTGTCAATATGATCATGAAGCGTCAGAGCAGTGATCCCACGCTGCCCTTGTGTAGCATCAGTCCCTGCTTATGTGTCAGCTTTGACCAAGCAGTGTGGAAATGGCTTTTCTCCACTGGCTTCAGCAGTAAATTGACAAATATTTCACTGTGACACAGAAGCTTCCTGAGAATAGAGATGCATTTTTCCTCTGTAACCTAAATCTGTAAGATGTGATGTCAGGTTTGCCGGGAACTTACAAACTCACATTTGTTCTGGAGAAACACTGCTGCATGCAGAGCTGTGTAACTGGAGGTGCAGCCATGTGAAACTGTCGGTGTCCATGTCAATGTTGTCGTCTGAGCGATGCAACATGGACAGTCTGGTTACCTGGGCCACACCTTGTATTTACTTGGTCTATGCGATGGTCCAAAAGAGGAACTGAGGCAAATATTAGCTGCATAATTTACTGCTAATTACTTCCTTTGGTTTACCTCCTACTAAAACATTAAGTTATTATTAATTATTCAAACAAATCCTTGTCTAGACTTGCCTGTATTCTTTTGCTCCTTCAAAAGAATTCACTTTTCGGGGTATTTCTCATTCCATGTGTTTGTTACAATCCTGCTTGTTTGATGCCTCATACATTTATTGTAAAGTTCTTCACAACTTTGTGCTACATATACATATAAATGATTTTGGCTTGGATCTGCTCATTTTTATCCTAAGCCAGTGGTTCTTAGGTTTTGGGGTTAGTGTCCTCCTCTGCTGGGAGATGTTCAAAGACTAGACAGCTGTTTATTCATAATCCAGATATCTATAGAAAGAGCAAGATGTTATATAAAATAGTATAAGAGTTACTGGATGATTGAAGGAGTGGCATGGTTGTTCAGTGGGTCTCACAGCAAGAAGGTGCCCGGTTCGAATCTGTTCACATTCTGTTCTACTTGTGTGTCCCTGTTTTCCTGCCACAGTCCAAAGACAGGCAGACTGGGGTTAGGTTAGAGACTCTAAATGTGAATGGTTGTTTGTCTCTACATGTTGACCATGTGATACGATGGCGACCTGTACAGGGTGTACCCAGCCTCTCGCCCACTGTCATCTGGAATTGGTTCGAGTCCCCCTGCATCTCTCACAGTCCCCTTGGATATCAAATGGTTCGATGACTGGAGCTCCTCAGGCCTCTTGTGATGACGAATACTTTAGACAGATTTGGACAGGAAGCCAATAAGTCATCACCACTTCCATATTCTAAAGAAAACAAATGTGAAGTTCAGATTGTTTCATCAAGCTTGACCAGTCTCCTCACGTGCTGAGTGACTCAGTGAATATCTATGGGAAACTGAAACCTTTCCTAAAGCCTCACTTGAGCATCCATCTTTTCTATTTGAGAAACTGATCATCCACAAGACTCAAACTTGACACCTTAAACATCTTAAACTCGAAGCTGTTTTTAAAAAGTGATCAGTCATGTTGTACTGAATCTGCTCTGATACTTATCAGTGAGTTTTATGGCCGTCTTATTTTATTTTTTAGTATGTTTAGTCTATTTTAAGCCCATCAATAGTGAGAGGCGTTGCAAACTAGCTTTGTATAGAAATTCTGTGATGTGTGACATTGGTTTATTAGTTGCTTTACAAATTATTTAACAGGTTAACACGTGCAACTTGTGAACTGCAGACTTGGCTTTAATTGTTTACCTAAGATTTCTATAGCTTTAGTCTTGAAAAGAAAGTCTTAGTAAACCCATCAAATGATAACAAAGTGCACAATGTCCCTCCATTCTCCTCCACTCTCCATGTAAAGCCTTTTGTAACACCCTCTTCACCTCTTGGCCCTCACACACCTTCCTTTTGGCAACGAATAACCCATTGTGTGCTTATCTCCAGCTTTTCCTCAAAAGCACTGCATGTAAACAACAGCGGGGGAAATGAGTCACAGATGGAAGACGGCTCGGTGCTTTGGAGGGACGGTGTGGACGGGGAGAGGCAGAGGGAGGGAGAGGGCCGAGAGACGGACGTCGTTGATGGGACGACAGCAGCTGCAGAGATAAACCTTCGCCACAGGGGGTCAGCAGACAAACACAAGTTCAATTCTCTGGGCTACCAGGCAAGTGTCAGGGCAGATATGACATTTACAGTGATGGAGTTCAAACATGCACATTTATTCAAGTACAGGTTTGAGGTGTTTAGTTTTCATATTTCCATTTATTCATATTTCCCTGTGAAAAATTAAGATGTAATCTGCTGATGTAGGATTATTTCTACCTTTTAATAGGTTTATCAAATATTGTCACTATTCTCATAAGTTTTTCTGTCTTTATTTCCAGAGTAACTTTTAAACATTTCAACAAAACTGATATAATGGGACTGGATTACTCACAGAAATATATTTATAAGGTTGAGGTTTCTGCAGCTACAGCTCAACACTTCATGAGCTGGAGTGGCTCTCAGTTGAGGTGTATACACATGATTGTCTAGTTCCTATAGTAAAACATATTAAAGAGAAAAGGAAGTGCAGTGATTCATTTGTTGTACAACATAGTTCCTCTGAAGATATGGAATGCGTCACTTGAAATGTGCAATTGTTTGACTTCCCAGAGGCGGACCAAGCAGAAAGTTGTGACTGACTTTGCAACAGTGAATAAAGGCACGTCTGCGGCAGCCAGGCCCCGAGCGGCACTGAGACAGGTCCTGTTCAACCAGGGAGTGTCCTCTGACAAGAACCCAGCGTCTGAGGTATTATGCTGTCTGCTGCTCGTCACAATACATGCTGACATGCATGGAAACAGATACAGACTTGCTCTAACCTGGTCCGCCCACTCAAATAACTGCAGCGATCTGTTCTGCTCGGCTGGCTTTTTTTTTTTTTAGATGTAATGACAAACCACAGTTATTCATAACAACTGTTGAGCATCACTTCTAAGTTATTAGTGAGTCGTTATTACATCAGATTTCCCTCTTTTCCCCCCCTCTCTGTTTTCTTTATTCTCTCTGTGTCTCTCAGGAGCGAGGTCAGCTGGATGTGTTGAAACAGGATCTGGAGGCCTACCCTGTGCCAGTCAGTCTGAGGTGGCAATGGAAGGAGGAGA
Organism: Verasper variegatus; assembly: GCA_026259375.1. Taxonomy (NCBI): domain Eukaryota; kingdom Metazoa; phylum Chordata; class Actinopteri; order Pleuronectiformes; family Pleuronectidae; genus Verasper; species Verasper variegatus. Next base: position 16,703,964 of record CM048048.1, read on the forward strand.
GTCGAGGAACGACACTGGAGAAGAACTGGACCGATATAGTTCACTCTCATTCAGTACGGGCGCTTTCTTTTTGTGAATAACTTCTTTTAAAAGACCAAAACAAGCACTTAACACTGAATTTATTATGATAACAAGTATTACCTTACAAGCTAAAGCCTGATCAAGTTTATTCCTTCGTGCCATTGACCTCCACTGTTCCAAACCTGTTAAAAACACATCACTGCTGAACTGGCAGACATGTTCCTTTGTTTATTCTGAGTAGAAACTAGATTCACCATCCTTCTTCTCACTAGGCCTTAAAGTCCACATCCAAAAGAAGTCCCCAAAATGCACTATTTACCTTACTTCATTTTTATATTATTATTTTCTAATGATTATTCCGAATATCTGAAATCTGTAGACATAGATTTATGTCTTTCGAAATTCTAAATGAATGCATCACACATGTTGACAAAGTGAGAGATGAACTGACACCTTGTTCTTTTCATGGAACTTGATCACTATCGTCACTTTCTTTGATTGCATCTCCTGCTGTTACTGTAAAATTCACACTCAGCGTTTACATCTCCTGGAAGCGTCTCTAACTTTTGTCTCCTTTTCCTCCTCTTCCCTCCTGCTCTTCTCCTCATTTTCATGCTCAGACCATGTCGAAGATGCAGAGACACCAGCAGGAGGCGCTGTGGGAGTTTGTCCACACTGAACTCACCTACATCAACAAGCTAATTATCATCAAAGCTGTAAGATGTCCCCTTGAATCACTTCATTTGAATGCCAGATTACATTCTTACGTGTGTCAGAGATGATGAGGATTTTCCGCAGGATGTTTTCTTTTAACAGAGCTGTGTTCACCTCTCACAGTTGGTCGTTGCAGCTCTTGTCAACCTGCATCAGAGAGGATTTCTCTTGGAGGTCAGTCACTGAAAACACACAAACGACCTACAGGCCTATTTTCAAATGTTCTGCATTGACACACTTTTACTGCCACAATGAGAACATCCGCTCGAGCGGATACAGAAATACAACAAGAGCAGACGGAAAATGTGGCACGACACATTTCCACTGAGAAGGTGGAAAATATCACAAAGCAGGGTGGTTTAGCTTTAACACAAGGGTTTTTTAAACATGATTTGTCTCCCTCCTGTGACAGGTGCACCCTCAGCTGCTCTTCTCCAACCTGCCTTCCATCATCAGTGCACACCAGCTCTTCTGGCAGGAGGTGATTTATCCCATGTTACAGGAAGTCCGCCGGACAGGGCAGCCCTTTGACCCCATGAGGTTAGAGGCTGGTTGTCTGCAGGTAAGAGCTCACTGTCTGCAGGATATAATACACACATATTCATGAGTGTGCAAAGGAAACCAACTAAGTATCTCTGCACACGTTATCTTAACAACTGCTTTAAAAAACATGAAGCCCTGAGCAGCTCCAAGCTGTTTATTGGGGAGAATTGCACGTAGATGTAGATTGAGAATTTTCTGATATGACTCAAGTCATGACAGTTAAAACTGATCTTTAAGTGTGTGATCTGTAACAGTTTCAAGTGCAGGCCTTTTACTTATAATTTGTATTTTGTGCATTGCTGTTAATCGTCTTTTTCTTTTGGTCGTCAGTTCCATGAGCGTTTCTCCTCCTATCAGCATTACTGCTGGGAGGAGGAAAACAACCTGGAGTTCACTCGCAGGCAGATGGAGAGCAACCCGCATTTCCTCACGTATGTTCAGGTACAGTGAGGCAGCATCGGCTTGCACAACATACAACACCAACACACATTTAACTGAGGATAAAGGTTCACAATTGGAGCCCCCTGTGTGGTTTGTGATGTTTTCATAACCTTGTGGGTGACGTGTCATAGCCACATACTGATGGACAACCACTTGTCACAATAATATAAAAGATTTCTTGCACAGACCTTTTATTGCAGAAAACAATCATTTTAAATGTTTTATGCAAAAATCTATACAAACAAATATTGCATCTGACAATGTTTTCAACTCTGTCTCGTGTGTCGAACCAGGTGCCATAACTATACACTCTGTTTGTGCACATCGCTTCCATTTCATACCCTGACACTTGTCACCCTGAGTGGGAGGTGATTTGTTTTTGTTTAACAGTTAAAGACACATTGTACGGGGAGGTGCTATCGGTGGGCGCTGAAGCGTCTGGACGTCAGAATTATTTGAAACAAAAACATGTCACTTACCTTCTGGTGGTTTTGGTATTGGTGTATGGGGTTTTATGTGGCGAAGCTGTGAGATATCAGACTGTCACCCGTCAGTACACTGGAGGAGAATGGAAGATGTTTTTTCAGATGTAATTTTCCAGTGAATCAAGAAGCACAAACAAAAAAGTAGTTTTAAACCTTGAAAAGTAAAAACAAAACAATCTGCAGGACCAGATACACATGAATCTACTGCATGATGCTGTTTGGCACTCTTTTAAATTCATTACAGATGTTTTCGGTTCTGTTATATTAACCATTCCTTGTGTTTTTGGTCCGTCTCCCAGTGGGTGGAGACTCATCCTCAGTGTGAGCGGATGCGGCTTGGGGACATGCAGGCCAAACCCCACCAGAGGATCACAAAGTACCCCCTTGCTGCTGAAGGCCGTGCTCAGAAACACCCAGGACCCTCATGTACAGCACACGCTCAGAGGCATGGTGAGGATCTGACACGAGTAAACCATGTAACCTGTTTGTCTTCTGCAGAGCAACAAAAGTCCTGCTAACCGTCCGTCTTCTTTTCAGCTGTCCAGTGTGAACAGCTTCCTGGAAAGTATCAATGACTACCTGAAGCTCAAAGATGAGGAGCTCGCTCTCTCCATCTCTGCTCAGCGGGTGGAGGGATATGAGGTGGAGGGGATCAGTGAAGAAATTGACAAGGTAATATGTCACATTCTTGATTTGTGTGTTTGTGTGTGTCATCCGCTCTAACATGATGAATACTATGATGATTTCCCATGATGCATTTTCCTTGACAGAATGTCCGAGAGATCTGCCGGTTTGACCTAACTTGCCCGGTCAGAGGAGTGGGTCCTGGAGTCGTACGCAGGCTGCTGCTGGAGGAGAACTTGAAGATTCGCGACAGAAAAGACAACAAGGTGAGCCAAGCCCGTGGACTCACTGTACGATGTTTAAATCTGTCTCTTCAGAGCCTCCTTTTCATCCCTTTTTTACTTGCTTGTGTTTCCTTGGACACGGTATCATGCAGCTGGAGGTGGTGGCTCTACTTTTCTCAGATGTGCTTCTAATGACCAAAGTCCAGAAGAAAGGGGAACGGCTGAAAGTGGTTCGACCTCCTCTGGCCCTGGACAGAACTTCCTGCATAGCACTGAGAGACGGCTGTGAGTATTATTTTCCTGGAGAAACTGAGCCAGGTGTATTCTACTTCGATACATCATAAATCCCTGTTTATAATTTCTCTTCTTCTCTCAGGTTCGTTTGTTCTTGTTGAGGTTGGTGAACTTCAGAGCACTATGAATGTCTACATCTTTGCAGCCAGCACCTCAGAGAGCTGCTCCACGTGGGTCTCCACCATCCACCAGGCCAAGGTAAAAACAGATTCTGATCAAAGCTTTAGTGAGGACAGTAGTTTCAGTTAGGTCTTGGCCACATTAAAGCAACACCAGCAGTGTAGCTTTCGAGACGGCAGTCGGCTAAATGGGTGAGCAAAGCAAATGATTTAACATCAGCACGTTAGCATTTTCAGTGTTACCATGCATGAGTATCATTTAGCTCAAAGGTCTGTTCGCCTCAGAGCTGCTCACATGACTGTAGCCTCTGTAGTCTTGTTATATGAAACCGTATTACAAATAACACACTCGTTGTTGAATGCTTTAAGTTTTCTGTGTTACTTTATCAGGGAACACTGGCAAACCTGAGACTGATGGAGAACAACAGACAAATGGAAAACTGGAAAAACCAATTGGAGACAAAACCTATCAAAGAATCCAAGATGGATAATATGGAGACAGGAGAACATTTTGTGGATCAACTTAATGAGGAAATGATCATCCCGCAGTCGATAAATGGGATGTTGGCGTCTAAAGAAGCGGAGGGAGTGCATCCGTATCAACCTGCAGATGACGTTAGCGCTAACAACACGGGATTACCTTTTTTGGGATCCCAGGCCAGCGACAGTAATCGTAAACATGAGCGTAAGATCTTTGCTGGTCAGCAACAAACAATCAAAGAATATGAATGGATAGAAATGGGAGTGAGAGGCAATCAAGATGGGAACCCCACAAAGAAAGAAGAGAAAATAGTCAAGACTCAGATGACAAAGGAGCGAAGGGTGACCTTTAACCAAAGACCACAGTCTACCCCAAATCTGGATCTTTACACTCATAGAGCTTCCGAAGATACATTTAGACCACACAATTGTTTAATAGTTGGATTACCAGATGTTGACTACCCAACAAATGAACATAGCACTTTACCATTTTCTTACCAGCCGACCAAGTCCAGGGAAAGGCCTGGGCTTCAAAGACTAGAGGGAGAAAGAGGGAGAGATTTCCAGTCTGTGAACCAGGACGTGAGAAGGTCCAGCAACAGCCAGTCTGGAGACATCCAGACATCTCCAGAGGTTAAGGGGTTCCCAAACAATTTGAGGTCACCCGTGTTTCGGAGGAGGAGGCCACTCAGCATCAATCAGGCACCCACCACTCAGATGTCCACGAAGTTCTCCCAGGGCTCAGGAGAGGCTTGGACAGCCTCCTCTTCCAATTCTGAATCAGACTACAGCCTAAACAGCAAGAGAAACTCTGTTCCTTCTGACTAAAAGCTTAAATTCACCCCGGGTGCTCAAGCTGGGCTCCCTGAAGCCCAACCAAGGCATGTTTTGGCACATGAATGATCGAGCCTCTCCTGATCCCGAAACATGGTCTGAGCCTGAGCCTGAACTGAACTTCCACAGCAAAAGGCCCAAAATGAAAACCCAAAGGAGTGCTTCCATCCCTAACATTATAATCGAAGGGGGGCATGGACTTTCTCTGCACCCCACAAACCGTTACACTTTACCCCAACAACAATATGTACATTTTCCCATCCCAGGACATTACCCTAACGGACACCTTTCTCCTCTGGATGGCCTTCTGGAAAGAGCCAAAGAGAGAGGGAGGGGGCGAAATATGAAAATGGCCAATTTGAGGTCAAGATATCCTCCTCCCTCCCCCTCGTTTTCCACCACACCTTCCCCATCACCCAGCGATGGAGACAGAGACACAGAGTGGGAGGAGGAGGTGGAGCTGATGAGACACCGAGCCCTCACAGTGAGTAAAGGATGGAAAGAGCAACTGGTGGACGGAGATGAAGACGATAACAGGAACAGGTTAGTATGACAAAAAGTACTGTTACTAATTATGTGTAAACATTTTCAGGAAATGTATAAATTTGTTGGATGGAAACAAACAAGTGACGGTTATAAGAAATATCTGAAACAAGAAGATATTTAAAACTATATAAATATACTTTCAGTGTCAAAGAAAACACGTAAATATCACATCATTCATAAAAATGACTGAAATAATCATCATAATTAATTTGACCAATCGAGTTACTTCAGCAGTGTCAGTCTTTGTGCCTCACAACACGAACATACCTGGATTATCAAGGCTCGAGTAGAACAACAAAAACTCTGAATGCCACATTTTTGCTTGTAGATACATTTATAACGGTTTCCACTTCAGAAAAATGCTATAGTCACTCACATTATTGTTATTATTATTATTGTTATTATTATTATTATTATTACTATTATTACTATTATTATTATTATTATAATTATTATTAGTATTATTCGTATTCTTTTTATTACTATTATTATCTTTGCCCCTGGAATTAGTTTTCACTGAGGAGTAGGTTGGTCATAGAGAGACTGTTCTGTGACAAAGGAAACTAAAAATGTCCCCAATGTTTTTAACCTTAATATTTTATATCCTAAGTCTAAATTAACAAGATCAATAAAATGTCTCCCTTTGATAATATGATTTTTGAATGTTTTGTAATATAAAGTACTTTAGCTGTTTATTTCATGAATTTATTTCTGTAACTTTCATGTACAGTAGTTAGTCCACAATTTATATAACTCATGAGGTTATTATTTGATTAGCCTCCAAATTAAATAATCGTGATATTCTATGATTTATTGTTCTTTGGTGTTTTATGTTATTTTATACTTTTTGGCACGAAGGAAAATCCTCTCTTCATTTAGTCCATGCACTTATGATAATGAAATTTAAAAGTATTATCCATCTTGATGTGTCTGTAAGGAGGAGCAGTGGTTGACACTTACAGCATTCATCAGTGAATAGAACTCGGGCATAGTAAATGTTATGAATAATAAATAATGACTTCTCTCTTTTTCTTTAGCGTTGCCTTTTCAGAAGGCGTAAATGTGGACTGGCCAGGCTGGTGCTTTGACGACGACGAAGTCACGGTTAATTTACAACCTCGAGATGAAGGACTTCTGGAGGGCATCAGCCGATCTCTGGCCTTATTGCAAATTCCTCACTTTTCAGAGCAAGAAGAAGGGGAGTGCAGTCAGGTGTAGGTCTAATACTGACCCACAACTGCAAATCAATGAACTGGACGTATTCAATTAAATTAAAATCTCAAACATTTTAGTCTTTTTATAAAAAGAATATAAACAGTGTGACTGGATGTCGCAGCTCAGCAGCATCTTCATTCTGAATGTATCATTGCTGTAATTTATGTATAATAATGTGATATTTTTACATACATAGTAGTACAAGTGTTTTTGTAAAATAATGAAACGTTTTTTATAAATGACTATATTTTATTTATATCACCAACAATGCCCCCCCTCTCATTGGAAAGCTTTAGATTTTATACAATAATAAAACTGCACTTGTATAAAACATTCTCTTTCCAACATGTACTATACAAACAAATCCTCACATAGAACAATACAAAATATTTATATCTGAAACAACATGGTAACGTAAAACATTTCATTTACACTTTTATTCAAACAATGACAAAAATTCTGCTACAACGTCTGCTCATAAAGTATTTAAAAACCTGTGCAACACAATGTCTGTAGAAGACGGTAACACTTTCATACGGTAACATTTTACGGTAACACTTTCACTCTGTGCTTTTCTCTCTCCTCCCGCTCATTGGAGACGGTGTGAATAATCGTCTCCATCGCAGGGTACTGAAAGATGCCTTGCTTCTGTGGACCAGAGAAAAGGGGATGCAAACATATTAGACTAAGAAGCACAAAGTAGAATTAAAGATCTACGTATGGTTGCCCATTTAATTTATTTCAGTTCAATTTAGTCTTGTACTTATTTTTTACTCTGCATAAAATCAAACATCTGTTTGTGAGAAGGGGTAATTTATTATTTATACTAATTATTTTCTCGAATCTCATCCCAAAACAGGCCATTATCTCTCTTGTAAAATGATTGTAAGGAATTTGGAAGTAAATTTCACAGTAAAACTGAATACAGGGTTAAATATGATAGTTTTTGAATGAAACATGGATCTTTACCCTTCGGTGGTTCTTGTACATCTGAGCCAGAATCAGCAGCAGAGCGAAGAGGAGCAAACTGAGCCCGACCACAGCAGCGGTGTTCTGTGAGGTACCTGATGATTTTTGTCCACTCAGACCGCCTGTGAAGAAGAAAAAAACAGAAAAAAGTCAGAAAACGATATTTTAAACAAAAATCAAGTATATTAGCAGAACAAAATCAAGATGAGAGAACTTACTCATCATTGGAACATGGTACGTTATGTTTCCTAAATTGCCGTCTTTGCCTGAGAACCGACATGCCCATGTGCCCCAGCTCTCCTCTGACAACAGGCTGATACTCAGAGTCTTCCCCTTGTGGATGGACCCGAAGGCCTGGGTGCCATTGAGATCATAGGTCACACGAACCCATTCATATTGAGTGACCTCGCTCGTGTCGGACAGTTGGCAAGTCAGCGTCACGGAGCGTTTTTTCTTTGACGGGACACCGCTGTCAACTGAGAGAGAAAAACAAGACGATAAAATGAATTGTAGTCGGCAAAAGAAAATATAGATCCAGGGGATTTAACTTAAAGCTTAAACTGAATCCATGTAAACTTACTTTTGGCGACGACGAGCTGGATAGTTTTGAGCGAGCCTTTGTCCTTGTATGGTCCCAGAACATCTGTACTTGCCCCCATCCTCCAGGTCAACCTCTTTTAAACTGGCAGATTTGTCCCAGGGAAGCTGAGAGGACGGTGAGGATGGAGAAAACGAGGGAGCAAAGCGGCTGGGAGCTTGTTTATTAAGAGACCCAGTCTGCAGTTTCTCCCAGAGTGGCAAAGAGGGGTTCAACCCGGAGGAGAAGACACAGGGGAGTGTGACTGCAGATCCCACAGCAGCATACACCTTGGTGTCATCAGAGGGTGGTTGGATGATTCCTTCAAATAGAGCAAAGAAGCACATTTCAGGAACATCTGCATTGATGAAATACGATGCACAGCTTAAAGTTTTACAATCTTTAAATCTTCAAGGCATTTTTTTCCCTCCAGCATCTCACCTATCACTGTCAGAGTTGCTGAAGCTCGGCCTTCTTTGCCGGCGTAGCCCACCACACAGGTCCAGTTCCCCGTCAGGCTCACAGATGCCTTTTCCTTCACGATGCTTTTCGAGGTGTCCCCCAGTGAGGTGACTCTAGTCGGATGAGGAAATCGACTGCCGTTCAACATCCACTGCACAGCAGCAGCCGCATCAAACCCAGGAGTCACCTGACAAGTGACTGAAACGTCCCTCCCCGACATGGGAACCAGTGGAGAGATGGACACTGTGTTGGACAGAGGCGAGGACGAGATTAAAGACATTTGTATAATCACACAACATCTTGTAAAGACACGAAAGCCCTCAGTTCGTGGATTGTTAGGGTTTTTATATCCTGAAAAAAAAACATTTAATTTTCTCAGAATGTAATAAAGCTTTAAAAAATCTTCACTATCTGGTGGATTTACGAGTTTGTCTGTTGCACCTTCTGCCATTATTTAGCAAATGCAAGGTTGCGGTGCACGTATACACACTCATGAATCCCCTAAACATGCCTGATTTTTTTTCCCATCAATATCCGAAAACTAAAATCTTGAAAGACGTTCTATCTTGGCTTGTCAAAGAAAATAAATCTTCTTTCCTGACCCAGACCACATCCTTCCATCAAGTTTTGGCCTAATCTTGCAAGCAAACAAACGTAATTTAATTGGCGGAGGTAAAAAATTCAGCGTTTCAACATTTTTATTACCTGTAATGATTCTGAGCATGACCACGGTTTTATCATCTCGGTCTACCTGCTCCACCCTGCAGGAGTAAACTCCTCCATCCTCCTCCCTCACTCGGAGGATTTCCAGGCTGTAGTCGCCTCTTTCAAACTTATTGTGGGGGCATCGTACGCGTTGGATCCCCTTCTGTAACCAGCTCGAGCCCCACAGCTGCACTCCGCTCTTCTCCTTTCTCCAGACGGTGCTGTGGTAAGAGGTGTCACAACAGTACAGTGTCATCTGCGTACAGACACACGTGAAGTGAACGGAGAGTGAGATGCGAAAGGACAAAGATTTGTCTTACCCTTTGTTGGCTTTGGTCCAGGTGATGCCGGGAGAAACATTGGATGTCAGGCTGTATTTACAGGGTAGTACAGCCAGAGAGCCCGCTTCAGCAAACACCTCTGTCATCTCACACTGAACTCCTGGGGAAGAAACATACAAAATATATTTCAGAAGGTTTACAAAAAAACCTTAGTGTTAAAAATAAAATATGTAATTACCTGTCGTAAGAAAAGTGATCGAAATAAAGATGAAACACTCCAACAACATCATTTTGCTGCTCAAATTAAGCTTCACTGTAAACTTGCTTTCTCTCTGTCCGATGTGCTTGTAATGTGTTTTTCTGAGTTGGCTGATGAAGTGTATTTATATGAAGACGTGGGCGTTGATGTGGGCGAAGTGTTTGGTCGTTCCCCTGCAGATCACGTGACTTCAGCTTCAGGCCCGGTGCTTTGATGCGGCCTGGAAACTGTAAGACAGAGATGCAAACAGGGAGACCCACTTCCTCCCACGGATTCTCTCTGTTTCACTGAGTTTCCTTCTTCACAGCAAATACACTGTGTAACAGCTCATAACATTATCTGATTTGCCAATACACGAGTCAAAGTGAGTTGAATGGGACCGTGAACGGGACACATCTTACAGAATGGGACATCTGTAAGACTTGTCTGACGTTTCTTTTTTTCACAGTGGTCTTTGCACCAAATAAACAGGATCTAGATTATAATGCTTCTCTACACACTGCAGAGCGTGGATGTCATTTGTTTACCAATATGTCCTGTCTCCTTCACGGAAGCTGTAGTTGTTGCTCTGAAACCGAGATACAAAACTGCAAACGCCAAAAACCGCTGTTATTCCTCCGTCACTGCCAGTTATAGCTGCGTTGACAACAGTCAAAAAAAAGAGGCCTTTAAGTAGCACATTCTAATGGATTTTCATGAGAGTGAATCACCCCCTCCATTCTCACGTCTTTGTTTTCATTGTCGTCAGTTCTTACAGCACAGTCAACACAGACGAAACGGACCCACACCACCCATCAAACATCTGTTGATCTCATTTATTAGAGCATATTTCTTGATTAATGGTAAATACCTTAACACTGGTGGAAGCTGATCGAGTCCGGTCTTTTCACTTTATTAGACTGATCAGATGCTTAATATATTAGATGCATTACTGCAGACTTTTTTTCTGCCTGCTGTTATCTCAATATATGGTTTCATAATTTAATAATGTAATCCGTAATAAAGTATTTACAACACAATATCACATATTGCAGGCAAACACAAGAGTTTACTTCTACAACCACAACTCCTCCTGTGGACACACATAAGGGGACGATATAGTAAAACACAGTTGTCATAATTTTAAAAGTCATAATTTATAATACTGCACAGTAACTACAAAATGTCTATCTATCTATCTATCTATCTATCTGTCTGTCTGTCTGTCTGTCTGTCTGTCTGTCTGTCTGTCCATCTATCTATCTATCTATCTATCTATCTATCTATCCATCTATCTATCTATCTATCTATCTATCTGTCTGTCTGTCTGTCCATCTATCTATCTATCTATCTATCTATCTATCTATCTATCTATCTATCTATCTATCTATCTATCTATCTGTCTGTCTGTCTGTCTGTCTGTCTGTCTGTCTGTCCATCTATCTATCTATCTATCTATCTATCTATCTATCTATCCATCTATCTATCTATCTATCTATCTATCTATCTATCTATCTATCTATCTATCTATCTATCTATCTGTCTGTCTGTCTGTCCATCTATCTATCTATCTATCTATCTATACTGAAAATGATCACACACCTGAGAGTGTGTGGGTGAAACCTCAGAGATATTTGTATTCATCTCATGCAGTCATTTTCCTTGGTATCTGAAATGTGACTGATCGTGTGATGTTAATCATTACATCTCCTCCATCCTTCCATCCACACCTCCTCCCCAACACTTTTCATATATTTACAGTAAAACTTGTTTCAGATTGTGGCTTCAACAAGAAAAGGTTCAGTGTCAGTGTCAGTGTCGGGGGCATGTGTACATCACTCTCCGTGAGGTGGTCTTTCCTCCAGCTGATGCTTAGTCACCACCACTGTATCTGAATATGAGGTGAAGGGACTGTAAAGGAAAAGGCCCCTCACATGGAAACAACTGAGCTGAAGTGCTTCAATAAATGCAGAGAATTATGTTGATAAAGATGAGCTTGGAAAATAGGCAAATTGCTTCTGTAGAAAATCATCAAGTGAGTAGGTTGTTCCTGTATCAAAGTTGTCACTGAATTATCTCAGACAATAGCAGAGATAATTCCGTTTTTCTTATCTGATCTCAGTGTTAACATTCAATAAGTTGTAGAATTATGCGAAGCCCTGCTGCGGTTGATTTTAAATAACTGACATGATTGATTCGTGGTAATTTATTCTGTGTGTAGGTGATGATATGTAATGTTCCACTGAGGTTTACTGGCAGAGGAAGCAGAGCACAGATTAAAAAAAACCTCAAGACCACGTATGCTTGAATCTAAGATTCAAAATTTAAGATAGAAGAGTGCGATAACACAAAAGTTGCTTTCCAGAATATGCATTAGGCTTGATACTCTATGAGAACTAGTTATTACCTGAGATGAGGGATGGATTCAGAATAATACCTCTGTGTTATCTTTCCTCTCCTACACACTAAATTACTTTTACAGTATTCTTTTCTGTTGCCTAGTTTTTTAAACTTTTACACAAGGATTTTCAAATGTAAAATAAAGTATAAAAAATCAATTGAATGGTGCAAACACTCCCTACACTTACACTAAGTCACTGGCCTTTCTCTTAACAGACTGGTGCAGTGTGTTACATTAAAGCGGAATGGAACCTGCGGTTTAATGATATTTGGTTTGGTTTAAATTTCCACATGTTTTTGACGTCTTAGCAAGAATGAAATAAAGACAAATATCGGTTTTACTGCATTTGTTTCTTTGAAAATGACAAATATTCCACACGTCTCTGTGCAACAGTAAGACTGAAAGTATCGCTGTGTGTGTGTGTGTGTGTCTTTGTGTGTTAGTGTGTGTGTATGTGTGTGTGTGTGTCAAGGCCTTGAACAATTATTTAACTGAATCCCTCAGAGACACTCCATGGATGTGTAAGACAAATGAAAAGTCTGCTTTGTACTTATAATATTTTTAATTAAAAATGTTAATGGTAAAAATGTACCAGAGTAAGATAAATGTAGCAGAGTAAATAGTACAATACAAATGTAATAAATATAAAATGTAGTAAAGTAGATTTGTATAATGTAACAAATCCTGGAAATACTCAAGTAAGGTACAAATATCTCAGAAATTTATTTTGTACTGTACTTTAATAAATGTAATATGGAGCCATAGTAGGGAGGTCCTGCTTATACATGCACTTGGCCAATCATGAGTGAGTCTCAGCTGTCAATTATATTGTTTCACTTCATTTTTATAGCATCGAATAACTGATTATGACCAAACTTACTGGGAAAATGACACTTGGACATATATCAGTGTGATGATAACGACCTAAAATGACGATAAAATCATCTTTGAGAGAGATTTGGCTGTTTGGTCTGGTGCATGTCCCATTCATTAACGTGTAGGAGGCTAAATAACAGAAGCCCTTCACCTGAGCGACATGCACTGCAGCCTTTAAAATGCCCATGAACTTTAGTTTGGTCAGTTGGAGCAAACCAGAGACTGGGAGATGCTGGTGGATGTAGGCCAACAGCTTCTAGTCCCACCACAAATTGTCAGCACCACCTTAAGCCCGGGACTGGTACTCTGGCCTAACACCCTCCGTGGAATTGACGGAGTGATAAGATGATGATAATGATAATGATAATGATGATGATGATGATGATGATGATGATGATGATGATGATGATGATGATGATGATGGTGATGATGTGAATGAAAGAAAGAGACAGAACAACGAGGCTGAAAAGCAATAGTCACTGAGGTACACAACTGAAGATACGTCCCTAACATCAGCTGCTGATCCCTTAATCTACTGGTGGTTGGCAACGTGACATCAAGCTACTACGAAGGTCAAACAAACACAATTTTATTCAGCATCTTGTCCTATGTTGTAAAAACAGTGTTATGTAGGTGTACCTAATAAACTGAGCAGCGTAGATGTAATGGGTTTGACGCTCCAGCAGCGCTTACCGCCCTCTACCGGTGAAAACGGAGCAAGAACGCATTTTATACTTGCGCTGCTCCGCGGACACTACGGTAGCGGCGCGGTGCATTGTGGGACGCAGAGTAAGATGGAGGCGGCCAGCAGCTGCATGATGAAGCTTCAATAACATGTATTTCAAAGGGTTAAATATCCGCGTGGAGCTTTAATTTAAACTCCAGTGTTAGAAGTAACGAAGTGACTCAACCGGAGAGAAGCCCGTGATCTGCGGGGAAACAGGTGAGTTCACGAAACTGACATTTCACGTGCGAGCTAATGCTAAAGCTAAGGGTCAATGTGGAGGAGCGAGCGAGCAGCTGACACTTTGGAAACATCAGTGATCAGCGTCCAAGAGCTGGTTGGTTTGTTTGTTTGTTTGTTTGTTTGTTTGTTTACATGTGATCTCTCCATGTGTTTGCGTAGAACACGTGGGACATGTCTGTGCTGGGAGCTTTGCTGAGAGCCGGAGCGACCTTCTGTCATTCTGCTGGGAGCCTGCTGCAAACGGCCAGGGGCTTTTCCACAGGTGAGCACCGACACTGTCTGTGATCACACCAACATGAACCATGTTTCTAATGTCTGTGCTGCTGCTTCACCTCCCTCCTGCTTACACCCTGCGTCTGCTCAGTGGTGGAAGAAGCTCACACAGGGTTATGTCAGTGGAAGTCCCAGTACCTCGTTTTCAAAAAGACATCACTACAAGCAGAAGTTGTGGGTTTAAGTAAAAGTACAAAAACAAAGTAATCGCTGTAGTCCTTTTTAAAAGTGATGCTACAAAGTGTGAGCATCACTCATTACATTACATTACATTTCATTTAGCGGACGCTTTTATCCAAAGCAACTTCCAATAAGTGCATTCAACCATGAGGGTTCAAACCCAGAGCAAGAAGAATCGAGAAAGTGCTATAAGTAAATCAAATACATAGTAAAGGTGTTAGTGCCTCACAATTGTTTTTATGTCCTATTTGATTAAATTGGGTACAATCAGATGAAACTTGTGAACATATACAATTTGATGCATAACTTTAGGTCTTTAATAATCTTTGTTTCATGTTGATGTTTCTTTTTTTGGGGGGTGGGGGGGGGGTATGTACAATGATACAAATCCGATAAAGAAGGGAATTGTTACATTTGAGAAGCAGGAATTTGGTGTTTTGAGTTGTGTCTCAAATTATTTATCCTCCTGATAAATTAGATGCAAAGCCATATATCTGTGTATCCACTGATTTTAGACATGTTGAATTTAGACATTTAAACATTATGTTGTCTTCAGGTACATGCTGCCAGATCAGGATGCATGCCATCCCTCAGCCGAAGAGGGTGGACAGGTGGACTGAGAAGAGGAGCATGTTTGGAGTTTATGACAACATCGGCATATTAGGCAAGTACCCTGAACCGGCTTTTTATTTCCTTTAGTAGACCGTCTCATATACATATTAAAAATGTATTAAATGTACTATGGATCCAAATATGTTTTTCAAATGGTTATTTATTGGAATCAAACCAAAGTCTCCTGTTGGGTCATGTTTTGAGTTATTAGATGTATTTTCCCCAGATAAATAAGATGAGTAGATTATGCACACAGGTTTACTGTATTCTTATCAATTTAAGAATATTTTTAATTCCATAGGAGACTATTAAATTGTGTAAACTTGAGTATGGGCAGATAAATACATGGGCATTTTAAACCTCCTGGCTCAGATGGTGCCATGCTGAGTTTTCTTCAACTGTGCCACTTTCCCAGCTTCTGCTTGCCTCTTGTACGCGGTGCAGAAACCGATAATCTCCTTTTGTGCCTGCAGGAGATTTTAAAGCTCATCCCAAAGACCTTATTTTGGCTCCCTGCTGGTTGAAGGCTTTCAAAGGTAATGAACTGCAGCGTCTAATTCGTAAGAAGAAGATGGTGGGGAACCGAATGATGACGCTGGAAAGACACAACCTGGAGAAGAGGATCCGATTCCTCTACAAACACTTCAACCGCTTCGGCAAACATCGCTAACGTCAACAGACCAGCCAATAAGGACTGTTTGAGTCATGTTCTCACTGTACCGAATATTTCCATGTTTCTAGGATACGTGAACTATTTTCAATCCTTTATTGATTGTGTTTGTCCCTGTTAACAATAATGATTCATTGTGATTTTTTTTTTTTTCAAACACAAAATACATGATATACAAGCCTGAACATACATGATAAAAATGGATTGGAGAAGAAGCCTTGTTTTGTTCCTTCCAGCTGACATCAACTCCCTCAGGGAAGATTTTTGTTAATTGTATTTACTGTTGATGCTTGAGTTTCATCCAAAGTCAGTGGGACTATATTATACAACTAAAACTGTGTGGACAACCACGAGTATGTTGATTATTCTACATTCCATTGGGAACATGATATCTCAAGAATGCCTGGAGGGAATTTGGCAGAAATGTTCACTTGAACCCGTGGATGAACTGATGAGATTTGGGTGGTCGAGGTGATGTCACAAAGATGTTTTGTCTCATGATAGCTCAAGTCTGTCCTTTTGACCAGTTGTAACTTGGACTCAAAGATGAACTGATTCAATTTCGGGGGTCAAAGGTCACGTTGACCTCTTTAAGAGTCTGGGGGGGGAAATGCATATAGACTGAAACTGCTCTGGTTAGTGGAGACGACCACAGAGCGGTAATTCTAGTTTTTATATGAAATCAGTAGAAATGTTGACGCTTGAGATTCTTCTACTGCCAGAAGAGTGTGAACACCCTAAGTGCGTTTGATCGTTAAACACGATCTTCAGAAAGTAGTGACATTAATACAACATGGAAACTGCCTCCGCTCATCTTTCAACAAGACTGTAGATGACAACCACTTCTTCAGACTTTGCTTTGTGCACAGGGACACAGTGGCATGAGCAGTGAGGAGAAAGTTAAACAACTGACAGTCAGGGCTCAGGACCTCCGCATGATCAAATGATAAGGCGTTGGCAGATGATTAAATAACATGGGGAAATAAAACAAAGCGTACTTATTAAATATAATTTTGTGGCTTTTAAATGTTTGTGTTTCGTCTAAAATTGAAATGGAACAAATCAGCGTTCAGCTCAAAGCAGTGACATGCAAATCTGGGATGCGTTTCCGTGCTCAAGTAGCCTCCGTGTCTCTTGTGCAGAGAGTTGATGATCAAAATGGAAACTGCAGGTTTCAGGAATCAAAAGTAGAGCGAATGCAAAAAGGGCAAATGTGGCACATGAGGAGGTGGATGAAGAGGAGGACTTGGAGAATCCCAGGCCCGGGAGGAAACGGTCGAGTCAACACTCTGTCGGCATCCACTGTACCGCAGTGTCGTCCCACCCCCCACCCGACACACAGGGAGCTGCAGTACTGCAAGGGGGGGGAGGGGAGGAGGAGGAGGAGGAGGGGGGGGGGGCACCGCACTGTCGTTACGAGTCCAAGTGGAGGGAGGCAGGAGGAGAGACGCATTATTGCAGCAGCCAACGGTGCCACAACACTTTTTACGCGGACGAGAGCGAGAGCGAGAGGGAGAGATAGAGAAGGGAGGTAAAGAAATCAACCGAATCTTCATGACCGGACTTTTCTTTTCTTCATCCTACATTTGAAAAAAGCTGTTTCTAGGAGAAGTGTCAGCATCCCGGAGCAGGAGGAGCCGCTGCAGGGACACAACATCCCCGGACATCCTCCTCCTGCACGGATTACAACCCAGAGGTACTTTCATCGCCCTCCTCTTCTTCACATCACACTTTCCAGCTCAGCCTCATCGCCGCGAACTCCCTGCTCGGCTGCTTGCGCCCGTGTTGCGGTACTTTTGAACGCATCGCTCCAGAGGACCCGCTCCACTGCGCCAAACAGCCCCGCGCGTCAGTTTCCTCTCCATCACTGACGCGTTTGGGACTTTGATTGGGACCAGTGCCCAGAAATCCAAGTCTCCTTCATCCCAGTGATTTCTCTGTTTTTTTTCTTTCTTTTCGTGTGGTACTTCAGAACCTCCCTCTCTCCTCCTCCTCT
The DNA here is from genome assembly GCA_026259375.1 of Verasper variegatus. Classification (NCBI taxonomy): domain Eukaryota; kingdom Metazoa; phylum Chordata; class Actinopteri; order Pleuronectiformes; family Pleuronectidae; genus Verasper; species Verasper variegatus. Next base: position 16,721,711 of record CM048048.1, read on the forward strand.
TCCTCCTCCTCCTCCTCCTCCTCCACTGCCCGTGAGTCAGTTCAAACAGCTGCAGAGAAGATGTGAGTATTAATGCGTCTTTTCTCCTGCGCTCTTTATCACTATATAACATCATAAAACATCTAATGCATGGGTCTATATTTGCTCATATTCACATCCATTGGTTTCCCTGCATGTTTTCCAGTAGGGGTTGTTTCTTTTATTGTATTTTGCGGCTGAACTGATTTCTTTCAGCTTGACAGATTTCGCTGACGCAAGTAAAAAAAGATTCCGTCACAGCGTCACTAAATCATTAATTCAAGAGTTGACTGTAGTCACCAAAGGGTTCTGCTGTGTTTAATCCAGGTTTTTAAATATAGTTTTACACCACAGATAGAAAAAATAGTTTATTATATCGTGAATTAGAGGGGGAATTAGGATTGAAGGACTTTTTGGTTGCCTAGTGTTAAAGAACCTTCATGACAGATGATGCAGACATTTTGGTTCCTCATCTTCACAGTTGCTTCATTTTTATTTATTGATTAATTTGTCCTCCTCCAGCATCAGTGACAGGGTGATTTGTATGAAAGTGCCCTGCAGTGAGTCAGTGGATTGTTTGCTCTGTTTTACACCTCCACTCCCCCCTGCTGGAGGTTTAACCACTAAACACTGCACTTCACCCCTCTCCACCCAACCCAACTCTCTTCTGTCCATCCTCTTTTATAAACCAAAATTCGATCCCCCATTATTCTTCTTGGGTAGGACTTTCTGTTTCTTGCCTCCTATCTGTGTCCTAAACTTTCTTATTTTTAATTGTCTCCCTTTCTTCACCTCACCTGCTCATCCTTTCCTCTTCTCCTCCTCTCTTTACTTCTTATTCCCCTCATTCTTCACCCTGCATATGCAGTTTTTCCTCTGTTGCTATCCCACCTCTGTAAGCTGCAAATTAATCTCAGCAGTAGGTGGGGAAGCTTTATACAGTTTAAACTCTATATTATTAATATTATCCTTTCCTCCTCCTCCTCCTCCTCCTCCTCCTCCTCCTCCTCCTCCTCCTCCTGCTTCTCCTCAGGTCTGCCCCAGATGCCGCCGCAGCTGGAGCCCCCGGTGCTCCCGGAGCCCCCGGTGCAGATGGAGCGCCCGGCCAACCTCCAGGCCCACCCAACACTTCCAGCAACCGCAGGCTACAGCAGACACAGGCCCAAGTAGAGGAGGTGAGCTGAAGCAGGCCAGTCGAAGATTCAGGGCCAGAATTTGAGTTTACATGACACATGTCAGCGCTAAAGCTGCAGAGGAATCTCATCAGAGGCTTGATAGTGAAACATCTGTCCGTACGTTATACACACAGTGTGCATACACTGAGGCAGAGATAACCAAGCATGTGAAAGGCTTTGTCGCTGCTCTGATGTTCTATGGAAAGGTCTGGTCTTCTTGATATATAACAGCCTCTTCTGTAATTTACAAATGGATGCAACTACTTATTTATTCATGTTTGTTATGTACAGTGCAGTACCATATCTACAGAAAGGCCTCCACCCCCTGTGCTGCTCTCCTTTAACCGTGCTTGTTATTCCCTTCATCTCCCCTCCACATCGCTGCCAAATGCTTTCTCATCCTCGCCGACGTGGCCTAGGTGGTGGACATCATGCGGGTGAATGTGGACAAGGTTTTGGAAAGGGACCAGAAGCTCTCAGAGCTGGATGACAGAGCGGACGCTCTCCAAGCCGGAGCCTCCCAGTTTGAAAGCTGCGCAGCCAAGCTAAAGAACAAGTACTGGTGGAAGAACTGCAAGGTGGGTACATTAGTGTGGGTCCATTAAACAGACTCGTCACTGAAATAAACTCATGGTGTATTCATGTGCCCATTAGTACGTAGTGCAGTGCTCAGAGATGATTTATGAATATACTATGATGGACACAATTTAAGTCTGAATCCAATCCTCAGCTTTTTCATTGAACTGCATTAAAACAGCGTTTTCAGCCTGAGGTGCGTTCAGGCGAACACAGTGACTGCTGGGGAATCTCTCCACACTCTCATCTGTTAATGAGCTGCTGTGCACGTCTGAACAGATGCTTTAGGGAAAACAGGAAATTGTAGAGTTTTCAACACAGATGAACCATTATCGTAAATATCTTTGTCTTCTTTTTTCAGATGATGATCATGATGGGCATCATTGGAGTCATTGTGGTTGGAATAATATTCTGTAAGTAGAAGACACATAGTTTCACTTTATCCTTTCACAAACAGTTATTGGTTGATGAAGTTGATTGATATATGTTTATAATAACCGATAAGGTAAATATCCTTTATACATGGCAACAATGTACATGTTGGTATATATTATAAATATATTACATATATCTATATATATATATATATAAGTGTTGATGTACAAGGGCTGTTAACTTTACAGTTGATTTAAATAAAGAAATAGTTCTGGTTTTGTTGAAGGACACTGACGGGCACCAGCGTAACATTTGAAATTTCTCCTCCACAAATAATTATGCCTGAGTTTTCATGCTCAATATATTTTTTTAAACAAACCTGTAAATTTCAAAGGAAGAGCTCAGTCTGTTCTGTTTTGTTTTCACGAAGGTTACAGCTTTGCCCGACTAACGTCTTCCTCTCTCCTTCATTCACAGTGTACTTCTTCTACTGAACTCAGCCCATCAACGTAGATGGATATGGACTTGAGAATGATACGAGAGGGAAGAGAGAAAAAAAGAAAAACTAGCGCCACTCCTCCCTCTTTTATCCGTCCTCTCCTCCCTCTCTTCACACAGTCTTCCATCCAACCATCTTGCACTTACACATGACTTTAGTGTTAATAGGTGTGTCTGCTTTCTTTGTCCCTCCCTGTTCCCTCCCTTCTTATCGCTTTCTTCCACTGTTTTGGCGTGAAGTCGAACTCGCTCGCTCTCTCCCGGTCTCTGCACCTCATGTATTATTGAAGGTCGTAGCAGGCGGAGTGAAAGAGGAAGAAAGAAAGAGAAGGAGGGAGGGACGGAGGGAGAGAGAAAAATCTTTGTGACACGGGGACACACACGGGTCTATGAGCCCAATGAACGGAGCCATGGGGGGTAATGTACAGTGTACAGAGGGTGAATGTGTGCAGGGAGATTGAACCAGAGTTTGCAGTCCTTTCTACCCCTGATACACCAAAGCTTGTTCATATTAACTTTTTTGAGAGTCCTGCATTTGTAAATTGATACTGACATGCCAAACTAACACTCTCCTCCCCCTCCTCCTCCTCCTCCTCCTCCTCCTCCTCACCACCACTGCTTCCATCGTCGCTGCTTCCTAACACGAGGTCATGTTAGATTAAGATTGTGATCAGTTTTGTTGTATGCGCGTGTGTATTTGTGATCCTAAGCATTGTAGCTAGTAGCTTTTTCCAAGTTTAGTGACTTTTTCTCCTCCTGCTTAACTTTCTCTTACTTAGCCTCTTACTTCTCCGATGTTTTGTGATAGAAAAGAGAAAGATGTGAAAAACGGTGTGAGGGTTTAAGAAAAGGAAGAAGTGATTCAGGGATATGTAGTTTGAGCATTGCAGCATTTTTCAGCATAAATAAGTGAAAAACTACTTGTGTCTGGACCGAAAAGCGATTCCTCACTTATAGTTCTATAACGATGCTTCATTTGTACGGGGGGTTTTGTACCACAGGTGGTGGCATGTAACTTTATGCTTAGCGGCATAAGCAGCGAGGTGAGCAGACGAGCAGCCACTGACAGACAATCTACTGTGTACATGAACCCCTCCGACGCAGAGGAAGGCCTCTCAAATCCGTCCTGGGACGGAGTCACAGCCATAGACAGATAAATGTGTAGCGTCACATTTCAAACAGGTAAAAAAAAACGTCCGGAGTCGTGTTGACAGAAGTGTTTGTGTGATTGTTGTTTCCAAGTTGATCCGATCTATGGAAAAGCAGCGAAACGGGAGAAAAGACTTGATTGGGGAAACCTCGGAGCCGCCCGGCCCTCCCGCTGCCCCGTCACCCGCTCACATCAAAACAGACCCAGCCTCCACCTTCAGTTCAGTAACAGTCAAAAAGAGGTTTGTTTCTAACTTGCATGGCAAACGGTGTCCATAGTTTTGCCTATTCGTGTGACCTGTGTATCTGCCATGTCTGAATCTAACTGCCGATTGTACATTTTCTTTTGTTAGTGGTTTCAAGGACCTATGTATATTTTCTGATCTGATAATTACTGCTTATGCAATGCAATGACGCCGAGGAGTTTGCCAAGTTTTAAATTCACGTGCTTTTGAGAGAAAAAATATATCCAGAGACTGCAAACAACTGCTACTATTGTGAACCGTTAAATACATGTAGTATTGTATGAGTAGAACCATAGTACACATCTGTCAGACGATGCTCCTGAAAGCAAGTTTATAAATTCTTTCAGGTTTTCTCGGAGGGGGGGGGGTTGTTGTTGGAGAAGAGCTTGTTTTCCTCTCCTCAGACTGATTTTGAGAGTTGATGAAATTGTGAAAATATGAACAACCTTACGTGCAAAGTGCATTTATGAATAATTGTAGCAGTTCCAGTCCAAAATTACCCGATGGTATTGTGCAACAACAACATTAAAGGGTAATTACCACATTAGGTATGAGAACATGTGTGATTTACAGTAAGAGATGCAACTGGATTTGCGAAAAAACGACTGCATGCTTACCACTTTTGCTGATGCCAATAAAGAAATCATCAATAGACCTGACGACTGACCTTTGTTATACTTTCTTGATACATTGAGCCAATTTAGTTTTTTATTCTTGTTGTTTTCCTCCATTCCCTGAACTTCAACTGGCATCAATACACAGATTCCTGTGATTTGACACAGAATAAACACAAATTCAAATTCTAATATTTATATGTAATTTTATAAAACTGTAATGGAGACAAACAAAAAGACAATCAAACAAACAATCACAACAATAATAAACCACAGGGGCGTATCCAGGGGCAGGGGGGCACTGGTCCCAGCTGAAATCTGACTGGCCCCTGAAGTGCACCCGTCCAGTCAATACTTCACCTACTGACAATACTAACAAAAATACAAGAGTGTGCATAAACAAGGATCAAATTTCAAAATATATTTAATGATCTGTGGCTTTGCTCAAAGCTTCAGAGCTAACAGTAAACAAAGATTGATTTCAATGTGCATCTCTCTGAATCAGGAATTGTGCTTTGATGTTGAACATATAATTGGCTCCTCTCTGTAAATTGTGGCCCCTTACTGATTTAGAAATATCCTTACTCTGCCTCTGAATAACCATAGAAAAAGAAGAAACAAACTCCAACGGGGATCATTTTAAAGTCTGGGTCACAAAATCCTTATTGATGAAAAGATAATTACAAAAAACACTAACAATATCAACATCACACAAATAGACAAAGAGAAAGAGCCATAAAAACACAAGGACCTTTAAAAACAGTATCAGTGAGAGCAACAAATGAATTCAAAAATCAATTACAGTTTGTAATTTGAAAATTGGAATTTATGCAGGTACCAATAATTGAGAACAGAAATGTAACTGAATCACCACAAACAACACTAACCCCAAAATATATATCAAACAAATATACAGTCGTGTAAATGACACAAATGAAGTCAGGATTATTTACTCAGAATCTCCACAACCGACTTATTTCATAAGGTGGTAGAAGAAAATTACAGTGACGATCAGGAAACCCAGAACAAACCAATAGGAATCTGTGGAGAGAAAGAAGTTACATTACATTAGATAGAAATGAAAGTAAACAGTATGTAACAGATCAGTGACAGATCACTGCTTTATGTGAAAAATAACCAGGATCTTTATTATTTCTATTCTGTTATTCCTTATACATTAATTATTGATCTTTAGATGTGTTGGTAGGTAGATTTCGTTCATTTAAGATTGAGGCCAGCTGACAGTTATTCCTCCATGCTGGTGACAGGCAGTGGAGGCAGACATCATGTTTTCAGTTTGTCTTGTCGTCTGCTCCATTCTTCTCTATCTGAAGAACGCCTTTAGGGAATTTCTTCAAATTTGGTAAAAGAAAAGTTCGGGTTGGACTCACAGATGAAGTGGTTAGAATTTGGTGGTCAGAGGTCAAGGTCACAGTGATCATACAAACACCTTCTTTTTTGTATTGTCAACACAACATCTCCAGAATGTCTTGAGGGAATTTCTTCCGATTATTACAATCGTTCAATTGGACTTAAAGATGAACTGATTCGATTTTGGCGGGTGAAGGCAAAAGGTCAAGGTCACTGTGACCTCACAAAACACAGTTTTGCCAAAAGATGTTTTGTGGTCATCACAAAACACCTTTTGGTTTCTTAAACATAATATCTTAAGTCTACCTTTAGGGTATTTCTTCAAATTCTGACCAGTTGTCACTTGAACTCAAAGTTGAACTGATTATATTTCGACTTGTAGTTGTAGCCTTATATTTGCTACAGTAGTGAATGTGATATCAATCTTCTCATATGCCTCTCAGCAAGAAAGTAAATATTTCCCATTAAAGCCAAACTTATTACCTGGCTCTGGACTTTCTACCTCCACACTCAGAGAGAGAGGAGCGTCCAGGGCTGGGTGAGACACCCTGCAGATGATTTTGGTGCCCGGGGGGACAGTGGGGGGCACAGCCAGGTGAGATGACAGGGAGTACGTCCTGTCGCTATGCTGCCGATGGCTGGACAGTGAACCCTGATCTGGAAAGACTGCAGGTTCTGTATCTGTAGGCGACATGGATAACCACTCCATCTGAGAAGCAGAGGAAAGAAGACAGTTATGATCTGTCAAAAACAAATTCACCAAATACCCACCAGATCAAAACGCTTAATGCCTCAGGCTCATCGTCAGGTAGGTTTATGTGTTTGCTGTCTCTATACCTTTACGATCCAGTATGGCTTTGCAATACTATCAGAAAATTAATAACAGAAGTTCTTTCCTAGAAATTCAGTGGTAGAAAAAGGATAATATCCACAATAAGGCTCCATCTACAACAGAGTTTACAGACCTGAGCATCCAGTGGGTAGTATTTACTGCAGTGACAGCTCAGTGTCTGCGGAGACTTTGTCTTCAAAACCAACTTCTCCTCTGATAGTGAAACGTGGGGCGGCTCTGAACACAAAGAATCAGGGGAGGAATGTAAAGCGGGCTGTGGATGCTCTTGATTTGAGAGATCAGATCAGAGCGACACTCACGAATAACATGGAGTTGAATGACTTGCTGCGCGTGGAAAAGGCCTAAATGAATGGTACAGATGTAGGCCCCCTCATCCGAAACCTGCAGCTTGTTCAGGGTCACAGAGACATTACCCTCACCGGCAACCCCGGAGGCATCCATGCTGGAGCCTTTCCTTTCTGCATGCACTGAAAACATACGAGACGTGATGATGGACAAGACATCCTCAAAACAATCAGAGATTCAAAAATAGATGAGTGGCAGACATTGATGTGCTGAAGGTGTCAGAGACAAGGAATTATAGTTATGATGATAATAAAAGCCCATCATCAGTAGTATTCAATCTTCATACATGTAGATCTTGGGGATTAACATCTTGTTTCATAGTAAAATATTCACATCTGGGCATTACAATGCGCCCTGAATGTGTCGCATGTGATTAGATCTCACCTTTCTGCTCTATATACAAATAAACACATTTGTTTACAGATGTGCGTTTGTGTAAGTGTCAGTGTGTGTGTGTTTGTGTGTGTGTAGTGTGTGCAAGTTAATGGACACTGGAGGGGCTGAATGAATAAATGTGCAGGACGGATGTTAATGGGCCTGAACGGGGTCTTAGAGTTTAGGTAATTTTTGTTAAAAGTCAAGGACATTGATCTATTAAACCTGATGAGGCTTTTGTATTTGTAAAATTTGTGTTGTCACCTTCAGAGATACAGAAAGTCATTCCCAGCACTTAGGACCCTGATAAAACATTGGAGTTCATGCAGACTTGTTCACAGCACTCACCCACTGTGTTTCCTTCTGTGTCATCCAGCCTCGTCTTCATATCAAACACTTTGTGCCCCTTCCCTCTGTGCTGCATCCGCCATTCAATGCCCACATCCAGGGATGAGAGTTTCTCATGCTGCTTGAAGCCACAGTTGAGGAGGACATCACCACTCAGAGGGGCATCTACAGACTTAACATGGGAAAACACCAGGAATATCACTGGGGGACAGAAAGCAAAGACAACAGCAGAAGTAATGAGAGGGATGTTGTTGACCATGTAACGAAACAAGGAATGGAAAAGGTCCAATGATTAAATGAGAAATGTCCAAACACTGCATCTCACCCTCAGTCGGCAGACAACCCGACTGGCTGAGAGGCAGATCCAGTTTGCTTTGCATGAGTGTTGTGTGATCCTTCTCCACCACAGTGGTCTGCAGGATCAACGCAGTGCTGAACTCGACTCCCTCAACATTAATGGACACCATGAAATAGGCTGGTTCTGAGCCTTCCTGGGATCCTCGAAGAGCGTAACGGCTTATTTCACACATCACCTCCTGCTCGTTGCAGTCCGCATGGAGCAGCACATCTGCACTGGGGATCTCGACCGATGACACTGCCACAGAGGGATGAGAGGAGACGTTCAGCACATGGCTCTGCTTATATTGCACCAAACTTTACACATAGAGAAAAGAAAAAACCTTGGGCCTCAAACACAAGGAGGTCTGGGTCAGGGACTGAGGGTGGGACAAACTGAGTAAGAGTTTCCAGAGATTCGTCAGGAGCCACTGCAACATCTCTAAAGACGAGAGTAGCTGGAGACCGCGTGAAGGCGGCGCCCATTCCATGATGGCCGACTCCGTCTTCCACCAGGGTGCAGGACAGCACCACATCTGCAACTCCATCCGCTGAGGCACAAGGGGCAGACACCAAAAACACCAAAAAGTTTATTATCAACATTAATTAAAACATAATGGATAAATGTCAACTTTTACAGTAATACAGTTTAGAACAATGATATTAATTTAACTGTAACGAATTAATAAATAAACTGTGAATAAAGTTAGAGGTAATGATGTCTGATCTACTGAGCCGGCCACATGGCTTTCATAGTTCTGCTATACAAGCCAGTAGCCAGTCAGATTTACCTATTAGCCTCAGCGTACCCTCAAGTTCGGCAAGCCCAAAACACTTGATGATGCTAAGGTGTAAAGGGAAGATATGTCCCTAACATCAGTTGGCGGCCACTAACACCGGCTAACATCTACTGGTAGTTGGTAACCTAAATTGTGCAGCAGACCTAAATATACAAGGGATATTCAACATCTTGTCCTATATTTTAAACAAATTAATTTACATATCCACTGATTCATGATTTCTTGAGCGCTTTGCAGAAAACACTGTGTCCTTTCGTATTGATTAAAAGGAAACCAGGAAGTAAGCTCTGATGTTTTAGCTTCTATATTCACTTGTATTTTTCCAGGAGAATTTTACAAAAAATAACTACTCAATCTAATCCATTTATCAAAGAATTTTTATCAGAAAAATATGTTTTATTCAATATTTGACATGAGAAGACTCTATGTTAGACTGAATAACCACTCGATTTCAATAAATGAACTGGGAGTGTATGCTATTAAATGCACAGTTTCGATTTGATTCAAAATGTGTGCCAATTACATGGTTATTTCCAGGAAACCTCGAAAACATGATCAAAATAAGCTCTACCAGTCAAATACTGGTTAATATATTGGCACTACTATGTCCAGCATTAATATAATCTTACCACAAACGCACATCATGAAGTATCCAAACAAAATGACTTCAGTTATCATCATGGAGTCTGACTTGCTGTTCTTAAAAGTTTAAGGTGAGTACGCACGAGATGAAGTGACAAAAAAAATGAAGAAAACAAAATGAACAAAATCGCTTTCGCTTTTGATTTCAACGCCCAGCAGCAGCAGCAGCAGCTCACTGCGTCACTGCAGTCTGAGGGTTTTACTTTTTTACTTTTACCCCATTGATACACGTGCAGCAGCTGTACATCCGTAAATAATCCAGTCCGATAGGAAGGTCCAGATGTTGTACAGCAGCCGTGTATCTGCAGAACACGCTGCAGTGGAGGAGGAGAAGAGACAGTGAGCAGCGGGATTGACCAATCACAGAGCAGCGTGGAGCGGGTCATTAGTTTCTATGGAGACACGGAAATGACGGTGGCCCTGAGAGATCAACGTGCTCCACAAAACATGCGAGTAGGTAAAAAGGTAAATATTTAAAATGTCCTCATCTATTTGACAACACAGTATATAATTGCTGTGAGTATGTGGTCTTGTTGTGAGTATTTGGCTGTGTTTTAGTATTTGGTTGTTTGGCCATGTTATGAGTATTTGGTTGTGTTGTAAATATTTAATTGTTTGGTCGTGTTATGAGTAATTGGTTATGTTTGGTTGTGTTTGAATATTTGGTAATGTTGTGAGTATTTGGTTGTTTGGTCGAGTTATGAGTATTTGATTGTGTTGTGAGTAATTTGTTGTTTGGTCATGTTGAGTATTTTTCTTTTTTTTGTATTCTGTAGTGTCGTGAGTGTTTGGTTGTGCCAGATACACTTGGTAGCCGACCACACTTGTTTATTGATATGCACACTTTCACAATTTATGGTGCACAAAGAAGAATAAGTTCATGGTTTACCTACAGCAGATACTGGAAACAATACCCCTTAATTAAAGAGAATCCTCATGACAATTATTACTTTAGTCAATCTGCTACTTAACCTTTATCATTTTATTGGAAGACATGGGTCAAGTCATTCTTTCTCATTTGTTGTTATTTGGCTGAACTTAATGATTAAACATTCTAACTCTCAGTTCTCCTGCATGGTCTTCGTGATCCAGTCCAGGTAGTTAGCGACTCTGGTGTAGACTCCATAGTTTCCCTGCCGTCCACAGCCAATCCCCCAGCTGACAATCCCTGCAGCCCAAAACCGTCCATTGTCCCTCAGGCCATAGGCGCTTCCAGCATCCCCACCACAAGAGTCCTTCCTCCTTCAGGAAGTCCAGCACAAACCATGTTGTCTGTAAGGATTTGTCTTCCGCCCCGTTTCTGCTGATACAAAGTAAATGAATCCCTGCATGTCTCCTGGTCCACCACAGGGAGGTGAACGTACTTCAACTGTTTTGTTGAACGGCCCATGTGTTGTGTAATGCCAAAGCCTGACACCAGTCTGAAAAAGACAGAGAAGACACAGTTATGGTGAACTCAGAAGTAAAAAGAAAATCAGTCTTCTGTCTCGAAGCTGGACAATTTTCACATGTTGACTCAACATTGAAAAAAAACATGATAATTGTTTCCTTACCCCATCGTGCCAGTGGCATATGTGGCATCCTGCGCTGGTAAACATATGGGCATTACTGATGAGTTGAATGTGATCGGGTTTTGCAGTTTGATTAAGGCAATGTCGTTGTTGTAGTCTACGGGGTTGTTGTAATCAGGGTGAATGTGGACTGAGGCAGCATAAACAGGAGAAGCCATCAAGGTCCGAACATCAGTTTGTCCCATATAAATCTGCAAATCAACAAGATATGTAGGAATTAAAATGTCTCTGTCTGTGTAAAAAATATGATGAGTATGGGTATGCAGGTAACAACTATGGTGGCCCACTTACCTGGACAGTGTTGTTTGATAGTGGGTTTGTATCTTGTGATGCAAGATGAGCTGCGGTCATAATCCAGCGGTCTGCGATCACCATGCCTCCTCCAACTGCGTGATTTGCGTTAAAAAGCACTTGCCAGGGGATGGTATCTTCTGGAGCATCGTTGCCTCCAATGATCCTCTGATACACAGAGAGGTGCTGTGTTGGCTGGCCACAAACTGGATGTGATGCAGATGTACACAAACACAATGACGTTTCACACAAATCCAATTGCATCACAGGATTTTATTTTGGCAACAGGTACCTGGTATGCATGTAGGTGTGACAACACTGCCGTGGCTGGATTTCCATTTTCCATCTGCTCCACAGGTGAATTTAGCTGTAGAGCAGAGAACAAGATATATTTCAAAACCAAGCCATTTCAAAAATGTAAAGATTCACGTGCTCACATGTGCATTAGTAGTGATACTTTCTGGCATGATGTATGTGAAAATCTCACCGTTTGCATCCTCAGGGAGGGAATAATACGGCTCATTACAGTGGTACTGAACAACAGAGCGGTACTGGTTCTGAAATTCAGAGAGGTAGGTCATCCCTCCATTCAGCAAAGGTTCAGGTTCTCCACACTCAATCACTGCAGAACAACATAACAGGGACATTTTAATATGTTTTCAAATGAGATGTGTTTTGAATTGCTGTAATTGTTTTATTTGTCGCAAAATAATTTCCACCATTCTCCCCCTTTGGGCATTTGACCTGTGGGACGCTAATTACAACCAAATGATAATCACAATTTTTACATGTCTGTTGTAAAACTGTTACAATTAACCAACAGAAGAGTTAGCAAACAAATATTCCACAAAGAGACAGAATCTGTCTTTCCATCTCTCACTGTGTGTTCTCTATACACTCTGATACAGAGGAGGGAGGTGACCATAAAAGCTTTACCTATTGACCTATAGGTGGCAGAGAAGCCGATATGCTGTTGGACCTCTGAGGTGGAGTTACTTGTCTGGAATATGAGAGTCAGTTTGTTGCCAGGAGAACGGATCGGCTCTTTGCCTGGGTGATCAGTGGAATTTTCCTGGCCACAAAACGTCCACTGGACCTTTTGATCATAGATGACCTGAAAGATATAAAACAAAATAAAAACACATGATGAGCCACTCCCTGACTAAGTTCTGCTTCATGTGAGTTCAAGCAAGACTTTGTAACTTCTATCCAATAACTACAATAGACATTAATGTTTGCAGCTAATGGAACACAGAAGGAGAAGAGTTTTAAAGTAAACAACATGACTCAGTAACAGCGACGTTGGTGTTGGTCAAGTAGGAAATTGTCTGGTGTTAAGACCATAATGTCTAAATATATGTGTGTGATGTGCCTGGGATGGTGGTGGGGGTTTGCACTTGAACATTAAATATGTAACTTTGGCTACCAGGGGTCTCTCAATCAAAACAATAACAAAAGACCTAGTTTGATGAACCCATGAAACAGTGTAGGCTTATATAATATTGTAGTGTTTTTAAAACATAAAATGAGAGAAAAGGAGCATTTGTGGATCAGGAGCAGGATGTAATGGTCAAGTCATGAGTCCGAGTCCAAACCTTAATGGATAAATAGAGTCAAAGTCCAACCCGAGTCCTGAACACACAAGTCTAAATAGGCTGTTTGAGTTCAAATAAACTTGCATCTCTACTGTCTGTTATGCTAAATTAAACTAAAAAACACATCCAAATTCAAACACAAATCTGTTACATTGGAACGCTCATCTGTTATCGGTGTCAGCTACTACGTCAGCCTCAGCTTTGAGAGCAAAGCAATACTTTTAATATTGAAGTTCAAGATCAATGTTTTTTTTATATATTAATGAATCAAATGACCTTTTCTATTTCTATTTGTATTACATGTGGACGTTCATGTGTAGGATTAGATTTTTTCTTATTTTTCAGTCCAATTCAATACCTCCATTTGTGCCAATCATCAATTCCCTATTCACATTGAAGTACTGAATATTAGACTAAGTTCTGGGTTTAGCACATCAAGATGAAAACACGGATATTATTCAAAATACACTGTAATTATATGTTAAAATATGGTTCTGACTGTAAGAGAGTCCTGAGAGCAGCCAGCAGAAGGTTTGATGTCCAGGTGCGTTATGGACAGCTGGATCTGGGAGCCTTCCGGTCCCAACAGGTTCCACTGACTCTTCAGATCGGCTGGGTAGGGCTGGGGATACAGGGGGGACTCGACCTCTCCATGCATTACAGAATCAAAGTAGGGCAGCGACCAGCACTCACACACAGACACAGACACCAACATAAACCTTCAGAGATCCATGAACAGAGAAAGTTGGAACTAAGGTGTGAGCCCAAAGTTGATGTAAACAGGAAAAGAACAATCAGAGACACAATCATTTGTTAACGTTTGGAAGATTTAGTTTTGACTTGGCTGTAGGGGGCTTGAGATAATTCAGTCCACTTTAAAAACAATTTGTATGGAAAACAATGTATATTAAACTGCATATAATATGAAGCTCCATTATTAGCAGGTCCATAGCATTTTATAATTGAATTTAGAAATCAGTTTTAAAAATATTCCAACTTACCAAATGACAGAGTTTGTCCAACCCATGTCTGGAGGAAGGAGATACAGTTTGCGTGTGGTTTACTGTTCTGAGAGGATTGTGTCCAATGGATCCTGTCGTTTTGTCCTGAACATTGAACTCCCAGTAAGTGTTTTTGTTGATCTTGGCAAATGTGACTTGTAGGAGGAATGTGTGGGCGCCATCAGGGACATTACTCAGAATTACCTTGGATGTACACGTATGAAGCCAGACTCATTCACACAGTCCACTTAAAACCTCAGCTTTTCACGTAGAAAACCTTTTACCAGCACAAAAAAAATTGATATGCTCATATACATTGACTGAAAATGTCAAAACTAGGGAAAACGTTGGTAGACACACATTGATGAAATATATTTCATTGACAAAGCTTTATGAAATTTCTTCAATCAATTTAGGAAGTTTTGAAAAGATCCAAAAGTAGAGATATGAACTAATCTTTCCACCAAAATTACTCCCTTGCATTTAGTGGACCAACTTAAACAAAGGATTGTTAGAAGAATAGCAGTTGGTGCTGTATTTTTAGATATGTGTAAAGCAGCCAATACAGTCAGTCATAGTGTTTTAATGGAAAAATCTCTAAATAGAATTTCTCATCTAGGAAACTGGACCTATTTATCTAATAGGATGCAATGTGTTATATTTATGATGCATTTTCAGTACAATGAAGTGCACAATAGGTGTTCCACAGGGATCAATGTTGTGTTGCCTATCATTTAATCTATACATTATTGATTTTCCCGAGGTAGCATTTGCCGAGCTAACAATTGTTTTCGGAGAGGGTGAGACAATAGCTCAATCTTTCCTGTCTCAGTACAAATACAAACAATAAAAACATGTGTTTATCTTTAAATCCATTTTACAACCTCTGAATCCTTGTATTCGAATCAAATGTGAAAGGATAGACATAGTTACTGATTTTGATCATATTTGTGTAATACTAGATCCAAGTTTAAAAATAACTGTTTTAAAAATGTTTAAAAGCATTTTGTAAGAGTATTTGGACTTAGCCAAGATATTTGCGTACGCTACAGTCGGACACTCCATCAAGATGCAATGTTTTTGGCCTTTACTCATTTCTGAATATTCAACTAGACCAGAGATAATATAATAATCAGAAAGGACATTGATCAGGCGCTCAACTCACCTGTGCATGACAGCTACCTGAACTGCTGAGGCTCACCTTATATAATGGCCTTCCCGAAAATAATCATCCATCGTTGATGAGCAGTGGGAAAATTAAAGGGTTGTAACCACAAAGTACACAGGTGTTTTGTTCATTATTTTTTTATTTAGAACAACATTTGTTTAATTTGAGATGTTGTGGTTTTCTCATCATGAATTACTTGAACATCTCAGTTCTCCTGCATGGTCTTCGTGATCCAGTCCAGGTAGTTAGTGACTCTGGTGTAGACTCCATATGATCCCTGCCGTCCACAGCCAGTCCCCCAGCTGACAATCCCTGCAGCCCAAAACTGTCCATGGTCAGTCAGGGCATAGGGGCTTCCACTGTCACCTTGGCAGGAGTCCTTCCCTCCTTCAGGGACTCCAGCACAAAACATGTTGTTCGTCAGGCTTGGTACGTTGGACCTTTTCTGTTTAAACAACCTAATTGATTCAGTGCATGTCTCCTGGTCCACCACAGGGAGGCGCACATACTTCAGCTTATTTGTTAAAATCCGTCGGCCATCGGTTTCTGTAACGCCAAAACCTGACACCAGTCTGAAAAAGAGGTAGACACGGTTATGGTGAACTCTGAAGAAGTAAATAAATCACAGTCTCTTGTTGAAAAGCTTGCCAGATTTCACGAAACTAAAACAGATGAAAATAATTTATGATTTATGCAGCATCCTAAAATGTAAACATGACAGTTGTTTCCCTACCCCATCGTGCCAGTGACATATGTGGCATCCTGCTCTGGTAAACATATGGGCATTACTGATGGGTCGAATGTGATCGGGTCTTGCAGTTTGATTAAGGCAATGTCGTTGTTGTAGTCTACGTTTTCGGGGTTGTTGTAATCAGGGTGAACGTGGACTGAGGCAGCATAAACAGGAGAAGCCATCAAGGTCCGAACATCAGTAAGTCCCATATAAACCTGAAAATCAACAAGATATGTAGGAATGTGTAAAAATATGTTGAGCATGGGCATGCAGGTAACAACTATGGTGGCCCACTTACCCGTACAGTGTCGTTTAATGCAGGGTTCCCATCTTTTGCTACGACATGAGCTGCGGTCATAATCCAGCGGTCTGCGATCACCATGCCTCCTCCTCTTCCTCCATCTATACTCAGTAGCACTTGCCAGGGGAGGGTATTGTCTGGAGCATCGTTGCCTCCAATGATCCTCTGATACACAGAGAGGTGTTGTGTTGGCTGGCCACAAACTGGATGTGATGCAGATGTACACAAACACAATGAAGTTTCACACAAATACAGACTTGAAGTTCCAATCGCAGAAAAACTTCTACACTTAGATCTTTTTTGCAGGGTGCTACTTTTGCACTGACAACCAATACCTGGTATGCATGTTGGTCTGACAACAACATCATGGTTGGATCTCCACTTTCTGTCTGATTCACAGGTGTAGTTAACTGAGGAGTAGACGGAACAATAAACAAAACATGGTTTGGTGTTAATCTTTGGTTTTAGCAAACAAGCTTAGGTTATCAGGTTTCAACTCAATCAAACAAACAGCTAATGTATACATGTTATAAAACCAAGGGACATTAAAACTTTCTTCTTCTAAACGACAGCATTAATGGTGGTACAAGCTAATGATGCAAATCACAGAAATCCTCCGTAGACCCGTCTCATTTCAGTTTGGCCTTAGAGGATTACGAGGCCCACAAAGGAGGCGGTCCCTGAGTTGGGACACAGCCAGTATGTAAATATCTCACCATTCGCAGGCCCAAGGAGCGAGTAAAACGGTTCATTACAGTGGTACTGAACAACAGAACGGTACTGGTTCTGGAAGCCAGAGAGGAAAGTCACTCCGCCATTCAGCAGAGGTTCTGGTTCTCCACAATCAAATACTGCAAAGAAACAAAACAAGGACATGTGTAGGTTTTTCCTATTAAGACTTGTCCCAAGTCAACAGGAGAACTTACATTGTGTTTCCATTGCATTTTTACATATATTTGTTTGAGCTTAAAGGTGACGTACTGTGGCATTCTGGCAGAGGAAGGTGCCACTGTCCATTGTTTTGGCACATGGTAGAGAAGCTCTCAATCTCCTGACCCTCCTGAAACAGAGAAAAGAGGGAAACGACTAAATGTCAGCCTGATATTTTTTTTTAATCGCACGATGACAACATTTTTCTTGATGCGAAGTACTGCTCGTTGTAATAAAGTTTCATCTAACCATCATCAGCTTGTATCCTTGGGCACAGCGCACAAAGATGTAGTCTCTGTAGAAATATTCGGTCAAGATTGGCGTGACTCTGCCTTCGGCCACGTTACCAGGAAATGGACACTGCACCCCTGGAAACGCCATGGAAACGCATACGTGAAACATCAATTGCATACCTGAAGGGACCAAATATGGTGCACAGTGCCAAAATGCTCTACGCACTCAACAGTTTAAGTGCTCATTGGCTTATTTCTACTGTCATTGCTCTCCCTCTCACTGTGTGTGCTGTAGTCCAGGCTCCAGCCATTGCTCAGGCCTCCGTCGTCAGTGTGGTAGTCCAGCTGGACAATGTTGGAGTTTGTGACCATCAGACCTGGACTCTTTGCACCACACAGCTTTATGTGATCTCTGTTTGGAACGGTCACCTTCAGAGAGAGGAGCAGTAACCTACACTGTTCATTTATCGTATCACCAATCCATTTATAGATAGCGCATGGAATCTGCTAGTTGTTACCTGCAACCAGTGATGGAGACAGCTCAGGCCTTGCTGCGTGTCAACACTCTCGATCTGGAAGTTGTCAGAGAAGTTGAGCGACACAGTGAAGCCAAGTTCTACAGAAATGATGTACTGACAGGACACGGCGTGAGGTGGGGAGTTAGGATATCCTGGACTGGATAGAAATCCCTCTGGCTCATCAAAAATACCACCAGCACAGGACACTGAGCAACAAGAAACAGGAGAAACTAGAAACTGGCACTTAAAAGAGCACATACCTCCACCAAGGCCTAACAGTCCCCTTATGAAACCACTTTTTAACTCACTAGATCCAGATTATATCAAGATCCATGAATTATTCTCTGAGACATCAATGAAAATGTTGAAAATGAAAATGAGATCATTTTTATGGGTTGTTTCAGGACATTTTCTTCTAAAGGTAGCTGTATATCATTTGTGAAACTCGACAAAACTGAAGTCACAACCGTTTGACCTACATACAGGGGAGGATTGTATCTGCGCAACACTCACACATGCAGCTGCGCTGGTCTGAGCGAAGTTCGTAGCCATGGTGACAGGAGCAGATGTAAGACCCGAGTGTGTTTAGGCAGATCTGAGTGCAGAGTGGACCTGAGGCATCTCCAGGGGCAGAACACTCATCTATGTCTGGTGATGACAAAGTGATTGATTATAATGGGGGACGGTTCTGCTGTGAGAAGAGGGAAGCGATGGGAGGGTGAACAGAGAAGAAGTGTTACCTAACGCCTGGTAATGAGCAGAGAAGCCCAAGTTCTGGTGGCGCTCTGGGTTGTTGTTATCTGTCTGGAAGATGAGGGTGAGTCTGTTGCCTGGAGACAAGATGGGCTGGTTGCCGGGATGGTGCCCATCAGCTGAGTTCTCAGAGCCACAAAACTTTCCCAGCACCTTCCCATCATAGAGAACCTGAAGGAACGTATCAAGAACAAAAAATGATTCATTGTGTGGGATCTTTGCTGTGAAAACACCAAGTTGTAGTTTGCTGTTGGTCATTTGTCCCATGCATGAATTGTCCTAAATGGATACTGTGTCTGTGGCAGCTCATAACACCACGAGGAGAAGATTAAAGCAGCTTAATGAAGCTATTTTACCTTAAAATAACTGCTTCAAAATTAGTTTGATGGTGAATGGTGCCATCTTCATTATCAACGCCTGTTCTTGCTCTACACTGTAGAACCTAAATTTGTTGCTGATATAAAGAAATTACCTCAATTGGTAATACTGACCTTTTTTTTCTAATTAAAGTTAGCAATTGCGTTAATATATATTGTCTCAGCCTCAATTTCCAGAATAAGACTTAGAAAACATTAAACACCAGCATTTACCTCCAATATATATAATAATAATAATATAAGAATTAATAAATTCCACCGTTAAGTTGTGTTTCAGTTCAGTGAATTTGACAACGCAGTCAGAGCTCCACCCAACACATTGATAGGTTCTGTTCTTTCTCATGAAAACGACTAAATCACTCGGACACGGAGCCCAGAAGAATTCCCCACGTGTGGCTGCAGGGGGCGCTGTTCCTCAGTAAAAATGACATGGTGTTGCTTTAACTCTTATCACAGCTCTAACCACATGTTTAAAAAGAAAAATGATTTGTCCATAGAATTGGTTTAGTGTCAACTTAAAATTTTAACCAACGAGAAGATGTCAGCTTGTCACATTTTATGTTTCAAATTCAAGCCCAGCAGCATTATTGTTTATTGAAATACTGTATATGTGTTGAAATGTGGCTCTGACTGTGAGAGAGTCGTAGTAGCAGCCTGCAGAAGCTTCAATGTCCATGTGGGTGAAGGTAATTCGGATCCGGTAGCCTTCGGGCACATTGAGGTCCCACTGCTCCTGCAGGTTGGGAGGGTAGGGCTGCGGATACTGGGGAGACTGGACCTCACCATGCATCAGAGGCTCAGGGTCGGGCAGCGGCCAGCACCCACACGCCAACACAAACAGAAACCTGGAAAGGTGCATTAGCGGAGACAGCACATATTTGTTTCTGCGTGGGCGTCTGAGCTGCTGGTCCAAAGTTGAACCAAACAGAAAAGAACAAACATGATGAGATAGTCAACACAACTTCATGATATCACTGAGGATTTATACGTGTCATTCTGAGACATGGATCAATCGATCAACCTGTGAAACAGTAATAATAAAAGTAATTGTGCAGAAGTGAATACACAATGATTTAAGAAGCAGTTCGACGGCAGATATCCGCTGTTAATTCTGGAATCGAGAAATAAATTGAAAACAAAAAACGCTTTCGTACAAAATAGGTTTAAAATGTTGTATTTAACTTACAAGACGATACAGAAGGTCCACCCCATCTCTGGAATTTAATATCTGTGAGTGAACTGGTCTGCTGTCGTTGGAGCAAATGCTTCACATTCAGGTAAAACGTTCATGTAAAAAAAAAAGTGTTGTTTCCTGTATTTAGCAACTCACTACGTTAACCCTTTGATACACAAGCTATGCAAACACCTTCTAATGCCCAACATGGGTAAAAAATGACCCGTATTCATGCATGACTGGGTGTTTCTTTGCTATATTCATTTTTTTATAGCTTATTCTTCCTTCTTCATCACAGATAAGTCTCCTATAACATCAAAGGAACCTTCATCATTTAGAAGACCTGGATTCCAAGACACACCCACAACTCCAGCTTGATCATGTAGAACAAAGTCCAGGTCCTCAGCATCAGAGATTTCAGAATCAGGAACAAGAATTGCCTCCTCATTTTCCACATCCTGTTCTTTACACAGCATCTTTACCAACATGTCACCTGTAAGTCTGAAATGATTGTGACCAGCAATACTAACACTCTGGATAAAGAAAACCAAAAGCATATTTTCAAATGCACATCAATCAGTCTATTAAGTATATACTGTTATATTTCAAGTTTTATTTTGTTGATCGAGCTATGGTTAGCTAGCCAGAAAATAAGCTAGCTAGCTAACAGCTAGTTAGTGTTGTACATATTTCTCTTTCTCAATAGTAATGGAATTGTAAAATAAGACTTACATGCATCATATGTGCAAAAGCAGCTGTGTGAAATTAATGGTAGGTGTTCCGTCATTTTTGACCCATGTGTGTAAAAGTGATATAGAGTGATATTTTTTTCATAAAGTAAGAAAGGAAAAAGGAAAATAATAATTTGTGGTAATCACAAACAAGAGATATTTATGAATACTTAGAATATTAAGATAAAATACATTTATTTCAAAAATATAGCAAAGACACACTAAGTCATGCATGAAATAAAACAGGAAATGAATACGGTAATGTTTGACCCATGCATTAGAATAATTCTATTAAAATAAGGATTTGTGATGATCAAAAACAAGTTAATTAGGATAAACTGAAATACTGAAAGATGAAATTCATTCACTGCAAAGATATAGAAAATAGAAACTGAGCTGGGTCACTTTGGACCCCTGTTGTGTATCAGAGGGTTAATGCCAGGACTTTGTCTTGTTTGTCTTGGCAAAATCAAATGTATGCTCGCTTTCGATTTCTGGAGAAACGAATTTGCCATTTTTGTAAAAGTATTCTATTCTAATGAGAATTACTTGAAACATAAGGAACTATCCTGATTTTTCTTTCAAACAGATCTTATATTTTATAACCCTAATTCAAATTCTTACCACCTCAACCCTCACTCCATCACAAGATGGGGGTAACTGTGTTTTCTTTTTCAGCATTCCTCAAACTTGTTGCTTGCTAATACATTGAAATTAATTTAAACCTATGTCTTTGTTGCCTTCAAATCTACATCAGTCTGAGAAGACGTCCAACTATCTGCTGTTGATTGGTGTTCAAATCTGACATCGTGGGCTCCCCTCAGAGAACCCTAACCCCAACAACAGCCTTCTAAATGCTTGGATTACATTTCCAGTAGCATGTGTGGGGCTTTGGAACTTGTACAATAGCAGTATGCACCAATACACCAGTTTAGCTATTCGCAGTAACATTCTGCCTTAATTGTCAGTCAAGTTCTGAACCAGTTCTTTTTAAGATTTCTGAGAATTCATTTTTTCGATGAACTGCAGGGACTGTATCCACAAATGTTTAAAAAAATACACATTCTAAAAAATAAAATACTGAAATAAATACAAAGGGGGAAGAGGAAGTGTGTGAAATATAAAACTCACGGTTAAAAAACAGGATGAAAAGAACAAACTTATCTGTTTTTATAAAAACATTTATACCACTAAGTGGCAGTAGAGGATGAACTGTTGTAACCTCACATGAGGAAGTGACACTGCATGGGGCCATGTTTTATACAGTATGTTGAAGAGATCGACTCAATAAAGTGGTCAATAAAAAATATTTATTTAAAAAAGAAGGAATAGGAAAAAAGTTGTGCCTTAAAAAAATACACCTCTTTCTCTCTCACCTCTTGCTTTCCTCTTCGGCCGTTGTGTGTTTCAGGGCTTTGTTTTCAATACATACGTCAGATGAATTAAGATGATGCTTCCAATGGATTTAAGTGTTTATGACAGGATCACAAGAAAATCCTATGTAAGATGAGCAACCTGTGATTTAAAACTTAGATATTTTACTTGTTTTATGTCATTCAGTGAAACACAACCCACTGAAAATCATTTGACTTGCTTTTGGTTTTGCATGGCTTGCTACAATTGAACTGTATTTTTTTTTTTACATATTTCTTGTAATTAATATTGTGACATCAATTCCAACTTTAGGGTTAGGGTTAAAAGACAAATCGATTGAAACACTTTCTCCGCAGTTTATTTCCCATCATTTCCTTTATTATAAAAGTGAAGTCTGAAGTTATAATGTGTTAATGACATTGTGATTGTCAGTGTTGGTACATTGATTACAAGGGTTACAAAAGGGTTAATTTTCATAAAAGTTGTTATTTTGGCATTTTGAATCAGTTGTGATTACAGTATTATGATTCGTAGCACTGGGTTTACACCTGCGTCTTCCCCCTTTCTAAGTGTTCTCCACCTTATCTATTGTCTCCTTGATCCAGTCGACATAGTTCTCTACTTTGGTATAATAACCCTTGAACGCCCTCTCCTCACAGGGGGGACCCCAGGACACGATACCAGCCAGATGATACGGCCCTGTTCCTGCAGACAACGTTGGTATTACAAACGGACTCCCACTGTCTTTTTGGCAGCTGTCCTTCCCTGTTGCTCCAGCACAGAACATGTTCTCAGTGAAAAGCATGGGAGTGCCAGTTGGCGTGCGAGGTGTATTCTGACACTGGCTGAGGGAGTAGACTCCGATTTCAGCGTATTTCAGCATACGAGACGTCACAAGCCTGTCCTTCCCTTCTGTCAACCCCCAGCCTGAAACTGTGCCTTGCTCATTTTCCTCCAAGCCCCTCTTCACCTCCGGCAGACATATGGGAAGGAGGTTTGGGCCAAAATTCACCCTGGAGGTAAATCTGATCAGAGCAATATCATTGTCATAATTGATGCGTCCCAGAGGAAAATCACCTCTGACGTAGCCAGGATGAATGATGATCCTCTCGCTATCCATGACCACCAAATCAGACGATCTATCTGACATTGTCCTTCCATCTACCAATCCACCATACAGGCGCAAAGAGGTTTCCTCCAACATCTCCACGAGATGAGCCGCTGTGACGGCCCATCGGTCATTGATCAGTGTTGCTCCTCCTCTAGATGTTTGTTTTATGAGAAGTTGCCAAGGTATTTCTCCCAGGTTTGCATTGCGACCTCCCAAAATCCTGCCTGCACTCGCTGGAGCGTTTTCATGCATCCCGCACACTGAAGTACACACACACAGATTCATATAAGAAAGAAAACATGTTCAAATGGTAACTCTTAAATTTACAGGCCATTAATTAAGTTGTAACATGAAGAAATTACCAGGTTATTACAAATTTGAAAAATAGTAATAATAGAGTAAGTAAAATAGAAGCAGAATAGATGGGTTTGGTCAGTAATTCTATGGGAAATAATTGTTATTATAGCAGGTATATAGCCCATGTGTACGGGGTAAAACAGGGATTGTTTCTGGCTACGATTGAGTAATAACGTAATACTTCGGCAGTTACTGAGTACTTTCTCATATTTTAATTGAACAGCCATTTCTTTTATTGCTCATTAGTGATGTTTCACAGCATCATGTTCTACATAATAAATAAAGTTTTCTTTTTTGGGGGGGGTTTTACAAACAGCTTAAGAAGCATGTAGAGGCTCTGTGCTACAGCCAGGATACAGTAAATACCCCTTTGTTTCACCTGTTTCTTCATATTACTTCGTGATTAACAGCCTGTAAATTAAAGGGTTACAATCCAAATACATAAATTAATATTGAATAAAATGTGAGAAATGTATTTGAAGTTGTACCTGGAGTGCATTTCGGCATCTGTGATGTTCCACTGCTTGATACCCATTTACCACCGGCACTGCAAGTGAATTTGTCTGAAAGATCGAAGAGAGGAAACGATAAGTCAGAGAACTTTGCTTGATTTAAGCGAGGAAGATGAACGTGCAAGAGAAAACCTCCAATAATCACCGTTTCCTTCCAGTGTGTAGTACTTTGAACTGCACCTCAGCTGGATCTGGCCTTTATACCGAGTGTGTGTGTTTTCTGAGTCCGTCAACTGAAGGATGCCATCTTCTGGGATGTCAGGATGACCGCAATTCACAGCTATATGTAAGAAATGTAAAAGAAACTGTTAACAAAACCAAGACGTACTCCAAGATAACTCACTTTTATAGGAAAGAAGTCTGACTCACGTTCACAGGGGTAACTAGGGGCCCAGATGCCTGTACTCTGGCACGTTGTCTCATACTGCGATGACAGCGTCAGGAGGCCTTGCTACATTGTGTAAATAGAACTTGATCATCTTAACCCTTCTTTTAAATGTTTACATCAAATATAGAGCTATTAAAGGTTCTTGTTCACTCACAGTATTCACAATATGTCCAATATCACAGGCTACTGTCACTGTCTGACCCGGATGATGCTCTGGTTGCTGAGGAGTCACAGTGGAGTGGGAGGTGACCACTGCTTGACAGACCTTTCCTGCGATTAACATGTCAGAGAGCGAATTAGTGACGAGTGTCCAGCAAACTTCAAATAGCAAATGTTCTTTTCACCTCTAAGGCAAAGATAAAGACGCCACAGCACCTCTGGTCTTGAAGTGCAAGGTGAAGCCTTTGTTGGTGCCGAAGCCGTCGGAGGTGAAGCTGATGTTGACAAGATGTGAGTGAGTAAGAAAGGGAGACGGGGGAGGCGTGTGCCCGCAGAACGGTCCCATAATCCCAGAGGGGGTCTCAATCTGCAGACAAGACAAGGCAATGTGTGAGCCCCGACGTTCTCTCTGCTCCTTTCACTTGGGTGAAACTTGCAGATGTATGTGTTATCCAACATCAACAGGAAAGATGTAAAATACAGAATAAATCCATGATCTACGTAGCACGCAGTAAAATATCTTTTGTGCATGAGTGGAGTGGAGGAGACATGTGATTGAGGACGTCACGGGTACATTTCATAGAAGTACGTGTTCCAAAATAGGAAGTGAGCCATCTGTGAAATCCACGATTTCAACATTTTAGTCTGTACTTCCTCTTTGTTCGCTGCTCAGTTAAATGTTAAAGGTTTTAGCAGAAATACGCTTTTATTCACAGTATGTTTTCTGACTCAGCACGTACCCTCAGTGCATCTATGCATTGACCATCAGGGCTCTGCTCCACATCAAACACCCCAGAGAAGTGCAGCTCCAGCTGCAGGTGGGCCTCCACAGACAGGGTGTACCGACAGTCTGCGTTCTCCGCATACAAACCAGGCCAGGAGGGACTGGATATGTCCCCTTTGTTCAGTCCTGACAGATCCTTGCCACAACTCACTGTGTTGAAGATAAATGAATTGTTCATCATTTGAATCAACATTAACACAATCATACGCATCCTTCTTTTCTCATCCTTCTCTTTCTCCACCTCCTGACTCCCTGACTCCCTGCTTCTGCTTCCTCTGGTTCTCACTTCATGTTTCTGTTTTGTTCCGTCTTCCTTGACTTGTCTCCACTGTTTCTGTCTGTTGTCTTCTAATAATAATAATAATAATAATAATAATAATCAGAATAAGGTTATTTGCACCAGTGCAAGTGTGGTTGTCCGTGCCCAGGTGGTAACCATGGCGACAGGAGCATCTGTACCGTCCGATGATGTTGTGGCAGAACTGGCTGCATTCGTTTTCTGGGTCTTCCTCACATTCGTCAAAGTCTGAAAGAATAAATTGACCAAAGGTCACACAACACTTTAATTATTTGATACACATCTTACAGTGATTCCACAGCCATACGGGTAATTGCAGGCTATTTAATCTTTGTATTAAAGGTCAACACTGGACAGCTTTATCCAAACATGACAGTTAGTCAGTCTCAGCAGAATAAAACCAGAAGTTTTCCTTTTTCATTTGGAACTGACACTATATATTCAAGTATAAAGGTATTACGTACAAACTGCATGAAGTACATTTACAAATGTGATTGTAAAGCACAATATTTTATTGTTTTTTGTCGAGATACCAGCATAACAAATACAAAATATGCCTGGTCAGACATCGGCGAGTATGTAAATCTATGTACACACACAAAGTAAACTCTCCAAACGGGGACAATTTAAAAAACCCACAAAAATACAATGGACTTTGGTTGGAAGGACACAACTGGAACTTGTTTTTCTTTCTCTGCGTCTCACCTTGCACACTGTAAAAGCCTTTGAAGCCTCTGTGCCTCTTGCTGTTTGAGTAGTCCGAGTGGAAAGAGAGAGAGAGACAGCCGCCCGGGTAGGAGACAAGCGAGGGATTTACCACGGACTGGAGCTCCTTAAAGTCCCTTTGGCCACACAGAACAGAAATCAGGTTTCCATTTGAAAAGATCTAGAATTAAGAGATGACAGATGAAATCATAAAATTAGAGGCTGTAATCGCAGACGTCTTCATTTATTTATGAGAATTTTGACGTCATCTTGACCCCTGACCTTCACGGCATCGTTTTCACAGTCCTGGCTGTCCTCCAGGTCCAGGTGGACGATCCTGATGGAGAGGGTGTAACCTTCGCTGGCACACCTGCTCCAGTTCATACTCGCGAGGGGCTGGTATCCACTGGGATACCCCGGAGACTCCACCCATCCCAGCAGCATGCAGTGGGCCGGGTGGGAGAGAACAAGAAGCAGGAGACTGGAGGGATGTAAAGAAAATTTCACGGAGAAAGGGAGAAGGTGTGAAGAGCATAAAGTCAGGAAAGAAAACGTTAGCGTAGAATTTATACAAACAAAACCGAAACCATAATGCAACTGGAAAAGCAGCTAGAAGAGCGCAAACCTTCGCTATGGCCCTTCTCTGGGAAATTGGTGAAAGTGTCAAAAAATAAAAAATCACAATGTCTCACAATGTCTCACAAAAGAGAAACAAAATTCCTGGATCTGCCCCCTGATCCATATCTGCACCAACATTGAGAGGCTTCTCCCATTCTTCCACAAAGATTTGTGAACAGTTTTGAGTCACACTGCTAAATAACAAACGTTGATGAAAACATAACCTTAACAACATGCAAGTACTCAGAGTCTAAACCAGTATGATTCAGTAAGCATCTGTTCTATACTATTAAAATATAATATAAGACACTCACCTCAATCTTAACATTGTGATCCCATCAAATCTCTTCTCAAATAAAAGACTACCTCAACATTTCACCTTCCCCTTTTCATATTCATTTAATTTCCATCTGGCCCGCTGTCCCCTTCCTGTCTCAATCACATTTTGCATCCATAAGCATTTATAAATCTATTTGCAGATTGTTTTGTGCGTTTGCAGTGAGGAGGGAGGGAGTTGGCATTTGCAGCGAAGCCGACTGCTGAGCCCAAAAACTTTTCAGATGCAGATCAGTTTTAAAATCTCCCTGTGATTTTGGCTCAATAACTTTCCTGCTCCGCGAGGCAAAGGTTCAGCTGAAACAATGGAGTTCAAGGAAAGGGTGTGCTGAAGACAGGAAATGTCCTATTGTGCTGCAGCTATGGAAACACACACACACACACACACATGCACATACAGTCATCTCTCCATGACATCAGATGACATAACTTTGACATATATTGATTTCCTGGAGGCT
Organism: Verasper variegatus; assembly: GCA_026259375.1. NCBI lineage: Eukaryota > Metazoa > Chordata > Actinopteri > Pleuronectiformes > Pleuronectidae > Verasper > Verasper variegatus. The sequence continues at coordinate 16,749,907 of CM048048.1, forward strand.
TACCGTAATCTTAACCATAGTTAAGCCCATGGTTAACCCTAACCCAGTACTTTCCGAACACTTAACCTAACCTAACCTAAACCTAATCTGATTTTAACCTAAACCAAACCTAGCCTTAAAATTGTCTTCACCTTAAAATTTGATGATTTACATACACACATGCACGCACACACAATCTCACAGTAAGAGGGCTAGGGCAGGAAGGAAGTGAGGAGAGAGAGAGAGAGAGAGAGAGAGAGAGAAAGAGAGAGAGAGAGAGAGAGAGAGAGAGAGAGAGAGAGAGAGAGAGAGAGAGAGAGAGAGAGAGAGAGAGAGAGAGAAAGAGAGATGGAAAACAGCAGATGAGGGTCACTGGGGTTTTCCACCGTGTAGGATCAGAGAAGACATGAGAAGTAGGTAAGACAGAGAACAGGGGAAACACATGTAGTCACAGAGAGATCATACGGCAGGAAGAGAGTGGCGACAGAAGATCATGAGCACTGAATGAGTGCAGAAGAAGTGAAGCAGAGATTTCACTGAGCGGCAACAACTTAAACATTAGAGGTCTGGAGCAGGCTTCGAGTGTGGAGGCAGACATTAGACTTTTCACACACAGGACGTGGGCCAGTCAAATGGGCTGCAAATGGCTGAGATGAACTGCCCGAGTGAGGACAAGTACCTAAAAGATGGAAGATGCTGTGATCGCTGTCCTGCAGGTCAGTCACTAACTTTTCTTTTCTCTTTGGATGATGAACATATTTATAGGTCTGTGCAAACCATGCAGCAGAGCCTGCTGTGTGTCTGATCTGTAAAACTATATTCAGCTCTTCTCTGCACCTCTGTATTAACGTCACCTTCTCTACGTCACACTTCTCATCAGGGACATATCTGCAGGATGATTGTGATGGCACAAAGGGGACTAAGTGTGATAAATGTCGACATGGGTTTTACACGGCCACTAAAAATCACATGAGTGATTGTCAACGCTGCAAACAGTGCAGTTCCAGTAAGTCATTCACATGTACTGTTGTATTTATACACACACACACACACACACTGTTTCTGTCATCATGCAAAACAAAAGCATAGTGTCTTTCCTCCACCCTCCTTGCCCAAACTCGATTGAAATAAATCAATTAAAAATACTTAATTTTTAATTATTGGGTAAGTCTAGCTCTGTTGACTCACATTTCTAAGGCAGCAAGGGAGCCATTGTTTTCGGGATGAATCTGCTTAATGCGCAGTCCCACTCAGTTAAAGCCAGGGTTGGTAATCCTGGAAACGCGAGCAAACTGCTCTGGTCTCTGCTTCAGCGGTGTCTCCCCGGCTGAAGACCATGAGCAGTGAGAGCGAGGGGCAGGGTGCGCAGAGGCAGGCAGGTCGGCTAGTGACAAACAGGCCAGCGAGTCATTTCAATCGGGTTTCGAATGAAATGGTTGGTCGTGTTTTCTACAATCCTGAAAAGGCAACAGACAAAAGATTACTTTGTTTATTGATCCTGACATGAAGAGGATTTCAAACAATAAGATGAAAAGTGTTTCAGAAACAAATGAACAACCCCTTCCTTTAACTTTATCTGTGTAGCCAAACATTACAAGTCATTCTCAGAAGACTTTACAACATCCATCCATTATCCCTTTGAGAGGGATTTTATGACATGTAGAAATTTTTTCTGAAGGATGGATGATTCATATTATTTAATGGGGCTGCTAGACACAGCACCAGGGGCCCCAGAGGTCAGGGGTCTTTCCTGGACCAGAACCTCTGTGCGAAAGTAATAAAACCACTGCTAGAACGGAAATATTTTTGAAATCACAACAGTAATATTCACATCACAGGAGCTTAGCAACAGCTAAGGTCAAATGTGTTATAAATAATGAACGGTGGTGCAACAGAGATGCTCCGACATACAAAGCACACTCTCAAGACATAAGAGAACAAGGTGGTTTGATGTAGAAACCAGAAAGAAGTCACATCGTCATCCTTTGTATACAAATATTTCATGAATCAGCCTTGGATGCAAAACAACTACAGAGACACATAACACATGAAACAGATTCATAACAAGCATAAAAAGACACAAAGAAGGTACAAAAACAGCCACACAATAGAAGAGACACAAAATAACCACAATGACTCAGGGAAACACAAAATGGTAAAGGGAAAGAAAAATCTATGAAAATAAACAAAAGTAGAAAGGCACTCAGAGAGCACATTCCAAACATCCCATTGTGAAACCACAATTAACTTCACTAGATCTGGATTTTTATTTGGAGCCGACAAATTGTACTCATGAATATCAGTCCCCTGAATATGTCCGATTTTTTCATTTGTGAGAATAGGCATTTTTCCACATTTTCCATATATGGGCTCCACTGAGTCCCATTTGCGTTTACCTTTTACTTTGACCAGAAAGACATATGGGAGAACAGAGGACTAGTCTTTCTTCAACAGCCAACACTCTTTGTTAAAGTTTCTCTGTGACACTTTCAGACAACAAACAGAGGAAATCTAAAGACTGTTCAGCTTCAGAGGACACGGAGTGCGAGTGTGAGACTGGTTTCTACTGTAGTAATGACCAGTGTGAGCACTGCCAGCCAGTGACCCAGTGTCCTGTGGGTGAAGGAGTGCGGGTTCCAGGTGGGGAAAATAAATAACCATAAACTTTAGCGAGCATTTGCATCATTTCATAAAGTACAGCACTAAGTTTCAGTGGATATGACACCACGTCTTATTCCCTCTTGCAGCCAATCGCACCAATGATACCATCTGTGCTCCTTGTGAGGAGGGGACCTACAGCAACGTAACAGATTTCATCTCACGCTGTAAAACACACACCAGGTAGGACGTTGTCTCCTCTCTTACTAATTTCACTTATTATATCGTATTGGGCTTTTTATACATCCCTGGGAGAAACATGCCCGAATTTAAAAACACTTTTCATTTGTCATTTCCAGTTGTCGGGAATTAGGCAGAGAGCGGAGAATTCCGGGAACCACAAAAAACGATTCCATCTGCAGTGACGTTTTACCTCGTAAGTCCACAGTTCTAACTCCATAATGTTGTTTCTTCTCTTCAGATCTCAACATCTTTTTGGTTTGGAAAGGAAATGAATTTGTGCAGTGTGGCGTATGTTCCTTTTCTAAGAGACTACTGTTGAGTTATTGACTGAGTTCCTGTTGACCCTCAGTTCCTATCTGTCATATGAGCAGGTTACTGAGAGAGGAAATAGAAGTGAGACAATCTGTGCGAAACAAAAGATTTGTGTGATGCACTCGATGGAGTTAAAGAGGATTCACACTGATGCTTCATGAGAGGAGTATAACGAACCAGAAGGCCCAACAGTCCCTTTATGAAACAACATTTAAATTCACTAGATCCGGATTTTTATTTGGATCTCATGAATATCAAGATCCATGAATTCTTTTCTGAGAAATCAATCAAACTGAAAGACCCCAGCCTATAAGATTAAATAACATTAGATCACATAACACTGTGTGTTAAATCGCTTCACAGGGGAAAGAGTGTGGTTTTCATACAACCCCAATTTACCAGTAACTCAACAAAATAGAAACTGAATGAGCACTCGGTTGCTGAGGAAAATGCATAAAGCTTTTTTTGGGGGGGGGCATTTCCAAGTCATTTTGATTATATACAGAGGAAACAAGCAATATTTTGCTAAACACTCGCTTCCTCTCAACATTCACCAGAAGTTACAGTTCATCGTGTTGTCTCTCGTCCTCAGGTTGTTCCTGGATGCTGCCCGCAGGCCTGTGGTCAGGACTCGTGTTGACGGCACTCGTCCTGCTCGCTGTTGTCGTCTGCTGGAAGGCAAAGCGCAAATCGCTCAGAGGAGGTGTGTGCAAAGCGTCACGTGTCGCCAGTTTCGTCACCTTTGTTCTCGTACTTTTAAAAGAAAGAAAAACGTCTTCCTGACAAAGCGGTGTTCAGACACAAAGGCCATAAATACACATGCTGTCAGCCACAACTGTGACATGCATTAAGTCACATAGTCAGCCACTGCTCGTCTATCTCCCCTCCCACTGTTTCCTGTACAGTGAATATGAAAACAATAAAACTCTAAATAAAATCAAATTCAATTTACACAGCACATTTTCTCATATTATTGGGAATAAAGTGCTGTCTTGGGTTATAATTTGGCGCAAAAAGCAGACCATTTAGTTTTTATTTCGCAGCCGTGTAACGTGATGTTAGACGAGCCTGTTATGATCGTGGCTAACTGAAAGGGGGAAACCACATCCTGTACATATTCAGCCTGACACACTTATTGGGCAAAATGTGACGCACACTTCACAGACAGCCAACTCATAATGAGAAACAACTTGTGCGAAAGTGACACAGTCCCACAATTGAATGTTGTTCGCTGACGTGCATGCTGTGAATTACTCTATTTCCAGTGAAGCAATGTGCCAATACTGGAATTTACACATGAAATACATGTGTGGGGTTCTGTCAGTAATGACCACGAACCACCTAAAGGGCTCCTGAGTGTCTCATGTCCTGAGGCTGTTGCTCACTTTTACCCCTTTTCGACCAAGTTGAACCTGGTTCTGAGTTGGTTCAACTTTAAAGATCCAGTTTGTTTTTCCACAAGCTAGAGCCTGGACATCAAGAACAGCATCAACAAAAGCTAGACTCCAGCTTCTCTTTTCAGTTTTGTTTAAAAATTATATTCTTTTATATCTTTGCAGACTACACAAGCTCTGTTTTTTTTTCTAATGGTATAACCATCACGACCCCAGCCACTGACATGTAAGGTTTTTTTTCTGCCGGACCAGCAAATTGTTGGCAACCACAAAGTATACTTAGGCCCAAAAAACTCCAGGGAAAAAACGAATAGCCGGTTCCTGCTGACCTGAGGGATCCTAGCCCTAACCCTTGCAAGCAAGTCAGACAAATTCAGCAGTTTCAGACCATGTAGGGCCTTAAAAAATAAGTTACACTATATGACACTCAAAAGATAAAAAGCTTTTTCAGTTTGTCTTTTGTTTAGCATGTTATGCACAGTTTTCGTGGATGTAAAAGGTCTGTAAAGACCCATATTTGCATAATGCACACCGAATGGAGGCCAACATTTCCTACGCACTCTGAGATGTTGACTAGGGGAGTGATGTATATGTTTTTTGCACATTAGAGCATGTTAACCTTTTCAAGTAACAACCCAAAATAAAGTCATGAACCTAAATATTCGTCACCTTCAAAGAAAATCCCTTTAACACAAGTCACACTGAGCTGTGGTACATTTGAATTTTACAGCTTTATTATTTAAGAAGTATGAAAAGTTCTGCAGTGTGTGAGGACCACATTGTGTCTGCTCGAGCCCGATCAGAGTTACCATTCAGACAGAAGTTGTTAACCTGCAGTTTACTTGATATGTTTGACCTTTCTGCAACAATTTATCATGGTTATAATAGGTATCACCTGCCTTTTCTGTGTGAAAGTCAGGTCCAGGGATCCTGTTATGGCGGAGGTGGTTCCCACAGTACTGGTGACGTCGCTGGATCTGTCTTTACCGTACACAGAGCAGAACGGCCACTGCCAAGAGAGCTGTGTCACGGAGGAGTGCAAGTTACCACTTTACAGCACAGGTGATAAATCCTTGAACACGACTGCATGCACATACACACCAGATTTACAGCTTTCAATCTACTAATCCCTTTTCCATCACAAAAGGCCAAAAGGGTGACTGACCTGCTTGTTTAGATACGTGCAATAAGGATGAGGATGATGAGGTGTCCACTTGTTCCCAATAATATGTGATTTATTTACTTACAGTCCGGTGGGTTTTAAATCCCACTAAGTGCATCACCTTCCTATTTCACAAACATAAACCAAAACCAATCAAATCCCATCGGATTATATTACTATTCACTGTTTCCTCCAGCTGGTGGGAGGGACACAAAACAAAAACTAAAATGGTTGTTACTATTAAAGATGTCGATGAGAGAGAGAAGATGGGGTATGACACACTTACCTTGAAACCTTGAGCCCCAAAATGTACACGCTAATAGACCACATACGTAAATCCTGCAGCCATGTGTGGACTCATTGTTATGATTATGCACAGACCTTTTTGAAGATTTAAGATATACATATGGGAAACACATTAAAGGTTCAGTTTGTGGAATTTAGTGACATCTAGTGGTGAAGTTGCATGTTGCAGCTGAATACCCCTCTCCTTAACCTCCCCTTCCAAACATGAAAGAGAACCTGTGGTAGCTTCATTCGTCATAAAAACTCAAAAGGTGTTGAATTTATCCAGTCAGGGCTACTGTAAAAAACATGGCGGCCTCCATAGAGAGGATTCGCTCCCGGTGTAAATATAAAAAGGCTCATTCTAGGGTAAAAAATGTTTTCAATTTAGATGAAACACACTAGTGAAAACTTCACTAAAGATTATTTTATATTCAATTTCTGCCAATAAGTCCCTTTCACCTAAATCTTACACACTGGACCTTTAAAGAGAAATCAGAATGTAAAAGTTAAGAAGACACAAATACACAGTTACACCAAACACATCCGACTTGTTCCTTTCATTTGTCTCCCATTGGTATATCAGGGTGAGAAGTATATTCCTCTCTTCAGCACTAGTCTGTTTCAATCTTCTATGTCCATAAGGTCTTTCGGCTCCACTATGACTCCAACACATCACACCTCAATAAAGTGTAAACCGGGTTTCAGACGGCAGTGTGACATTACTGTGAAGGATGGTCACACGGAGTATTGATTTTCATCCTCCCCCTCCGCAGATGTTACCCTGGTCAGCTGCGATGTGGAAAGCAGCCTCCCCATAACCCCGCTGAAGGTCTCAGCTTCCACTGAATCCAGTCCCAACCCTGGAGCTGCAGGATATCGCACCAGCAACTTCCACAGGACCCACTCAGAGCCACAGGAGGACGAGTGGTGTGGCACATAACGGAGTCAAAGTTCTCGTAACAGCACGGAGGGAGTTTAGGGTCACTCTCTGGCTCGGAGATGCTGTAACTTAAAAAAAAATCAAAATAACTTAAACCTGTAACTATTTATACCAACAAGAAACAAAGAGTATAGGCGTTTACTTTGTGGAGATAAGGGTCGCTGATTGTTTATCGCCCCCTGCAGGACTTTCTGGAGAACTTCAATTCTTGTGACGTGACATTTTTTTTTTACAGTGAAGCTAAGAGCTAAAAATCCTGACATCAAGTAACTGACAGATTTATCACATGTGCAGATTTAACTTAAGCTAAAAGCAAACACTGGTGCAGCTCTTTGCTTTGACTGGAGCTTCACACTGAAAGAGGTCTTAAGCTACAGCTCAGTGTGGTCTCTATTAAGGGATATGTCTTGTTATTGTTTTATATTTTTCAACAAACCACCGAACACAAACTTGACTACAGAGAAAGTATTTGTAGGATTAATGTTATTCCTCATTACAATATATATTGCTTCATTACCACGATACTTTAGCTTAATTTCTGGGCAGTGGGAGGAAGTGGAGACCCGGCGTCCATCGATGAAGACTATGCATCCCACAAGCATGATAAAAACAATTCTAAAAGCATTTATTTGTTGTTGGGTTTCGACTTTTTTGTTTTTGTAATGTTCCTTTAATCTAATTTAACTTATTTTGTTGCAAATTCTGATGATTTGGTCAAAATTGTTTACATTTTAACTGTTGGAAGCCCAAAAAATAAAACTCTCTTACCTTCTTTTTAGGTTTGCTGTAATCAGACTGTTGAATTTCAGTATTAATAACAACTACCCCCCCCCTCACACACACACACACACACACACACACACACACACACACACACACACACACACACACACACACACACACACACACACACACACAGACACAGAGACACTTGAAGCTGTAAGACGTTGAGTATATTAAGATATAATATTAAAGATGGAGCAGCGATGCTGACAGAAGTCTGATTTGTTTATAACATAGCAATGGGTATAGTGCAATATGAGGAAGTATGTTTGGGAATGTTTACAAGTCAAGAGTCATGCTGCTCTTCTCAGTATCATCACACAGAAACAACCAACAACATAACAGCACATATTCTGTCTTATTGCTAAATTTCAAAACATTGTTGATTACATTTTCAAAAAACAAATAAAGGTTATACACATTTTAATTCCTGCTGGACAATTTTCTGGCTCAGACTAAATTGAGGTTATACACCAAACACACACATTTCCACTTGACTTCAGTCCCCCTTCTTGAAGACTTGCTTGGCAACGATGTCGTGAACTCTCATCTCCTGCGGAGACAGAAACAGAGGATGGAGGGGAGGCCGAGATTAAAACACGGGGTGGGCAGGGGGGTGGGGGGTTGTAAATGAGCAGTGGGAATCAATATGACAGTTTGGCACATGAAAGAAGAACTAAATTAGTGATACACTAACCGAGGATCGTGTCCAAAAACACCATCACACCCCCCTTCTCTCCCTCTCGTCATCCTCTGACCTCGTAATCCGTCTCCCACTCTTTTCCCCGTCTACTTATCTCGTTGCTTTTTTTATAGCCCTCCTCCCCCCTTCTTCCTGCTCCGGCTCCCCCTCACTCACTCATTAGTCTCTCACACTGCTCCTTACTCCTTCTGTGAAATCCACCATTTTAAAGCCTGGAGCTCGCTGGTATTTCTTTCCCAGAATTTCTCCTGAACATGGACGCAGCAGCAACAGTGTGTTGTTTTGTTCGGACACAAACAGAGGTATTAGAAATCCTGTGAGAGCTCTTTAGCGGAACACTGCCGATTGTTTGAAATCGTAATCCACATTGACAGATAATCTATAATCTTAAACTCTTAAACCCAAACTAAAGGTAGAGTGCATTCCTCCGCCATGTCCCAGCAGTCTCCTTATGAAGCCAGAGTTAAAATCAGAAGAGACAGATGTGTATCTGGATCTGCACCACAATGGCCCATCCCTTCACAAAATTTAATGGAAACTAGTTCAGTAGGTTTTGTGCAATCCTTGCCGGAGACAATGAGGTCCAGTCCTCTACATTGGCATTTCATTACAAAGTGCATTCAAGAAGGCCTATTTAAAAAAAGAAAAGACATCTTCCCACAAAGACAACATGGTGCAACAGAATACAAACTTCCAGACCTTCTCTTCAAATCGTAAGGTGACTGTTGGGCCTCGGTTGAAATAGAGTGTCCTTCTAGTTTGCATGTTCTCTCTCACTCAGCATCTTTTTCCCTTAATGCTTTTATTGTCCTTGTTCCGTATCCCCCTCCCTCCCCCCCCCCCCCCTCCCCCCCTCCCCCCCTCCCTCTGCTTTGGCCTCTTCCTCACATCTTTTCACTTGATCTATACTCTCTTACCAAATGCAGCTTGTCTCCCTCCAGCCAGTGGGTCCAGCCTCGGCCCTCTTTCTCGCCTCTCTGCACACAGAGCAGTTTGTCTCCTTCCCAGCTCACCGTGGTCTGCAGCAGCACAGAGATGTTGTGTGTCATTAGTATGTAAAGTGGCTCACGCTTACAACCACAAGAGCCCTTTCGTGTCGTGCTAAAAGGGTTTTTGTTTGTTTGTTATCCATGCACCGGGTTTCAAAAGCATCCTTCCTTCTCACGTCACTCTTTGCAGGCTGGAGCAGCAGGTGGTGGTTACAACACAAGAATAACATCAGTAGGTGGTCGGATTTGCTCAGACACTCCAAAGTAAAAAACACAGAAACCAAACTTGCGCAAACAGAGAAGTGATGAGCTATATTCACCGAACTAGGAGCCTGTGAACTTGTCCGAATAAGTCGACGTTTATATTCAACAACACACAGAAACACTCACCTGACACAAGCGTCCGTCCACTGGGCCCAGGTCTTCAGTAAACTCTTCTCCGATCGTGAAATCCATGTTGAAGTTCTTGAAGGTGGTGACAGTGCGGATCTTCATGGCCCCTGAAGCCGGGTCATGGGTGATTTCTTTACTCGGCTTCAAGAGACACACGATCTTCCTCAGAGCAAAGTTTATATCTGAGAGAAGATAGAGACAGTTTTAATTCAACACAGGCCAGAAGCTAAACGTGATCTTGGTAAAAGGGAGCTTTGTTCGACACTGACAGTGTAATCACAATAACCCTGTGTGTGTGTGTGTGTGTGTGTGTGTGTGTGTGTGTGTGTGTGTGTGTGTGTGTGTGTGTGTGTGTGTGTGTGTGTGTGTGTCCGGGGTCATGTAAAGGACATGGTTCAGATTTCATTACACTAGTGTGATGAGGCAGATGAAGTCAGTGATAGAAGATGAAGAACAACTCAAAGTAACTGAGCAGTAGAACATACGAGCTTGATTAAAACGCTGCGCAGCCGAGTGGCTATTTAAGAAATGGAGGATCTCTTCTCCTGGACATGTATTGGTCAACATGACGAGTTTGACTTGTTGCAGATGTTCTAAAAATGCTTCACAGAGGCGACTCAAATGAAATCTTACCCAGAGCTGCGAGGTACGTGTCCATATTCTGCTGCTCCACCATATGAAACGTGCCGGAGTAATTAGGTTTGGACATGTTGCTGCGTTTGTTCTTTCCAAAAACACGAGCTGAAACCTCTGCTCCTCCTCCTCCTCCTCCTTCGGGTCGAGTGAGGATCCTGCAGACAAACACAGCCGCCTGCTCTGATTTCACTTTCACTTGTGCAACCTCTGTGGACAATGCCCGGGCTGGATGAGGTCTGTGCGTAAAATGAGCGTCAGGACCGAAGCGCTGGCACCGCAGGCTGTGCAAGAAACTCCTCACTGTGGTTTTCTGAAATCCTTTTCCTCTCGGGGGTTTCTCCTTGCAGGGGCACATTCAGGGGGAGGTTCACTCATCTGTTCAGGGATCAGTGACGGGCAGGGGCGGTGCTTAGGATCCATGAAACATGTGGTGGGTGGGGTGGAGGTGAGCAGAGCATGGATAACACATTACAGACTTTATTTTGTTATGTGTTCAGCAGATCAGAATGTTAATGATCTCAATGGGATTTGTTGTGATGTTTCATTTCAGACAAAAGTTTGCACTCTTGAATTCATTGAATTCTAGTCATTGTGCAACTTATCCCTGACCTAATTCTTTTTATATCCTTACCCCCCCCCCCCCCCTCGCCCTGACCTTTACCATAACCTTTTCATGTAACAGAGGGACAAGTATGTGAATCTGTAAAAAAAAAATTTGTCTGAAAGGCTGACACTCAAAATGTGTTTAAATTTGAGACGTGAGAAAAAGTGGAAAAAAAACTTTAAATATATAGAGACCCCCCCCACACACCTGTTCAAACTGTGTGGAGTAAAACACATTGATATAATACTTTCCTCACATTTCTCAGAAAGCTTCTCCTCCGACATCCGACCTGCATTTTTGTGCTTGGTCTGAAATATCACTGACTCAACAATGGACGGATTCTGACATAATGCCCCCCCGGGCTCAGACAAGTAAAAGGACCCCCTACTGAAAGAGAGACAAAACACAAGACACGTCTTGCATGTCTTCGTCTTCTCTGTTTGTTTTCATTTCTTAGGGATTCTTTTTTTTGGTTCTGTTGAGTTTCTCTTGGTGATTTTTGCAGGTTTATCCGAGGGCCCTCTGGCTCCTTGGGGCCCTGGACCTGTGCCGTGTAGGCCGATGTCAGCTTGGCCCACCCCATTATATCCCCATCCATCCACTTCAATTCAAAACAATTTTTTATTCATTTAAAGTGATGAAGTCTTTACATCTGTTGCCAAAAAACCATAATAAAGAGCAACTAAACAAAGCAGCTGATGAGAAGTCTTTACTAAAACAGAAATAAAGAGACAAGTGTTCACATATGCGCTGCCTTTATTTTTTTAACAACCAGGCATCCATGTGCCTCAATGACTTATCTCTGCTTTTAAACCATAAACATTTATTTTTTTATAAGATCTTCACTGAAAAACGAATTCTTTAACATAAATATAATAACACGACACATTTTGGTTAAAACCTCTCAGTCTCTCCTATTTCTTTCTCAACGAGCCACTTTTCTTGTCTGACTTCGGTTTCTTCACCTCCTTCTTTCCTTTTGACAGATTCTCGTAAACTTCGTCCGTTTTTCTGGAAATGAAAAACAAAGCCGGTGAGTGATTTCTTTTGGGCGATTCAGCACCTTATGCATAAACCAGCAAACACTGACACTTGATGAACAAGGCTGCTGCTTGAGAACAGTTTAACAAGAGAAAAGCGCATTATTCCATCACTCAGAGCTGATGGCAGAGCTCCAAGTGGTTCTCAGTTTAGAGTGTGAGGAACTGAGTTATCCGGTGTGTGGGAGATGTTTCATTTCCTCTGATTGGGCAATTAGAACATTGTCCAGTTAATACACGAGAGGCTCCAGAGCCCAGAGGTCACAAAAACATCAATTACACAATAAAACACGTTACGAAGACTCTGTAACCCCCCATAATTTAAAGCGATTATCCAGGTTTTAACTTTTATATTTAGTGACAAAACTATTTCTGTTGTCTTTCAACAATACGAGAGATTTTGTGTGCACTATTTTCATATTTAAACAGTGTCTTCCTCTTCAGAGACACAAATATCTCTTTAAAAATTTCTCAAACAGCTGAGATATTTGAATCTGGACAAAAATAGTTGAAGTCTTACTAATATAAACATAAATTAAATGATACTGAGGCGCTTATTTATAGTCCACAGAAATAAAAGCATGAAACTGAAGTGGACACTTCCTCCACAAACTGCTGATGTAAGGCTGAAGACCATGAGCACGTCATGGTTTTTAAAAGAAAGTAGGACGGTGGTGTGAGGTTTAGAGGGAAAATGTGAATGTATCACACACACACTCACTTTGAGACCTTCCTGGTCACTGGCTGGTGTTTGAGCTGCAGATTTCCATATTCCGTCTCGGTTTCCTGGGGAGGAGAAGAGCAGACGGTTCAGATAAGACTGATGTAAAGAAAGGTCATGTGGATGGTTTTGTCTTTGTGATTGAATGTTTTCTGTCTCAGGGTCAACGTTCGTCTTTCACAAGCTGCTCTGATAACGTATCCCTCAGCTGGCCGTGTGCTAATCAGCAGTCAGAAGTACAAAGGCCCAGTGTCACACAAATGTATCTCTGTTGATTTTCCCCACAACAACCTTTACTTCAGCCACAAGAGAAGATTCAATCCCAGAGTGGGTTCGATAGTGAGTCCCGCCCCTGCTGCTCACCATAGAGGCGCTCTCCTTGGCCTTGGTGGACTGTATGTACTCAGACACAGCCAGGTAGATGAACTTGTACTGCGTCTCTGTCTGCACCATCCCAGAGCGCTGCTCCCGCACCATCTGGATGTACTTTGGGATGTCGATGTCACAGTCCAGACCTGCAGGGAAGATGGAAATGAGACAGAAAAGCATTGGATGGAGAATAAAGAATGAATGTTTCTCCTCAATGCATGTCTCAATAACTCATTTCTTTAAAAAAAAATTGTTTTACCCAGAGTGTCAATGGTCTCAATGATCATGTCGATCACCAGAATCGTGCCCGTCCGACCGATTCCAGCACTGAACAGATTCACAGGAGAAATTAAGTGAATGTATCTTTCCATCACTCAAAAAAATATGCATTTAAACATAAACTGGAGGGATGGGACATGAATGAACCAAGGAAGAACCCGGTGAAGTTTGGTGCTGATCCACATCAGGGGTCGGATCCAGGACTTTCGTTAACATTGTGAGGTCGGGGCCTTTTCAACATTTTCATTGATTTCTCTCAGAATCCTGAGTGGATCAGACATGTTTAGGGAACTGATATTTATGACTGTGTGTAATTTGGTGCTGAAATCTGGATCTAGTGGATTTAAATGTGGTTTCATTAGGGAACTGTCAAAGCACCAAATGCACATTTGTCACTTTGATCCTGAACGTTAGGGATCTCTTCACTGAATGTGCTCTGGACCATTGGGGGATATGACACAGACTTGATGGAGTCACTTTGCTGGAATTAGGATAAATCTGAGGGGTGGTGAGATGATGAAAAGATAGGAAACAAGAAAATAAAAATAACTTCTTCTCTCCTAAAAACATACCTTCTTACTTTACTTTCACCTCAGACAAACTGTATTTAACCTGAATAAAGGGTCAAGTTCTTAACTAAACATTGCTTCATTTAAAGAGCATAATGTCAACGATGTTGGGAACCTCTGAGTGAAGGTAAAGTATCTGATTGCTGCTGTGTGGCTTTGTTAACATGCGCACATACCAAAACACTTACACAAGGGTCATATATTGTTCAAGCAACAAGTTTTTAAAAAACACACAAACAGCTTCAGTGTCCCACAAATCACACGTGGAAAATTCCACAAGGATAAATTTTCAGTTGACTGAAAACCTTCTGTTCGACTACGACTAATCTTAATCCTAATAACATGATCATTTTAATCTCTAACTTATAAGTATAAGAAACTAGAGCCTTGAAAACTTAGTGCTGCAATATTTACATTACACAACAGAATCACGCATTTAAAACCTGAGGATTAATGATCTCTCTGACACGCGGGGTGAGCCACCATTTGGATTAACCTCCATCTGTGAAACATACTGCCTTGTCTTGCAAATTCTTCCCATCCCTCTAAATGCATTAACAGCTTCTTGGGATGTGAGAAATAACTGTTTCGCTTAAACCCGAGATCAAGAAATAAAGCATCGCTGATGGGTGGGGCCTGGTTGCATCGTGATAAAACAACGACATTATCAATGGAACATAAAATTACCAAAAAATGTCATAATCAGTTAATTGTTTGGATCATTTATCAAGCAAAGAAAATGTCACTATTTGCTGCTTTCAGCCAACTCAAACGTGAGGATTTGCTCATTTCTGTTTTATTACAATGTTAAATTGAATAATTTCTAGCCCGTCATACCTCCGCCCAAGCCCAACAGTCCCCTTATGAAACCACATTTAAATAAATTCACTAGATTTTCATATTTGTATCTGCACCGAATTTCACATCTAGTGCTGTTTTTTAAGATTTTGTAGAATAAATGTTAAATTAATTATTTGAAAATGTAACAACAAATTAGTCAGTGAAAATAAGGATGAATTTTAAAGCCCAAATGTTGCAATCAGTGCTCTGACGAATCGCTCAGCTTCACAGTTTGATTCCTCATCCTAATCATCCTGCAGGTTACACTTTAGGGCTCAGGTCAAATATCTAAATATAAATATCTGTGAACATCGACACATTCAGCTCAGTCTCCAGCTCCAGTCTCCAGTACCTGCAGTGGATGATTATAGGCCCAGCATTGGGATATTCAGCCTGTTTACAGTTGACTTGAGTGACGAAGCTGAGGACGCCGCCCGGCTGCTCAGGAACGCCGTGGTCAGGCCAGCTGAGGTACTGGTAGTGCCACACTTGACGAGATTTTCTGGGCTGCGAGACAGAAAACCTGTTAAAGTCAAAGTCTGCGTACACAGTGAAGAGTGACATGCAGAGAGGTCCGAGGCTACCTTGTCCAAGGGAGCGATCTCCAGAACTCGGACTTTGTAATCAGCCGCTTCTCTCTCCGACTCGCAGGTCACCACGTAGCGCCCCATCTCCTTGGTGCTTTTAAGGTCCGGCCAGTACGGGACACATTTATTCTGCACCAAAATAAAGAAATTACTGAAATGAATCCAAAGTACAAAGAACCTCTGCGGGGCTTATATATTTGTTTCTATATTTACCTCATATTTTTCAGTTGTTTGACTTCTAGATGGTAACTTCTTGCACTGTTTATTTAAATTTTGATGGTATTTTGTTTATTTTAATATGAATTTTTGTATTGATTTTGATAATGGTACGTTGTAATGAATGTCATCTTTTCTGTCCTGTTCAACTCAAATAAACACATATATATATATTTAGTTTTTTATTTCATGTCAAGTCAGCTGTAATGTATTTATATGACTATTTTTCACTTATTATTTGTTTTTGTTGTCAAATGAGAATAAACTGTCATTAGAGATTATTAATAATATTAAATAAAATGTTACTTTCCCTTTTTGGCATTTTGAGAGTTGATTCAATAAAGACAGTTCAAATCCGAACCAACTTTCGTGACTGTTGCTTTGATACTGACCCGTCCTTTCTCGACCTCTCTGGTTGTCATGACGATCACGTGTGTGTTCTCCTGCCAAACCATCTGCCAGAAATCATTGACGGTTGACGCTAGGCAGCCCTGACAGGCGATGTAGACTTTCTGATCTCCCGACTCCCACAGGTTGTTCTGCAAACAACAAAGTGAATCAATACACACAACAACCATAATGCCAAGTAACGAATGTCGACGAGATGAGTATCTGTCAGTTTCCTGTTGTGTGTCTTTTTATGCTGTAGTCATTTTGTGTGGCTGTGAGCGCAGAGAGTTTGTACACGAACCTTCACATAGTTGCTGTTGATGTAATCTGAACCCACGACGCTGGGATCTGCGCCCTGCAGCACGACCCTGGTGTCATCGACTTGTGGGAGAAAACAAGTGACAGAGAGGTTAGAATGATCACAATCAGAACGTGGATGCTTTAATGTAATGACGCAGAAAAAGATGAAAACTCACAGGGGAGAATGTTCTTGTATCTGTTTTTGCTTTTGTTCTCAGGTCTTTGTCCTTCCTCTCTGCTTTTCTTCACCTTTGCCTGCAGCTTCTGCAGAGCCTGGAGGCACAGAGACATGACGGTGTCACACTGATACTGGACAGTGGGAATGATATGACTGTGAGAGTCTGTAGTTTTTGCTGCTAGAATACAAGAAATGTATCTATTTACAGTTTTATACTAACAAGAAATGATAGAATGAATCAATCAAACTCTCATTTTACTGGATCTTACTGGAGCTGTGTCTCCACTAGAGACAGAAAGTCATGTAGCAACTTAGACGTTAGATCTGTCTTCTGATATTCTGTGGACCAAAGAATGACTTCAATATTTGAGACTAAATTATTAGATAAATAATGAAATAATTATTGTTATTTAGATTATTGTAACAGCACACACAACTTGTGTCCTTCTCCTTTCACTTGATATTAATTGTTTTTAACATGCATCGTGTTTTCAGTAAATATCACAACATAATTACAGCTGTTGTGATTTACTTTATGACTCTGGTGCAGAGTTGATGTCTATCACCACCACAAGCTGGTGCTATAACACCTCTGCTGTCTGGCTGGACACAGTGAGGAAGTGACTCTCGAGATGTGAAAGGTTGATTTCAGTCAGTTTGTAAAATAAAGTTGTGTGATGTCTAATTTACTTTTCACCACTTCAGGACAGTCCACCAGCTGATGGTGAGAAACACACCGAGGTCAAACCTTACGTCAAACTCCTCCCAGAATCCCGCTTTGCTCTGCACGGCCTCGGCCTCGCCCTCCGTGCTTCTGCGTGGTCTGGTTCAGCTCCTTCACTCTGCTGTCGATATCTGCTGCGTTCACTCTGGTGGAGTAATACGGCTGAGAGATGGGGGGGGGGGGGGGGGTTAGGATTATTCTATTCTATTAAATTTAACTTTTCTCTATGTTGAGTTTCTGTGTGTTTCATCTTCTTGTCTATGTTTGGTTGAGTGAAAGACGTAAAAACAAATTCCAGTTGTTGATGTGGCAAGAAAGTAGTGGACCTTGAGGAATCTTATTATAGAAATGTTATGCGACAGAAAATCTTTCAAGTTAAGACCAACACAAAGATGCGTCAGTGACACATGTCTGTGCTTCTCAGTTTAGGATTATTTTCTTATAACGGACACAATCTTCACAAACGTTTGTCAAACTGACCTGGAAGAGTGAAGAGAGGAAATATAAACTAGCAAAACCCGGTAAGAGACAAAAAGTTTGAAGAAAGAACATAAACACATAAATACACATCTGCACAAAAAAATGATATACATTAAACTCAGTTTACCTGTTTGAGATGCACCCAGTTACCGGACAGCTCCTCAATGCCCTTCCGTTTGTAGAACTCCACCAGGTCTGTGAGCGTGTCGAACATCTCCGAGCCTCCCACCGTGTACCTGTCGTTCTGAACACACACGAAAACACACAGTGTGTCAGGTGGGACGCACTGAACCAAACAGAAAGTCCCGTGTGAGGATGATTGGCCAATTACAAAGTCACATATAGAATGACTCGTGTGCAAAATGAAAATAAGGGATATTTTGGATAAAATGGGTTGGATAAGCTTTTGTAGAAGCACGATACGACTTCATATCATTTAATTAAAATAGAAATAAGTTATTTTGGGAATAAAAAATGATAGAATATTCTCTGTGTGACAAAGAAATTGCATGTAGGTTTTATGTAGGCCTACAAAACGTTATTTTTAGGATTGTTTTAATTGAATAAACTACACGATTTACTGGCGATGAACATGACTTCCTCTGTGCAAAAGGCCTGAGTGTATTCTGATGTGGTTCCACCTCTGTACTAGAAACTGCAGTAAGAGTCGACAATCTCATCTGACCTTTGCCACGTGCTCATAAAAAGGGCTTTGTTGCCCTTCCAGTAATCTCACATTAATCTACTGCACCCCACCGATGCACTAAAACAATGGAATGTTTTTTATGAAATCAACTACAGCTACAAATAAAATGCAAAGGCCCAGACGGCGAGTAAACAACGCAATCTATGAAAATGAGATTGAGAGACGGACGTGTGACGTTGTGCTCTGCACATCGTTCGACAGTGTGTGGACGAATATACTTTTTGCTTTTTGTACCCGCAAACTACTGGTGGTGGAACATCTGAAGTAAAACTATTCCTGACATTTAACACCAATGAAATTGCTGAAATAGAAGCAACAGCCTTTTATTGCGCAAGATGGGAAATGAGACATTAAGCCTATTTCAAAGTGCAAATTGCACAACTTTGGGAATAACCCTCAGATGTTTTTTTTGTGTGACGTGAAGCTGTTTCCGTGAATAATTCTGTGTAATACTGACACAAATGAGCCAGAGCTTCATGCATACATTACATTTTATGCCAAACACACTCATGGTCACACACAGACAAGGACAAGCACCCACCTGGCACATTATCTTAATGTGGGAGACCCGTTTCCCTCCCGCTTTGTTCTTCTCGTCCGTCTGAACAGACAGGACAAAGTCTCCAGGTTTGGACAGCGACTCTCTGACCAGGAACGTCCCTGGCTCCTCTCGTGCACTGAGCAGCTTCTCTGCATTTGGGCCAGACAAGTGACCGTGGTACCACCTGCGTCAGAAAAAGGGTCCATGATGCAAACATGTTTTTAAAGGGTTTCATGAGATTAATTGGGTCTGCTGCTGTGACCTGCAAAAAGATGCACGACTCAATAACGTGTTTCATGCAAAATATGGACATTTTGCACTTTTAAACTGCCACAGACGTACTGTACGTGAGCTCAAGAGGGTTGTGACTGCACTGTGAACCATTAGTCTATTCAAGGATCAGATAAACACTGATGTTCAACATTGAACTGTTCCCAGAATCATAAATGCAGAGAGTTGAAAACAGCAAATACAAATTGAACAGGATGTATTTATGTTCACCACTGTACTGTGTGTGTGTGTCTGTGTGTGTGTGTGTGTGTGTGTGTGTGTGTGTGTGTGTGTGTGTGTGTGTGTGTGTGTGTGTGTGTGTGTGTGTGTGTGTGTGTGTGTGTGTGTGTGTGTGTGTGTGTGTGTGTGTGAGCGCTCTGTTAAGTTCGGCATTGACTTAATTTTAGGCACAGTTTTCGATTTCTGCTTCTATACTTCCTGCTTTGTGGTCGGAAAATTTCTGATGGTGGCTGAAGAGAACAGAGTATTTATAGCCTGCCCCCCCCCATCACCCACCGCACACGCGCACACACACACACACACACACACACACACACACACACACACACACACACACACACCACCCCACCCCCATCTACAGAAAACCACTGCTATACACTACACACTGTCCCTTTCTGTTATTTCTGCAGGTTTCTTAAAAGGGGATTATCTGATTTGCTCAAATCACAGTAATTTACAGAAGAAGTTTTTTTTTTTCTTCAGCAGGTTGCATGAAGCCCCTGCAGCGAAACAGCAACAGGTTGTGTCCATGCTATTTTGCAGAAGGTAAAGAACAACCTGCGCGGAAGGAATAACTGACAGATGACTTCAGCCACGCACATGCAGTTAAATGTCTGTGTCATTCAGAGTTACAGTTGGAACTAACCAGGCTGCAGTCGTATCTGAAACTCTGATCAATCACATGTGACAATGCCAACAGGCTCGCGGCCCCATGTCTTATTGAGACTTGTTTTTTTGGAGAGGCGGTGATCTGCCACACGCACCAGGCCGGGCGAACAGAAAACGGCATCACATGGTGACCTGTGGTGGTGTGTGCAAACGTGCATTTCTGAGATGAGAGATAGAGAGAATGAGATGAGGAAGACGTAGGGTGAGAAAGAACACGGTGGTGTGTGTGCAATAGAGGAAGACGAGTCAGGTCTGGCCATTGCTTTCAAAAGTGTCAAAACTTAAAGTTTCCAACCGCAGCAACAAAAGGGAAGTTAGACAACTGACAGAGAGAGAAGGACGGGGGGGGAGTGCAGACAGACAGACACACACACACACACACACACACACACACACACACACACACACACACACACAAACACACACACACACACTAGATTACAAGTTGTGTCCTCCTAAACTGGGTGAAACTGTTTATCTCGACTCGTTTCCAGCTGTGAGAGAAAATCCAGCTCCGCCAGCGAGGACATAGAATTCAAATGTTCAATGTGGGCAGATCTGAATAAAAACTAATACTCAGTAGAGCACACACAACAAACCACATTTAAATTTCACACACTCATAAATATCAGTCCCCTAAAAATGCCTGATTTGGGGGGAAAACACCCAAATGCAGAATGTTAGAATGCAGAACCTACATTTGACAAACTTTAAATCTGAGTTCAAGACGTGTGTGTGTGTGTGTGTGTGTGTGTGTGTGTGTGTGTGTGTGTGTGTGTGTGTGTGTGTACCTATCAGCAGTTTTTTGTTAATACAGTAAAAGACAGGTGAAATTAAACAAAACATGTTTTAATGAGAAAAATATAACTGTCGACAACTATTGTCCTTTCATTTACCCCCTGAGGAGGTTGCTAAAGAAAATGAGACAAACTTAGAAGACAGATATCTGTGAGTGTGTGTAATTTGGTGCAGCTTCATTGGAGCAGGCAACTCTTATATAAAAGGTATATATGCTCTATTTAACACTTTTAAATATCTTTACAGCTGCATTTAAGCCTCATGAAGCCTCGACAGCTGTGGGTGGTGCACCGTGGGTGGCTATTATCTTTATATTTAAAAATATTTTATTTAAATAGTGGCTACAGATGAAAAGTCTCTGCTCTGTAGGGAAAGATTCAAACTGCAAAATGACCCTTAATATCCATCCTTTTCAACAGTGAGGTGAGTTACAGTGCACACACCTCTCTGTGGTGGGGTCGGAGCAGTTGAGGGGGTATTTGAGATCGATGGTGGTGCCGTCTTTGTCCTGCAGGATGCCGCTCTCCGCCGTGTAGTAGTCCACCAGCTCCGACAGGGTGGCGAACTTCTCTCCGCCGTACAGGTCGTAGAAGTCGCCCGTGTTTTGGATCCGGATGTGCGTCACCATATCGTCCACCCTGAGACAAAAGAACCGTTAGACCGCACCAACTCACCGTCATCAAGCTTTCCCTTAACCAAAAAAAAACAACTTCCTGTGGAAAATAAAGATAACGTGAAAGTTTAAAATGCACAACAATATTGTTTTCTGACTTTATGTGCTTCCAAAGAAAAATGTAATAAGAAATGTTTTACTGTTCGATTCCGCAGCTGGATCCAATACTGTGCATGTTCTGTGAGCTTGCAGTATCTGTAGTCTGTGTTCTCTCATGCAAAGACTGAAGTCAATACTGTCTGTCTTTTTCTCATCATTATTTACAGCCATTATTTTAGAACTAGGAGCTGCTGACATGTGATCAATAGTAATCTTTCACATTTGCATGTTCAGAATTGTCAGATTGACCCTCACAGCTGCTCATGAGAGAGGAAACACCACCAAGCGAAGAGACTGTACGTCTCCATAAAAATAACACAAATGTTATTTTTGAAGCGTTAGTTGAACAGACACCTCTTTGAACCACAGGCTGCCCGACTGTGATTAGGGTTTCACTTGATCTTAAAGGCTGAGGTGCCGATCAGAAGCTGTGTGTCACACAAACAGGATGGTTCACTCAATTTACCCAGACATTTCATCTACCGTTTGATTCTGATTTTGTGTTTGCAGCCGTCATTTACTCTATTTGTTAATTTATTCACTTTTAAGTAAGGATATAAAATTGTATTCTTAAAAATGTAAACGCATCAGTCTTCAGTCTTTTGTATTGTGCAGATCAACCAAGGGGGAGAAGCATCAACAGTCATGTCTACGGTTGCAAAACACATGGTGTGCAAATGCAAGTGGAAAATTGGATTTCCGTCTTAACAGAGTATTTGCACATTTGTCTCTTTTCCTCAATCTTTTACAATCATGTTGCAATAAACAGTGAGCTTCAAATGCAGATCATTCATTTACAAATTCAATTGAAAAGCATGTGTGTTTTCATGTGGAGCTGGACCGAACTACGGTGACGATCTGTTTCTTTGTCACTTATGTTCTGCTTTAAGGTTTGGTAAGTGAAATAGCAACATGGGGGAGTTTTCAATCAACTATTCAAGAAGGAGAAGGTAAGATTTCCGCTCGGCTGTGTAATCTGTGGTGTTTTGCACCATTACCTGACGGAGAGGGAGAAATCTCCTACGTTCTTCTTGCTGGGTCGAGCCAGAAAGCTGCCATGAATGCCCCGAGTCTTCAGCACTTCTTCGGCCTGCAGGCCTGTGATGTCTCTGTGGAACCACCTGCGCACATGCACACGCACACGCACACACACACACACACACACACACACACACACACACACACACACACACACACACACACGACATTTTCCCCCCATTTTAGTTTGGAAACCATAAAAGTTTAAGGCAAAACACCGACATCTGGTAACTTGTGATGAGCGTTTGTTTTTATTGTTTTTAGATTGAACAAATAATTGATTAATTGATAGTTAGATGAATTGATGCTGAAACTAAATGTTATTCTCATCCCTCGTCCAGCACATTATTCTAAACCGTTACTCCGCTCATTCCGTCTACAGACATGTTGAGGCATAATGTACTATGTGCAATAAAATTCTATTATAACAGCTCAATGTCGCAACACTGAACTGTGGCTCATCACAAGTACAGTTTAACCTAAAAAAGAAATACGGCAAACTCAATTTAACATAAATGCACCAGTACAGACAAATTATTTGACGTTGAAAAATCTATTTTTCCTGCAAATTTACAGCTTTCAGATTTAGTAGTTAAATGTCTTTATTCAATACGTTTTCATTGTTGTGGCATAATTACAATTTTACAATGTTCAATATAAAGCTTAGAATATGACTGAATATAAATATAAGCAAGGTGTTAAAGTAGTTTTGACCCTTAGATCGAGTTTGTACTTGAATGTGTTTGTTCCCTTTATCTTTGGGCTGCCACACGATTATAGTTTTTATACAGAAGGAGACAATTTGAAGGAGAAGAATCACAGAAATAAAGAAGTGTCGACTCAAGGCAAAGGGAAGCTTGAAGTTTGAGGAGAGCAGCAGGTTCGTTTCTCAACTTCTGAAATAAAAAGGTAAATTATGACACAATTTCTTTACACAAACACACACAACACATCACATGATACAAGACGACGGCATGATGGGCCGACAGCTGGGGGGGAAGAAGGAGAAGGAGGAATGGAAACAAAAGTTGCCATCGCGTTTTGCACGAGGACACAAATAGAGTTAGAGCTGGAAGGAGCATTTCGGAGCCTGACTCACCGAACCATGTTGTCTGTGCGCTTCTCCTGGGAGCAGAGACGGAGAATGATCAGTGAAGAAGCGTCACCCGGACCTGAACCATGAGTGGAGTATTTAATTTTTTTTTTGGTCTCTAATGTTATAAACAAACAGTCTATTGTTCCTCTCTACTTCCTCAGTTCACAGCAGTACACTCGCTTCAGTACTCATTCCACTTCTGACACCATCATCCATCTGTCATGCATGAAAACTCCAACCCTCTGCATCACACCACATTCACTAAACAACGCTCAAACTACACACACTCTCCTCCTCCTCGGGTCTCCCTCCACCCAGTCCTCTGCCTGTCTCAACCCCCCCCCCACCCACCATAAAAAGGGAAAGCAGGTGAACACTTACTCTTCTCAGCCGCCTCTGAATACAACTGACACGTCTCCGAGACGCTCGGACTGTCAACGTCTCTATCACCTCCCCTCTGTTGGTTTCTCTCTCGCTCTCCCCCCTTCCTTCCTTTTTACGTCTCCTTTCACAAAACAGTGAAAGCAAGAAGAAACCAGAATAGCTGACGGGCCAGAATTTCTCTCCACCTACAACACATACAAGGCTTTTTCTTTTTTCCAAAGATTGGATGATAGAAATAAAGAAAACCGACTGTCCAGTTATTCCCCTTTGTCCTCAGGAATAAAGTTTTTGGGAAAATACAGTTTGAGCTTCTCATACCTAAACAAACCCACACTCTGTCTCTTAGTCTGTTTGGAAGGCTTTCCCTCTCACCTACCCACCTGCCATCGTCTGTTTGTTTTTTTACTTCCAGGTGTGTGTGTGTGTGTCTGTGTGTGTGTGTGTGTGTGTGTGTGTGTGTGTGTGTGTGTGTGTGTGTGTGTGTGTGTGTGTGTGTGTGTGCAACACGAACATCAGAGTCGCAGAACACTTCCTTATTTGCAAACCAAACCTCCCATCTCTATATATGTGTGAGCTGCTTTCAGTGGGTTTGACTATTTGTAACCGTGAACCGTCATTGTCAGACCACTGAAACAACAACCCCCCCGACATTGCGAGATCCAGCAAGAGACACACACGCCAATCCACGCAGGAACAACAACTGTCCCAGCCGGTTTTCCACATTCATCATGCAAATCATGTTCACCTCTGAGAGCTTTGAGAGGGTATATTTATATCTCATGGTAAAACTTCAGAGAGTTTGACTTCTAAATGTCAATTTATGTAGAAGTCAAACACATGTTCCTCATCAGACTGAAGTATAAACTGTGGGGTTTTTCATGTAAATATGCAAAGGTTGCACAAAGCTGTGAGAAGCTGCAACTGTGTTTGAACTTTGGGCAAAAAGATAAGACAAAGTAATAAAAACGTTAAGTATTTTACAGGAGTGCCACTATTCTATGTACACACTCACACACACACATCGCTGCTTGAATTCCTCTCCTCATTGGCTGGTTTAGCTTCTCTTCCCCTCTGACACAACAGAGCTTCACTTTTCAGGCTGACACACACACACACACACACACACACACACACACACACACACACACACACACACACACACACACACACACACACACACACACACACACACACACACACACACACACACACACACACACACACGCTCTCTCTGGTATTTCACTCTTGTCTAAACCTGTAAAACTTTACAATAATATGTTTAGTGTTGAAACAAATGTAATCTTTGACGATTCCTGCTTCTTGAGTGTGAACCTTTTCTTTTCTCCAAGTGTATGATACTTTCTGGCTTTATCAGCATTTTGAAGGCATAATTTTGTGCTCTGGGAAATTGTACATGTATTAGAGATTTCTCACAATTTTCTGACATTTGGACTTGTTGTTTGGTTTGTTTAGAGAAGATATTGAAATATTGAAATTTATTTTAAATAAATGCACTTTACACCACAATGTTAATAAAGTAAATAAAGATCTTTGGATCCACATCTGGATCGGTATCGCTAGTACTTCTTATGTCCTGTCCAAACTTTCGAGCAAATTTGAATTAAGTCCAACATGGTTCTTCAGGATAATCCACATAGCAAAGAGAAGAAATGAAAAACAGAAAGAAGAAACTTGTAAAAGTAAAGTAACTGAGAAAGAAAGGGAGAAAGAAGCAGCAGTAACGTCAGAGCGCACGTCAAACAAGGACAAACACATTTACAAAGAGTAAAGCTAAGTGGGAAATGTAGGTCAGAGGAAAGTTGTTTTACTTTATCATATAAAATATATAAGACACTCACCTGTAAGACATTGTTTAGTCTCTTCTTCTCTGCAGGATCAGCGGAATGGACTCATCTGCACAGTGACGTGATGAGTTGACACCAGTTTCCTCCTCTGTGCCATTTGTGTCTATGATGACGTTGTGTCTCTCCACCTCCGAGCAAAATGAAAGTTAAATATACAACACTTCATGTATTTCTGACTCCAGGTTTGTATTCGCTCACAGTCCAGCAGTGGCTCACGCTGAGCCTCCGACTCCTTCCCTCACGATAAGACATCAGGTTCCATTACCAGCCCAGCCGATCCTCCGGCCCTGTAATTGACTTTAATTTTCTAAATTGCTCAACTATCTAAGGGATCAAATCTGCTTGTTCCTGTCCCTCTCTTCCCGGCTCCCCCTTCCGTGACCTCTTCCACACACAAAGGCTCCTTCTCATTTCCCATGTTCTGCTGAATATCAGCATTTGCCTTAATGTAAATTACACATTTTTGAGGTTTGCATGCAAAGTGAATCATACGTCACAAAAGTGTAACATCTTTTCCTGAACTGGTGTCAGCATGTGGAAAATGTGGATATCTGCACCAAAACAAGCTCACAGGGAGAATACTATGAAGTGTAACGTGTGTTCAACAGCTTTACTTAGCGTATTAGCATGCTAGCATTTGCTCAACAGACCTACACACAAAGTGCAGCTGAGATTGTAATTGGCTTTACAGTAGTTTGGACATAAACCAAAGAATTTGACAAATTCAAAGGTTTGACCTGAAGATAGCATAAGATGAAAATTAAAAGAATTACCAAAGTCATTACAAGTCCATAGACAGTGCATCTTAAGAGTTTAAGAGATTTAACACCAAGAAAAGTCAGTGGATCACAAAGGTCAGAAGAAAATGAATGTCAAAAAGGACAAAAGCTCACTGCAATTCAACTCCTGGTTATTGTGGTTGTCGTTGACCAACTGATGCTTCAATCATACATCACTAAAATAAGATAAATACTTACTGCTACTTTCAAATAAATATACATGTAAATAAATATACTGTCCAGTTATTCCCCTTTGTCCTCAGGAATAAAGTTTTTGGGAAAATACAGTTTGAGCTTCTCATACCTAAACAAACCCACACTCTGTCTCTTAGTCTGTTTGGAAGGCTTTCCCTCTCACCTACCCACCTGCCATCGTCTGTTTGTTTTTTTACTTCCAGGTGTGTGTGTGTGTGTGTGTGTGTGTGTGTGTGTGTGTGTGTGTGTGTGTGTGTGTGTGTGTGTGTGTGTGTGTGTGTGTGTGTGTGTGTGTGTGTGTGTGTGTGTGTGTGCAACACGAACATCAGAGTCGCAGAACACTTCCTTATTTGCAAACCAAACCTCCCATCTCTATATATGTGTGAGCTGCTTTCAAGATGAAAATTAAAAGAATTACCAAAGTCATTACAAGTCCATAGACAGTGCATCTTAAGAGTTTAAGAGATTTAACACCAAGAAAAGTCAGTGGATCACAAAGGTCAGAAGAAAATGAATGTCAAAAAGGACAAAAGCTCACTGCAATTCAACTCCTGGTTATTGTGGTTGTCGTTGACCAACTGATGCTTCAATCATACATCACTAAAATAAGATAAATACTTACTGCTACTTTCAAATAAAATGGATAAACGTTGAAAAACTGTTGACTTTTTATTGTAATCCATAAAAACAACAGCAATGATAAAAACAACAAGGTGGTAACCAGAATAATAATATTCAGTAATGTAAAACAACTTATCGATAGACAGTAAGAAATTAAATTAAGATTGCCATCATTCTTGAAACCATCCGCGGTACCTAAGCGCTGTGGAGCTATTGCAAGTCCATGTTTTAGGACAGGATCATTTCCAAAGAGCAAATCCGTGTCGCCGTTAGGAATGTGGAGGTGCTGGTTGGGGTGCGAGCGCAGAGAGCCGATCCCGAATCGGGGTCAACTGGTGGGGCGAGCGGAGGTTTGGGAGGGAGGGCGAGGATTCAGGGAGAAGTAACAGCGACAGTAACACTCTCTCAGTGTGGGAGCATTCTGCAGTAGAGATGCACATCAATATGCCCAATTTATAGATACATACACACGCACTCTTTCGGTCCACACACACACACACACACACACACACACACACACACACACACACACACACACACACACACACACACACACACACACACACACACACACACACACACACACACACACACACACACACACACACACACACACACACACACACACACACACACACACACACGGAGGACATTGGAGTTGAAAAAAAAGTTAAAATATCACAACTTTCTACAGGTGAGAATGAGCACAATAAAATCCCTTGATTTCTTTAATAATCCAAAAGTTACTACAAAGCACCAGTATGCTGCAAACATGCTGCTTTTTCTCCCGTCTACCCTTTGTCAGCTTAATGTTACACGTAGTTACACACACAAGTTTGACCCTGCTGTAAAGACAGAACAGGACAGGTCAGTGGAGCTGCCTGTAGTAGTCACGACTGTCGACAGTCCTCAGGTTAGAGGAGTTAAATCTGAATCCCAGTGGAGGAGAAAACGAGTTTCTAGTCTGCCACCGAACGAGAGATGATTCGTTCGTTCACTCCCGTCCTGCATCTACAGGTCCAGTCTTTTCAAATTCAAAGTCCAGCAGCACAGCTGATGTTCTTCTGAGTCCGGAGATGGGTTGGGGGTGCAGAGCGAGGAGGACTAACCTGACTGTGCTGTACACGTTGTTAAGGGGGAGGACTTCTGCTACATGGCGGTGAGGTGGGGGGCGACGGGCCTCGGTCAAGTCAGTGAGCGCGACATATGTGAGGTGATTGGTCAGCGCGGCACCTGCATCTGCTGTGAGGTCTGTGACTGGTTCTGGGCGGTGAGGTCAGGGCCTCGGCTGGCCAATCGGCTGAGGATGTTCCTCTCTGACATTTGCAGCCGCACGGCTACCGGGGGTATCCTAGCGATGGTCGCTGGGAGACGCGTGACGTCGGCCTTCATGTCACTCAAAAGTTCCTCGAGCTGTTTGAGAACTGGAAACACAACATGGAAATAATGAAAGATACGTTTATTTAGTTATTTAAGTGTCTGGATTTCAAATTTACTGGTAAAGAGGTAATGAAAAGCTGCTGTTGTTCAAACGTTAAAGCTGTTCTAGATCTATCCTGATGTGGTTGTTGGTTACGCTAGCAGCTGTAACCAGAAACCCTCTATACTCGTCCATATATTCAGTATGTTTTACCTTTATGCAGCACTGCATTGGCAGGTTTGTTTCCAGACATGGACTCCTTGCTGAGGTGCTGGTGGGACTCGGCGAGACACTCCACCTCACTGAAGCGAGTGTTGAGGGCCATTGAAGGATGTGCCGGGTCTTCTGTCATGTTCAGGTAGGCTGCCCTGCGCAGCTGCTCCTCGATCACCAGTGCCTGCTCCAATAGCTGCAAAGGAAAAGACAAATGCCCAGTGAGACGTGCTAGAGGCACACACATAGAGAAACACACAGTCACAGGGAAACTTGTCATCAACGGGAACTCAGTTCACCTTGAACCTGCGGGCCAGAAACTTGTTCTTGATCTCCAGGAAGTTTCCTCGGCTCATCTCCCCTTTGAACGGCTCGTTGAGGATGGCAAACCTCACGTCGTTCTGCACATCCTGCCACCGAGCGTAGCCGTGTCTGAGAGACGCCGGGGGTTAAGTGTGACAACGCAATTTCATGTGGGTCATACTATCAATGAATAAGGGAGTGATGCTAGATGCTGTGTGGGTACACTTCCAAACTTATTTTTCACTAAATATTAATGAATCTTTTTTCCTAAAGCATATTGTGATTATTGAACATTCTGTATGAACAAATTTACACCTAAGAGACTCAGCTGAGTACAGGTGTGTGCTATAAAAACTACTAAATGTTTAATTCACTACTAAACTTCTATTTCCTTCTATTTTGATGTCTATCACGCCACAACCTATCTTGAATAATTTTGATCAATAGTAAATAATTATTAATTCACTTTAACACCCCTCTCCCATTAGAGAAAACCACAGAAGAGGAAAGGGAGGTATACAGCATGGTCTTTGTGTGCTTCATACTCACAGATTCATCTAAAATACAACAATGTCAGATGAAGGGGGAACTAATGATTATTTTAATTAGAAATTAATCTGCCAATTGCATTTTTACCAAATTCATCTGGAAAAATACCACAACAATAGTTTCGCCAAGTCCAAGCTGACGTCAACAGTGAGAGTTCAACTAAATCTTTCTGTCCAAAGAAGTTGTGAGTTTGAGAGGATACTGTATGATGCCGGCCAGCAACCAGTAGTCATGGCGACGGTGCCAAATCTCAAAGGTCTTCTTAGTGACGGTGGCTGCTCGCTCTTCATTCTGCCACAGAGAGTGAAGCTCTGGAAAAGACAACAGGAAGGTAAAACAACTGAACTGAAAGAGAAAAAAAGAGGAAAGAACAGAGACAAAACAGTGTGTGTGTGTGTGTGTGTGTGTGTGTGTGTGTGTGTGTGTGTGTGTGTGTGTGTGTGTGTGTGTGTGTGTGTGGGGGTGCGTGTTCCACCTGTGAATCCTCCGTCGGCAATGTTGAACATGAACCTCTGCTTGGTGGCTTTCTTCTTCTCCTCGGTGACGTTAACCGCTGGTGCAGCTGTTCCTCCTTCTTTGGTGCTCTCTCCATTCTGCAGTTTGCCAGTCTCATCTGTTTTCACGCCATCTTTCTCCTCTTTTTGCTCTGTGAGAAAACAACAGACACACGACAGCAACAAACTTAAAAAACATTCAGGACGGCTCCTATTATGGAAATGTGCATGGAAATAAATTATGATATCTAAGCATAGATGAAAAACAAATTATTTGCATTCAGACATTTGCTTTTTCACATAAATGTATTCATGGCCCATGAAGGAAGTCTCAGAGGAAACGGTTGAGTTATATTTAAGAAAGTTTATAAGTGTGTGTGTGTGTGTGTGAACTTGGAATCTATGTACGTACCTTTCTTTTCCTCTGAAGGTGGAGTGGTGTCCATCTTTTCGTCTTTGCCTTCCTCAGCTGAAAAGAGAAAAACACAGTTAGAATCACAGAGAAAGGAAACCGGAAGATTTTAAAAACAGTATAATCGTCTTTCTCACCTTTAGACTTGTCCTCCTCTGAATCCTGCTTCCCCTCTGAACCTTCACCCTTCACAGCAGGAGTGTCTTTCTCCCCCGTGTCACACTTCTGGTCCTTCTCTTCTTTCTCCTTGCTTGTGTCTTCAGCCTCCTTCTCCTTCACTTCATCTCCATCTACTGTCTCCTTCTCTTTCTCCTCCTTCCCTGCAGAAGAGTCCGTCTCTCCTTCTTTCTTTTCAGCCACTGGGGATTTTTCAGATTCATCTGGGATTTCAATAATCTGTGGGAGAAGTAGTCAGGATCAAATTAGAAAAATCAGATTCTGAATAATGTAACTACTTTAATCAACAATGGAAAATAGTAGAATCTACCTCTGGATCCTCTGCCCTCTTGGCTCCTTTGGAGTCTTCTCTCTCCTTCTTTATGTCTTCCTTGTCCTCTGACTTAGACAAATCCTCTGTTGAAACATATGTGACAGCTAGTTTTGCAAATAGACCATTAATATCCTTACTAATTCAGAAGTATCACCAAATTTCCCACTGAGTTTTTTAAGCTTAGTGGTTCAATAAGTCAAACATCAAGGCTGGTGGCCAGTTATTGGTTGTCTCATGTTTTTAGGCATGGAGCCACAAGAGGGCGTCAGGGAATAAACTGATACTGGGGAAAATGTCTGTTTGGCCTTGAATGAAAACTATAAAAAGGTAAAAAGAAGCTTTCAATGCAACACAAAGAAACCAATCAGCATTATTACAAGGTCACAGCTTAGATTAAGGCTCTAAATCTAAATGTATGTGACAATTTGTTTAAGGCAAAAGGTTAAGACTAATAGGAAATAGAATTGCATTTTTCATCCCCGTATGTAAAGGAAATGTCTCTTTTAGTGTTAAACAATACAACGTGAAATGGAAAGAAAGGATCAGGGAGTTAGGGACTGCATAGGGTCCTCACAAGTATAGAGAGGCAAATGGTGTATATGTGTGTGTGTGTGTGTGTGTGTGTACCTGGAATAGGAGTGTTGGGCTGTGTGTCTGCAGGGGTCCCAGAAGAGGGAGTCTTAGGGTCTTCACCGGCAGCCAGAGCCGCAGCCCTTTTGTTCTCCTCCAGCTCCGCCATCCAGGGCATCGACCACTGACCGTTCACATGCTCAAACTCCTGAACCTGTTATCAGTAAGTCAACCTCATTGTCATTGTATCCCTTAAACTGAAAGTATATAACTGGATTATTTAAATTTACCACTTAATCAAGATGATATAATTCCTACTCTTATTTTCTACCTAGTAAAAACGTACCTTTTTCCTTATGAGGGACATCACACCAATGCGAGTAAGCACGTGTTGCCTTGACAGACCCTCTCGTGGGACGCCATCTGCAAAAGTCTCGGCTCCATCAGCCCCCGGCTCACAAAGGTGACGCATGAACAGGGACACGTAAGCCCTGAGAACACGTGCGAAGGAGAAGGTGAAAGGATGTCCACGTATACACTGTTAGCTCAGCACAACAAAATGATAATTACCAAATATCAAAATAAAACTGAACTCACTTGAATTCTTTCTCCGATTTTCCTCTGAGGTCCCGCACCAGCCACTGGTTGGTGAAAGCGTCCTGAGGAGGCATCCCATAACGCATCACTGCATTCAGGAAAGCCTTCCTCTGCCGAGCATTGAAGCCCAACACCTGACAGGTAATGAAGAGGTCAAGAGTAGATTCAATGTTTCAAGCATTAGGTGGAGGCACAGGAGCAAAGGAGAGATATTAACAGTAGTAACAGTCAATTCTCATTGTCAGCAAGGTGCTTCTGTTTCTACCCGTCGGCTTGTTTGTTGGTTGGATTGTTAGATTGTAAGCAAGATTACACAAAAACAGCTGAACACATTTCCATGAAACCTGCTGGAGGGATGCGGTACGAGTCAGGAAAGAATCCATTAAATTTTACAGTGGATCCAGGTCAGGGGGCGGATTTTTTCCTTTACTGTTATGAGATGAGATTAACCCTAAACCTAACCCTTTCCACATTTTCACCATTTGCCCAGGGAATAATTTATGGGTCTCGATGAAAACGATCCAGCACATTTAGTCAAGTAACATCTATGCGTGTGTGAAATTGGAATGCCGGGTCTTGGCGGAGATATGCACTCTACTTCCTGCTTCAGGTGAGTTTCCTGCTGGCTGGTTTTTCATTTGGAGAACATCTTTTATCGTGTTTCTAGTAACTTCTTTTCCGGACATGAGAGAAACACAAGGAGACAAGAGGAACGTCAGAAAACTCACCTCAATGTTCCCACCGACCCGGGCCAACAGCGGCGGCAAAGGTTTGTCCCTGTCGTTCCTCAGCCCTTTACGGTTCGGTCTGCGGGCGTTAGCTGAAACAACATGAACACTGTTAGTTCATTTTAAGCTCAATCTACATTCAAGCCAACAACACAACGCACTGAGGCATATTAAACTTCAATGACACTGAATGGTCGATGTATGGTCATGTGTGCTCTTAACGTCCCAGTTTGTCTGTGAGGATGTTCCACTTACTGCTTCTCACGACTCACTCAGCTGCTGCGGCTGCTGATGCTGTCCCTCCTCACAATCTCCCTCTCTCTCTCTCTCTCTCTCTCTCTCTCTCTCTCTCTCCGCACTTCTACATGACACCCTTCTTCTTTAAGTATGAACACTTTCAAACAGTTATAACTGAAAGCAGTGATTTACTTCATTTAATAAAACTGAACGAACAGAGACAAATTAAATTAAACAAAAGTACAAAATCCCAACAGAGCATTTACATCTCGTTATACTTACAAATGAAATGGAAAATTATTAACAACTGATCATAAATATAATAATATAAAATAAACATTAATGAACAACCTTTTTTTTTTTTTTTTTTTTTAAACACAAACCTTATAACATCCATTTCAACTTAATTTACAGTTAATATGAACACAATCCTTTTGAATTGCAGGTAAAGTTCAGCTGGTTGAGAAACCGTTGATTTTACATTTCTTTCCCTGTGTCTTAGATTTTTTTCCTCCTCTTTTCTTCCTTTTTCTTTCTGTCTTTCCGTGCCTCTCTACGTAGAGTGCAGATGACGCAGCAACAAGGGCCACTACTTGAGTTGTAGATGTTGTCAATGAGGATATCGTAGCTGTCGTCTGAATCTGAATAAACAGCTGCAGGGACGGTTTGAAGGACGTTAGTGAACGAGACAACCAGGGCTGGGAGAGTAGAGATTCGTTAGAATCAGGAGGTTTTACTGTACCTTTACTGTAAGTTGTTGGGATCAATTCTTAAAAAACAACATGACGACTAAAATATCTGTCTTCACAAAGTTAAGAGCAGTGACATGACCCATTTTACCATCAAAACACACACACACACACAGTAAAACAGTGAATCTTACCTTCTGTCCGTTCATCGAAGTCTTCGTCACCTTCTTCTGAGGCCACCGAGTAATCAGACTGGTTGTCCGACTGATCCTCCTGCCAGTCTGAAAAAAAGCACAAGGACAAATATGAAGGAGGGAGCAAATAAAACCAAGGACAACATTTTTTACTGCCTGGACTTAATCTTATATCAAATCTAATACTAGTTAAAGTATGTCTGAACCACACATGGGGCTGCTTTCAATTAAGAGGTGGAGCTACTTTATCAAAGCCACATTTTTACTAATTACTTAAACAGGAATATCTTTTCCTTGATTAACTTTTACATTAAGAAAAATAAACTAATGATGTTTCAAAACCAAGCTGATGAGCTGACTCTACACTGACTGAACAGCTAAATACACCAAAAAAGCAGGAGCAATTCTTCACTGCTAGTTTGTCTTCATCATTAAAGTCAGTAGACAATTTTCAACATAAATATTCTCTTTGTGGCTATAGACAGTTTGATTGTTGATGTCTGTTATAACCCTGCGCTTTATTCAGCAAATAAATCAAATATTTAATCTAAGAAAGAAAATCTGCATTTCAAATAACTAGTAAAATGTTACTATACTCAATCTAAAGTCAACACACACACACACACACACACACACACACACACACACACACACACACACACACACACACACACACACACACACACACACACACACACACACACACACACACACACACACACACACACACACACACACACACACACACAAAGAGGTTGCATTATATGTTTTTCTGTACCCTGTCTTATACCTCGGTCCTCCTGGGAGCCGTCATTGTAGTTGACTGGCTTTCGAGTTCTTTTGCCTTTGCCTAAATTTCGGGCGAGATCTTCTTGCTGCTGCTCGTAGTGGTGTCGAAGCAGTTTCTCCCAGTAGTCAGGATCAACACTTTCCTCCTGCTTGATCACCTCCCTTTCCACCTCCTCCTCCTCAAAGCAAGAAAATACTCAATCATGTGGAAAATACTAGGAATCGTAAGTAAGTCTGCAGATTTCGATTTTTTTTTACAATTTTAGACATTTTATGCTGGTAAAAATGGGAGAAAATATGTCTGAAGAATAATGTTAGATCAAGGTCTAACCTTGGTGTCTGTATTTAGGACAAAAATGCTGTAAATAGGACCTACAATTTTAGAGAGACTACTACAGAGCCTGATCAAATCGAACATCATATAACTTATAATCTATATATTCACATAAACATTTTTTACCAAGTACCTCATCATCTTCATCTTTGACCACGTACTGGGCCACTTTAAAGGAGCTGAGGTATTCGTTCATGCTCTGAAGCTCAGTGTCATCCGTGGCGTCCTGGTTCCTGTCTAGCAGGCGGTCAATCGCGCGGTCATCGTAGTGGATCACACTGCTGTCATCCTCTTTGTTGTCCCCTGAGAGGAGAACAGGACGAGTCAAATAAAAAAAGGAGGGAGGCAAAAACCTAATTCACTTCCTGTAACGTCTGTCAGATCAGACTGAAGTGGATCGTTCTAATTCAGACTCCAGGTTTACTGTGCACAGTTGGCTACTTTCTTCATTATGGCCCTCATAACTCGCTCATATTAAATATTATTTCTTTTAAATCCTTGAGAGGTGACACAGATGTTTTACCTCACTCTTGTTCATGGTGACCCGCACTGTCAGTATGTCAAGTTTCAAGTGACTTTGCTACTTTTTCACTATGGCACTCACAGATTAAAAAAACATTTTAATCCTTGAGAGGTGACACAGAAATTGCAAAATAAGTAAAACCTGTTCTATTTAGGTTAAATATTAAATAAACAGTTAAATGCAACTGTCACTCGACATGTGTGTGGGTTTAAGCCGACTCACCTTCTCCGAGTTCATCTTTAAACAACTCTTCAGTTCCAAACTTGAGGATATCATCGAGCTCCTGCTTGGACATGGAGCCCGTCTTAGAGCCAAGACCAGGCCGCACCACCAAGTGGGTGAGCATCATCTTCTTCTTCGCCACCTGGTGGAAGGAAAGACAGTGGAAGACAAAGTGATGAGCAGGTCTTAAATAGTTTTGACTGACATAGTTTTAAGAGGCATGTTTAATTTCTTGTACTATGTATTTTCACCGACCTGTGTTATCCTCTCCTCCACAGAGGCTTTGGTGACAAAGCGATAGATCATCACCTTCCTGTTCTGGCCAATTCGGTGAGCTCTGCTGAACGCCTTTAAGAAACAAACAGTATATTTAACTATTGTCCAAATAAAAAACATGACATGGATACAAGGTTGTAGTTAAGGCCTCCATACCTGGATGTCGTTGTGGGGGTTCCAGTCAGAGTCGTAAATGACAACAGTGTCAGCAGAGGCGAGATTAATGCCCAAACCACCAGCTCTGGTGGAGAGGAGGAAAGCAAACTGAGGAGCCCCGGGAGCTGTTGGGATGAAGATCAGAAAAATAAAAAACAGTGAGAAAGACAATTACAACACTGATAGGATACCATAGCTGCTGTTTACAGCCAATACAGACAGTCCATGTGCATGTCTCACCGTTAAAACGATCAATGGCCTCCTGTCTCATGCTGCCAGTGACTCCTCCATCAATTCTCTCATATTTGTAACCTTCATTTTCCAAGAAATCCTCCAGCAGGTCCAGCATTTTTGTCATCTGAGAGAAGACCAGAACTCTGTGGCCTCCAATCTTCAGCTTCCTCATCATCTTCATGAGCAGCATCAGTTTTCCTGAAGCCTTAGTCAGAGCAGCGCCCTCATACATGCCATTTGGAAGTTTTGCTGCCTCCTGCGGTCAGAGGGACAAGCCAATCAAACTGACTGCACTTAAAAAGTTTCAATACAAAAGGCATTAATAAGTGCTACCACACAACATGCACCCAGTACCGGAACTGTGTGAAAGTCATGAATCATACCATGGCAGCAGCAGGGAAGAGGTAGGGGTGATTGCAGCACTTTTTGAGGTCCATCACCACATTGAGCAACGAGACCTGGTTTCCTGCTCCACGAGTGTTCAGGGCCTCAAAGTTACGTGTTAGGATGAACTTGTAATATTTCCTGGGTTACAAGAAGAAGAAGAAATGGATCAGAAAAAGGAAACCATACTGTGCACATGGGGAGAATTCTGACTTTATCAACCACATTATCCCAAAATAACAATCTAAAAATGCAAATCTTGAGTCTATGACATATAGGTCACATATCACATACTTCTGCATGGGGCTCAGCTCCACTCTCACAATGAGCTCAGTCTTGGAGGGCATGTGTTTGAAAACATCAGCCTTCAGCCTCCTGAGCATGTGTGGTCCCAGCATGTCATGCAGCTTCTTGATCTGGTCCTCTTTGGCGATGTCCGCAAACTCCTCAAGAAACCCCTCCAGGTTGCTGCAGAGAAAAAGAAAAGAAAACATAAATAAACACAGAGCGCGAGTCAGTGTGGTCATCCACATTGTGTTTGCAACAAAAGCTACATGTGCTGTGGCAACACACTGACTTGAATCTCATTGGGGTCAGGAAGTTCAGCAAGTGGAAGAGCTCCTCCAGGTTGTTCTGAAGAGGAGTGCCGGTCAGCAGCAGCTTGTGTTGCAGCGGGTAGTTGTTCAAGATTCGGAAGAACTAGTGACAGACGAAGAAGAAAGGCAGGGAAAATAAAAAAGATAAAACGATATACAACAGTTGATATGATAATTTGCAAAATAGTATGCAGCTCTTCTCAGCCCTGTGTTTTGCAGGGAGTATGGGTTTGCACTCGTGATACTGTCCTGTGCAGAGGCATGGTTTTTACATGCAACTGAAACTTGTGGACACACAGAGTAATTTCAAAAAACAACCACATATGTAAAGCTGTGTTTTTTCTTACCTTGGACTGGTTGTTCTTGAGTCTGTGTGCTTCATCTACAACCAGACAGGCCCATTCAATGGAGCCCAGTACAGCCTGGTCAATAGTAATCAATTCATAGGATGTCAGCAGAACATGGAACTTGACCGTTGAGTCTTTCTGTAAAGCACAGGGACAGCTGGACATTAGTTAAACTGCAGAACAGATTAAGAAGTAGTCACAGGAAATTAAGTGTAATAAAGCTCATTTAGTATCATCACTTTGTCCTTTTTTTTTTCTCTTACCTTCATCCTAGAGGCCTTTTTTCCACCTCGGATGGCATTTCCTTCAAACGAGAACTCATTCTCCCTGATGACGGCTCTGCTGTCCTTGTCACCTACGTAGGTCACCACGTACATGTCAGGGGCCCACATCTCAAACTCTCTCTCCCAGTTAATGATGGTAGACAGGGGAGCGCTGACCAGAAACGGGCCTTTGGAGTGACCCTGTACCAGTGGAAGACAGGTGGGATCAACATTAACTGTGTAATATGTTATAGATAACAAACAAGACATGTAAAATAAACAGACATATTTGTCTTGCCCTGCCTTTAGGATAGAGTTCTTTACTTTGAACTCATCCCCTTTATTGGGCAGAGTTACTGTGTGTCACATGTCTGAAACCCACCGACTTACACTTAACGACAGGGGAGGGCAGACTGGACAAAAACATGCAGAAACATGCGTTTATTTTGTTAGCATACATACAATGGGGAACCGTCATTCAAATTAAAAGCAAAAATGGTGACAACCCTTGCACAACATTAACAGCTCCTTACCTCTTTGTACAATGAGTAGAGAAAGACCGCCGTCTGTACCGTCTTGCCTAAACCCATCTCATCGGCCAGGATGGTGTCAGTGGCCTGAGCCCACGAAAACCTCAGCCAGTTCAGCCCCTCCAGCTGGTAAGGATGCAGCGTGCCTCCTGTGCTTTCCAGGTAGTCAGGCTGCCGATCAAACTTGATGGTGGGCTGCATGAAATAAACCCGGAGGAATATCAATTCCACATCTGCTGTGACTCATGTTACTTTTCATTCTGACAGGGAAATACACCTGACAGCAAACCTTTATTTTCTAATCAATAATTTATTTAATTTAACTAAATATGGCAAGAGCGGTTCAACAGTGACCAAGGTTGTGTTTGGAACAATAAAGTATTTTTTTTTTTGCAAGTTTAATACTACTTACATCTATGACTGGATTAGCCGGCGGCCGCTCTGCCTTCTTGACTTTTACCAGCTTCTTCAGCTTCTTGCCAGGTCTGGCCTCTTCACCCACCATCAACTCTCTTTAAGGACAAAAATGGCAGTTAAGAGGAAAAACACACTTTGAAAACCACTGTGTGACACTTTGTTAAGTCTCAGCATACCTGTGATTCCAGTATGTCTGTTTGTAGGTGTCAAACTCCGGAATGTCCATTTCCTCGTTCTCCCAGGTGGACTGGTCATAGGCCAGATCTCTCCATTTAATCAGGTAATGTACGTTGTTCTTTTTATCAACACTAACATGAAAAAAGAGGGAGTTACTGGGTTTTACTGGGTTTACTTTCTTCTGATAGGGTGAAATTTGAGTTAATTGAAACCCCACTATATTGTCAATTTCAGTTTCTCTTTTAATGAGTTATATGAGCTATTAACTATAAAAATACACATCAAGACCTCATGACTATTAATCTATTAAAACAGCTATTTTAAGCCAAATTATTTTAGCTATAAACCTTTATAATAAACACATTTATCTTCATGGATAAACTGCATATTTCTAATGAGATTATGTTTTCTACCT
The DNA here is from genome assembly GCA_026259375.1 of Verasper variegatus. NCBI lineage: Eukaryota > Metazoa > Chordata > Actinopteri > Pleuronectiformes > Pleuronectidae > Verasper > Verasper variegatus. The sequence continues at coordinate 16,790,157 of CM048048.1, forward strand.
GTGGTTGAGGATGCGGTGGATCATCAACCACTCCATCTTGACTCCATAACGGTAAAACTCCTCTTCCATGTGAACAAAGAGAGGATCTTTGTGTTTCCTCTTGGTGCTCTTGACCTCAACGCCCTCGCCTCCAAAGTCCACAGGCGGCGGTTCGTCCATGTCAGTCTTCCTCTGGTAGTTACGGAACATCACCTGGCAGTTCAGTTCCAACTAGGAAAGAGTGACAGGGGGTTAAAAGGAGACATCTGAGACAAGACTATGTTTGTGTGTTACAAATGTGAGGAGAGGGAACAGAAACACGTCCCACACCAAAGAGCCTAAAAAGCACATTCACAACTATAGGTGTACCTGTAGCTCCTGCACCCAAGAGCAGTGCCAGTAGGACAAATTGCACCATTTGACAAAGAACTCCCTCTCTCTGCGTCCCACCAGCGGAGGGGGATCAGGAGCATCAGCAGGCAGGTCGAAAGGCCGGGGGACAGGTATGGGGGCTGGTGGCTCCCCCCATTTCCAAATCAAAACCTTCTGGACTTTTCCCTTCATTGCTGGACACTGTTAGGAAATGAGGGAGGAGGGGGGAATTAAGGAATAGATGCTTATCAATGAAAAAATTATTTATCACCAATGAGAAATTAGTATATGAATGATGAGATTTGACCCGAGAAATCAGCTAAATGATGACTGATATAACTTGTCTAAAATACATATATATACAGAAGAAGAAGAGAAGCTCTTCATCTCCAGTAAAAATCTGCACAAGATGGAAACTGCGCACACCCACGTGAGCACATGCACTCACAGACTCAAACACACTCACCTTGCAGCGGGGGCAGATCCACTCTCCGTTGGGGATTTCGGGGAGGGGAGGGTTGAGGCAGTGGATGTGATAGGAGGAGGGGCAGGTGTCACAACAAAGTAGCTCCCCTCCGTCCTTGCACACCCGGCAGAACTCAATGTGGTGGTCATCTTCCTCCTCCACCCCTTCATCCCTCCTTTCTTCCTCTTCCTCCCCTTCAGCCTCGGAGAGCTCATCTCTGGCCTCCCACTGGATGCCCTCCTTCTCCTGGTGGCAGAATTACAGACAGAGGGAAGTGGATATGTGTGTGAGTGTGTGAGTGTGCATGTGTGCGCGTGAGTGTGTCCGAGAAGGGGGGGGGGCAGGGGGGGCGGGGGGCAGACAGGCAGGGAAGGTATGCGGAACGGAGTGAAAGGAAAAAGGGGAGGGGAGTGGGGGGAGAGCCAAGAGAGCCGAGGTTGGAGGGGTGTGTGTGCAATGTGTGCGTGTGCATGTGGAGCCATTGCAGAGGGAGGGAGGGGAGGAACAAGAAGAGGAAATGGAGGATGGGGGGAGGATAAGGCATGTGGTGGGGAGCAGGAGAGGATAGATGGGAAACATGAGCAAAGGGGGTGGGGTGGGGGGGCAGCAGAGGACAAAGAGAAAAAGAGAAGGCACAAAAAAAGAAATTGTCAAAATCCTGCAGCAAAAATGCAATTTCCAACCAGTTGGCAGCGTCAGTGCAACTTTGCATGAATTCATACACTTCCACACAACAGTGTTTTGTTGACAGGTGTCATTTCTGCCCAGCTGTTTCATACTCCAGGAATCGGGCCCAGTCTTATCTAACGTACAACCTCGTGGCCTTCTGCGCACGGCGCTGAGGGGTGAGATTACAGTACTCACACAGTGTGGGCAGCTCCACTTGCCCTCAGGTGCTTTCTCCATGTCGGGGTCCAGACAGACCATGTGATAGGCTCTCGGGCAGGTGTCACACAGAATGATCTCTCCTCCCTGCTGGCACACTTCGCAGTAGTCCTGGTGGTCTGTCTCGTAGCCATCGCCGTCTTCCGTCTCCACTGAGAAAGGACGTTTACAGAAAAGAGACAGAAGAAAGTGAGTTGCGGGGAGGTAGATGATCAGAGCAGCAATAGCCTTCATCTGACAACTCAAAACCTCCAGAGCAGGCTTATTAACTCTGTGATATTTCCATGCCAACCTTTCTTCTTTTTCTTCGCGCTCTTGGGCTTCTTCTTTGGGCGGTTGCTGCGATTGGAGCCATCCGACACTGAGAAACTCCCGTCGTCAAAGTCGCTTTCAACATCTGGTTCATCCTCATCACTCTGATAGAGAGGACATCGAGAGAAATACCTTGTTACTTTTGAGTACGAGTATAAATATTCTGATTCTGGTGATTTAATAAGTAGAGCACATGTAATATAAGAAAAGAATCTCACTGAGGAGCGCTTCCTCTTGCTGTTGAGGCCCCCGAGTTTGATCTTGAGTGGAGCCACTTTTTTAGGTTTGGGTTTCGGTGGAGGCTTAGGCGTAGGTTTCGACTTCCTGCGAGCATTGGGACCTGAGAGAACAAGTTTATACGAGAATATTTAGGTAGAGAACCCAGAAAATGTTTAAGTTGTAGATTTTCATGGGTCGGGTGGACTTTACTTTATTCATGCATAATTACATAAAAAACGTGTTATTCATTTATCCGTCTTTACCTTTGCCCTCTTTGGTCTTGGCCTTGCGGAGAGGAGGTGCTGGGGGTGCAGGGGGTGTCGGTGCAGCAACAGGAGTTGGAGCGGGTTTGGGTGAAGGGGCGGCACCTGTCTCTGCCCCTCCATCTGTCCCTGCCACCACCATGTTCTCCACAGCTGCAGCCACGTTGGCAGCTGCCAGAGCTGCATTGGCAGTGGCGCAACCCTACAGGGGGACACAGCACAAAATCAGGAAACCCGGATCTCGACCGTCAAACGCAGGAGAGGACGTAACACAACAACAGATTTCATTCATTATGAGACAGATTTGTAAGCTAATTCAGAATTTCAATACCTTCAGTGGGTTGTTGGTGCTGAATTCTCTCCACTTAGCCATCATCAGGGTCATCATCTTTGACACAGCAATTTTGGGGTTCTTAGCTGCAATTAACGGCCTAAGGGACAATGTATATCATTATTTATTTGTATACTTTCATAGCTCCTTAATGACCAGACAGATAATGAGATTAATATATATGGATGTACTAATAAAAAAAGGGGTTTTCTTACCTAACAAACTGACTAAAGGCCTTGTAGTTGGTGAGGGAGCTGTAGTCTTCCTGAGTAAAGACGTGGTCAATGTCTTTCATGCCCCAGGCTTCCAGCAGCTGGGAGGAGCTTTTGGGCTGAGGCAGGAGAGAGGTTGAAAAGAACAATCAGGGGAAGTTAGTTTGACATGTTCGCCCTGAAGAGGCCATCCACTTATCAGCCCAGTATGAATGAATCTTTACCTGGCAATCATCATCGTCATCGTCGTCGTCTTCTGGTTCGGGGTCCTTGCGTTTGCTCTTTGAACTGGACGAGCCTCCTTTCTCTCCGGCCCCACCTCCCTTTTTCCTTTCTTTGGCCGAGCTGAGGCGTTTCTTCTTTTTCCTGCCGGGGGCATAATCGCTTCCTTCACTCTCTGACCGTACACCTCCCTCGTCTGCATCTCTCTCCACCGCTTCTACTCCGATCAGGTGCTCAGGGGAGCTGACTGGCAACTCCTACAAGACAAAGAATGACTCTGAAAAAGAGTGACGGCTAACTACCTGCAGGCAGCGGTGCACTTTATGGATCAAATAAACGATAAATTATTACAAAATTACACATTAAAATCTTTGTTTCAGTCTGATCAGGTAATAGACCCCTCTGCTTGGCTGAGGTCTGCATAAATAGTCACACAGCTGTTGTGGTCAGTGGATGATTCATTCTCATTTCAGGTAGACCTGACACACGTCAGTTATTACAAAGATTTTCTTCTCACAGAAAGATACTCAACAAAGAAAATGACTTTTCTTCGAGCAAGATACTTTACTGTTTTTCTGTAAGTAGATTGAACATATTTGGGTTTTTCGCCGTTGGTCGGTCAAAACAAGTAATTTGACTGTCACCACAAGTTCTGGGTGTGACAGCAGCCATCATTTACAGATCTACAGATATTTTATGGCCAAAATTATTCACCATATAATCAAGACAATCATTTGCAGTTGTTTTCTAGGGAATGTGCTCAACCCTCTTATTTCAGGACTCCCTGTACTTGTTTTGGTTTGCACTATTAGGAAGGAAGTAAATCAATGTCTGCAACATTTCACTTAGCCTGCTGTTATTGTCCCCCAGTGTGTGGCGGGTTTGACACTACATAGTTTTTATCTGACAATCTGGCCCCGTTCAAACCCGGTACATGTATTAAAATGCATCCCGAACGTGTCTCCTGTGATCACATCTCACTTCCCCGCTCTAATTGTGAAATAGTACTGTGTCAGAGATGTGAGCTGAGCAGACCGTCCTGCATATGTGACCCAGGACGTATTTGGAATTCACACAGCGAAAAGAATGTGGCCCCATGCATCCCAGACCACCTAAGAATGTGGTCTGAGTGATCTCAGGACACATTGGGGGGCGTTCACATGCACTCAGCGCTGACTGCCTGTGATTGGATCACTCAGGACGGATGGTATTACAAGGTATGAACAGGGTGATGGAGCCACAGCTTTGAAGAGAGGTTCACATTTTCAAGTCTGTCTTAAAACAATATTGAAATCTCCATATGTGCACAGACAGTGTTTCTGGTTGCCACACTGGTAAAATGGACGGAATTTATTAAGCCTTAGAACATTCATACAGCTCTTTTATATGCAGCACTATTTCTATCAAACCATATTCATACGAGGACAGTTCAGAATGCTGGAGGAGCCGGGGATCGAACCACCGACTCTCTGGTTAGTGGACAACCCTCTCTATCTCTTGATCCACAATACATAATTTCAAAATACGCTGACCTTGTTCTTTGCAAAAATGCACAGAAGAGGCAAACTTGGAGCACATATGTTAAAAGTTACAGTCAGATAGTCTGCAGGTGCACAAACGCAGAATTCGGTGCTAAAATCATGAATATCGGAATTTCATCATGGAGTTTCCGGATGGTTGAGTCCCCTGACCACCAAGGGGTCCCATATTGGCCTATTGTTATTCTAAGATGGACTTTGAAACCTGTCAACACATTTGAACCCCTAGTGCAGGTGATGCAGAGCTGTGGGGGGGGGGGGGGCACTGACCTCTCTGATGGGCCTCTGCCTCTTACTGCTCCTGCTCTCTCGGCTGCTCTTCTTGGCTTTCTTCTTCTTCTTGGACTTGGGCACCTCCTCCACTTCAGACAGGACACCGGCTGGCTCCTCTTCATCTGCTGTCATTGACATGTGCTTTCATTAGTAGGAGGAGGAGGAGGAGGAGAAGAGGGAGAGAAGGGGGAGAGAGGGGGGAGACAGGAGCGCTGCTGCAGGCCACAGGGAGAAGCGAGGGGGGGGGGGGGCGCGCTCACTAGCACTAGCACTGGCAGATGTTCACGCACGCCCACACGCACTTACGCGCACACACGCACACACACATGCACAGAACAGCACAAGGTTCAAACTTGTCTTTGAAACTTTGACAGTTCGCTCGACCCCACGGCGCGTGAGGCTGCGCGGAACAAAACAAGGGTTCAAAATGACAGTAAACACTTGTTAGCCAAGTTAGCTAACTAATCTGTCATGGCGAGTGACGGACGGACGGACGGCCCCTCCTCCTCCCCTCCTCCCCTCCTCCTCCGGGCTAGCTCCGGCTAAAGCTAGCTTCTCGGGGAGGGCGAGCTCAAGTCGCGGGGAGATGGACCTTCGTGTCGGGGAGAGGAAGGGGGGGGAGAGAAGCGAGGCGGGCTTACCGTGGGGAAGTGAGGGCTCGTCCGCGGCTCCGAAGTCCTCCCTGTCATCCTCGCTGCCCGACATGTTCCTATCGGTTTAATATTGGACAGAGAAACGCTCCTCGCTGGGTCGGTTTAATCCCTCCTGAAACCTCGCTCCTCGGTCGGCGAGGGAGGAGGGAAAATGACGTGGGACCGCCGGAGAATGGACCGAGGGGGTGTCCGGGAAGGGAGGAGGGGGTGGTGGTGTCGGTGGTGGGTGCTGGGGGGGGGGGGGGGGGGAGAAAAAATAAATAAAATAATAGTCAATGTCACTGGATCATTGCCATTAATCCCATAATAACATGTCACTGTGCAAGTCAAACAAGTTGGAGATTATCTGACAGGCGCTGCAGGTATTTCTCCACGCGCAGGAGTGAATGAGGCAAAGTGACACTTAACAATACATCAAAGAAAAGTTTCAATCATCACACATTAGAAACTTACTGTGTGCGTGCGTGTGAGAGAGTGTGTGTGTGCGTGTAGTCCCGGGTCGAGGTGCTCTCTCTCTCTCTCTCTCTCTCTCTCTGTCGGTCGGTCGGTCAGGCTGTTGTTGCTGCAGTTGTAGTTTTCATTCATCAGATCCAACGATGATCAGTTGATCAAAAAGGAGAAGAACAACAACCTGAGCCGCCACTGACCCAGAACACGCTGCTCCTCTCTCCCCCAGCCTCACTGAGCTCAGCCAACATCCTCACAAACACACAAAGGGGGCAGACATCCCATAATAATCCCCCCCCACCCTCCCACACTCGCACAGGACTCTGCATCGTTACCTCGCAACGGACAGACCATAATACTCACCCTGCCCCCTCCTTCCCTCCCTCCGTGCTCGCACACGTGCAAGCACGCACGCACGCACACAAGCAGCCACTATACCAGACATGCATGCACAGGGCTCATTGCACGCACACTCTCCTTTGCCTTATCCACTAGTAGTCCCGGCCCCCCCTTAGCAACCCCGTTGTCATGGCGACAACCCCCCCCCCCACTCCACTCCCCTCCCTGACAGACCATAATACTCCACTAGGCAATAGCAGCATACATCCCATAATATACAACTCCTAAAAAGACAAGAAAGAAATGCAGTCACATGGTCTCCAGGGGAGCTCATGAAGTCCACCGGTGACAGACCATAATACTCACTGATCATGCACCTTCAGAGTGGGCATGACGACTCCAGGAAGTGGGAGAGCCTGCACTTTTTGTTGCTGTTCGATCCCCAGCGAGAGCAGCAGGTCAGCCTCCAGCGTGCAGGTCAAACAGGCCCACGGAGCTCGGTAACACCACTGGATGTGTGTCAGCTGCTGGAACCCAGCTCAGCGTCCCACCATAAGAACCATTCTACAGCCGGACTGCACCGCACGGGTCGACGTCATCCATCCATCAAGTCCGGCACAGGCCAACAGGTGTTCCAGCAGGAGCGATGGGAGGTGCGGCTCGATAAATTCGTGAAAACACCACACGAGATGCTGCTCCCGGATTATCTATTACTCTATTATTGTCTGTGATGCAGTAAATTAGACCGGAGCTGCTACATTCACAACTGTGGATGGTGACATTCAAGGATCTGAGCACAAGGAAACCACATCAACTACAGATCGCAATTACACCGCACAAAATAATCAACTCCAACATCCCTCTGCCCGCCTGCTGCACACGTCTGGTGCTGCGGGAACGTCGCGCCACTGTACTGCTTACTTTCTAAAATACCTTTCAAAGTATCGGCCAAACAATGCACATGGCCCAGCAGGGTCTGCTCTGTTCTCACCGCTTTTTAAGTGTAAGGGGCAACGCACTTGAGTTTGCAACAAGCCCAAACAAGAGCTTAAAAGGAGCACTTGAAAGCCACATTGGAGTCTTAATAGAGTGCTTCATTGATACACTCGTGAGTTCTTGCACTCGTTCATCACGCTGAATCAGATTTGTGTTTGTGCAGAAGTAACCCTGCTCAGTATCCCTCAGGCCTCCCGTCACTGTGGTGTTATTACTGCGAGACTGCGCTGATCTTTCTCACATTAATGATTTGATTCAACTACTCCCTCAAGTTCAACATGTGCCAGCAAGTGCACGTCACACGGATGCCTGGCTCTGATGTCTTGCTCTGCAGGTCACAAGTGAGCAGGCTCCTGGGGCGCTAACACTGATTCATCAAAACTCACTAAGTGCTGCCTGGAAAGTTGTGTTTGGAGAACAACAAAGAAGACCCGGAGCTGCTGCACACCAGACACCATTAAAGTAGTAAAATACAACTGTGATAAAATGGCTTCTTCCAATGGTACTAGAAATTAACTTAAACATCCATTATATAGCTGCTGCAACTGCACTTTTCTCCACTCGCTTGTGGTGCCGCAGCACATTGGAGCTTTATGCTGCTTGATTTCTACGATCAAATGAATAAATAATACTTGAATGGAACTCTAATGAGGGCTGAGAAGGAGCATTTGAAGGCCGCGCATGATCGTTCTGCAAACACTGAGAAACACTCATTTACTTCCGTCAACGGCACTTTTTCACACTCTATCTCATTTGGTTATGAGACAGTCTGAATGCTATGGTCCTGTGTCATACCCACACCAATGCACAAATTTGGTTTCCCCTTCCGCTTTGTAGCTTCTTCAGTGGTCAAGTTATTTGTGTAACTTATTCCGCAGCGGCTGGCAGTTCCATATCCAGTAAATTCCACATCGCAGATCTTAATTGAGGTTTTTACTGTGTTTATGCTGAGTGAAAAATGCAATCCCAAGACTCCATTTCTTTTAGGACAGAACGATCAGTAAACAAGAAACTTTGGCATCGCTACTGGAATTTAAGATAAAGTTTGCTGGGGTGAATGTCCGGCTGTACATCATGAGATGGTTTAGCCTGATTGTTAGGGGATGAGTGAGACTGGTAACCATGGATTACGGTTCACTTTACATGATACAATTGTTTCCAGTAGGAACGATATTACTAATTCCTTCCACTGTTAAACAGGGTAACATGTAATCCTTAACTTTCTCTGCAGAGAAATCCTTTTGACTGGTACGTCTGTGCTCCGCTCCCTGAGGACCAGAGCTGCACTTATGAACAGTGAAAACTAAAAACAGCATTTCATACATAAGCTGCATTTATTTCAGTCTTTCCATGTTCGTATAGAAACAAAGATTCCTGCTGTATGCGAGATGGTCCTCTGAGCACAGAGGCCTTCTACTGCCTTCTCCACTCCAATGGCCGCTGTGCAATATTCCCCACTGTACATGCAGCTCGCATAGCAACAAAGGCCTATGTCTGGCCGTTGTCTGTTACTATCGCTTGAATACCCCTTACCCATGCATGTATGCGCGTACACGTGCACTCACGTGCAGCACCGTCACCAACACCTCCTCCTTCTCCCTCCATCCCATATACACTGCTATCTTTCCAGCTCACACGCACTGCACACCTCCCACCCCCCCACCGCCATCACTCCATAATATTCATGGGTCGTCCATTCCCTCTGCCCCCTCCCCCCATGAGCGCACAGCTCACCGCCCCCACCCTGCCACCCCCACTCCCCTGCCTGACAACACCACCGCCCGACATCCCATAATATTCACGCACGCGCTCCGCACACATCCATACACAGCCGTGCACTCAGCTCTTTGTTGGCAGAGATGCCTGAGCAATGCGAGCGTGCTCATGCACAGCAGTCATCTTTCTAGCTGATATGATTATTCCATCCGCGCCCATGGCGGCCGAGGCAGGTAGCCCTCAAGTGCAGAGAGGAGAGAGCGAAAGGTGGAGGGTCACGTTTCTGTCTCATAATGACCTTGGGGACGAAGTGTTCATGAAGTCCAGATTTACCCTGCGGCAGCCATCTCTGAATGAGGCCAATCATCCATCCCTTGGAGGGCATCAGTGGACAAAGTGAGACCAGTGCAGTCGCCCCACCTCACTGTCTCTCAAAGTCTGTCTCTGCCTCTATAACTGAGGGAATGCAAGTCATCTCTACGTATATGTCTTGCTGACGCTTTAACAAGCGTCTCTTTAGGCTCTGCAGCCCGGCTACAGTCAATCAGCACCGGACCATTTCAGCATGATACAATGTCCACAAAATGGGGGAAAGATAAAGATAAAAAAAAGAAGGCAAGTTATTTACGAGAGAGGGGTGAAGGGATGAGTATAACAGAGGCGCCGGACATGACAGTGGCCAGCTCATCACCATGGTGTTGCTGTGGGAGACAGCGGAAGACGTCACTTGGAGAAACAGGGGGACACAAAGGAGGAATACGACATGAGGAGGACAAAAAAGGAGGGAAGGGGCCTTAAGAAACCTGTCTTTACAGATATAGACAGGGGAAAGAGTGTGTGTGTGTGTGTGTGTGTGTGTGTGTATTAGGGCAAGTATTGGTAAGAAAAATAATCCTGCAGTTTCAAGAATTTGATATTTAACTTAACATTGCAACCATAAAGACATAACTTTAAAAGAAAAAAGTTATAACGTCATGAGAAAAAATATATCATATTTCTATATCATAATATTTTGGAAATAAGCAGAATCCATGATCACCATAGTTCTACTCCTTCTGGATCCAAAATCTGGATTACTAATCTCAACGTTTCTTGAGAAACTGCAAAAACCCATGAAACATCACCCAAATTTAACCAGCGTTATATATAAATACATAAAGAAAGCATTTCCTCCTCCACAAAAGAACATGTCTGTGTGGTTCCTTCTTTGGAATAGACTGTTTCTTGCACAATAATTTCAAAGTCCTCATACTGCAGTGCTGATGAGCCAAATTATTAAGTATTTTATTATTTGTGAAACCTACTGGTCCACTTAAGTATAACTTAACAAGATGCTTGCTCATTTCAACACAGCTAACAGGCTAATCTTCAGATGATCCCCCTCTAAAATGACACATAACCTAAAAGTTAGGATAAAATACTTTATCCTCATTATATTATAACTTTATTTTCAAAAATCTCCTCTTTAAGTGGCCCTACTGTCGTAGCATGAAATTAGGATTAAGAAGAGAAAAGTTAAACTTTTTCTCAATGCAAATGATTTGCAGTGAATAAAAAAAACATGCAATATAGTTTACATCATAAGCTGCCTGTTCCTTTACTAAATATAACAATAAAATAACTAAAGTAAATCGTTTTTTAGCCTCTTTCAATATAAAATCAACACGTCATAAAAAAAATGTCCTCAAATCTATTTTCCACAAACCTGCTTTGTTTTTCTCTGCTGCTTTTCCCTATAACCCCAGTGTGGCACCCATCCGCTCTCTCCTCCTGCCCGCCTTTCCCTCCCATCTTGTGATTTATTTGCCTTCGTTCCAATATTTGTCGCCACTGTGTTTTCTTCCCCTTGTCTAAATGTCACCCCTTCTTCTAAGACAATATAGGGAGTGGGAGAGAGGGAGAACGAGAGGGCAAATGCGGGGGAGATAGAGGAAGGGGAGGAGGGGGGACTTGTAAAATGAGCAACAAAGTTTGGGAAAATTAAACATTAGGTAAGACACTTTCTCACATCCATACACATGCACATGGAAACGCTGCGTCATTGATTTTGATGGGAAGATTTCACAGGACAACACGTGGATCAATACTCCAGCATTGATTCTGTATTGATGTCAATAGAAGAAACAAAAGGGTGGAATTTGTGTTCTCATTAGGTGTCTTTGTTTTCTTGCAGCAGAAGGAATCCTGCACACACATTCACATGCCAACAAACATGGGAACGCAGGTGGACTTATCATTTTGAGGACTGCATCTTTGTGTCTCCAGTGGAAGCTCAGAATTTAGGTCTCATGTCAGACAAGCACAATACAGAGCAAACTTACACTCTTAATACTTGCGTAGTACAACTATTATCCTGTTCCAAAGCCTCCTCCTCCTCCTCCTCCTCCTCCTCCCTCGGCATCACTCCACACCCAGGTTTGCGCCTGTCCTCTCTCTCCCACCCTCACTCTCTACCTCCTTTATAACCCATCACTCCCAGCTCTCTGCTCTCACTCATTCTTCCTCTTCCAACCTGGAATGGACACTTTTGTTTTCCTCGGACCGACCTCAGTACCCACTGACCCAATGTGATTGGGCCTTTTTGTCTAAAAAAAAAAACAAAAAATCTTTAATTGGATTTTAAATTTTTTTTGGGGGCACAGATTTTTACTAATTTGTCCAATTAAATTGGAGACGAGGACAAATCTTTGTATCTAAGAGGATGAGTTTTGCTTGGAGTTGGTAAAACCCCCTGAGCATGCATTTTGCTGTCACTGACGGCGCTAGTAAAGAAACTGATGAGCGACTTTTCTAATTGAAATTTGGAGAAACTTTGGTCCAACAAAACGGAGGAATCACTGGATATCACAATACTATGAACTGGTAAGAATCAGTGTTACTTTTGCAAACTAGGATGAGATTTTAACTCGTAAAACCACTTTTTGATGAATGTATGTTGCATACTCATGTGAACTAAACTCTGAAACACTGATAATGTGAATTTTCCTTGAAGTTTATTAGAAATGACATTGAACAGGATGATAAGAAATTTCAGCGGTGGGTGTTACTATTCTGTCATCTTGTCATTTCTGCAGATATGTGGGGATCATCCCCAAACCCAGGATCTGACACTTAAACCAACACCACAGCAGACAACACGCAGACGGGCAGATCAACTTCAACTGTGGAGACGGGCAGCGTGCTGTCCAAAGACCCAGCCTGACGCACGGAGACGGACAGACAGACGGACAGTCTGATGCCAACTGTCTCCACTGTCAATCTCACGGCACCACTCCTCCTCCTGTTGCTATGGGCAACCAACCCCACCATGGCAACCAACTGGCTGTAAGTCTAGCGTGCGAGGGAGGAATGGAAAGAGGGAGTTTGTTTGTCATGCTGTAACTTTTAAAAGATGGTGACATGTCTCTAAATCTCTTTCAGTTGCTCGCCTCTCTTTCTTTGTCTCACTGCTGGTGACCTTTTCTCTTTTCTTTCTCCTCGCCTTCACTGTGTCGTCTCTGTCTTCTTCCGCCTGTGTTGCCCTTGTTTCCGTCCTCTCTAAAACTCTGCCCGGTCGTTACCTCTTCATCCTTTTTTCTTCTTTCACTCCCTCCCTCTACTTAATTATGCACCTTCCTTTCTTACCCTTCACGTCTGCTCTGAGTCACACCACCAATCACCATTTTTCTGTCCCAGCTCCCTGGCGAGGCTGCCTCGCTCCAGGCCTGTGTCTGGTGCAGCCCCATGTGCACGGCTGAGGGGGCTGACCCCTGGGCAGGTGGGGGTGTGCAGGGCGCGGGGGGAGGTCATGGAGTCCGTGCGCAAGGCAGCGGAGATGGTCATAGAAGAGGTACAACCAGAGAACACAAAGGGTCATGACTCGCATGCACCCCCAGCAGTTTTGTGATAACTTGTGATAATATGTTGGAGCTGTTTGTCTCTGATGCATATTACTGTCTAACCCAGTGCCAGCACCAGTTCAGGAATCGCCGTTGGAACTGTTCCACCACCCCACGTGGGATCAACGTATTTGGCAGAGTTATGAACCAAGGTACGATCATTATTGCCGTAACGTATTCTCATGCAGAATTTCCTGCTGACACATTGAGCAACTCTTATTCCTGCATCCTGTTTTCTATTCTGAATTCAGGCACTCGTGAGGCGGCCTTTGTGCATGCGTTGTCCTCCGCAGCGGTGGCAGTGGCTGTGACCCGGGCCTGCACCCGCGGGGAGCTGGAGAGGTGTGGCTGTGACAGGAAGGTCAGGGGGGTCAGTCCTGAGGGTGAGCTTGGTTTCTGTTGCATGAAAATGGAGCTGGTAAATCCACACAGAGCATAAAACTGCTCGAGTTTTCTGCTCGTTGAAACTTACGGCAGATACGTCTACATCCTGGTGTGTCACAAAGACCATAGGTGCCAGATGTATGAAATGTTGCAGCCACAGACAGCAGTGAAGCAATTGTTTCTGCCTTATGTGATCCCATTTAACAGTTTTTTTTCCATTGTCAACTTAAAAACATAAAGAGAAATAGTTCTGAGGCTCCAATTGTCCACACTTCAATCTTCCTATCTCCAACCGCAGGTTTCCAGTGGTCCGGCTGCAGCGACAACCTGTCCTACGGTGTAGCTTTCTCCCAGACGTTTGTAGATGAACCAGAGCGAGCCAAGGGTCTGTCAGCAGGACGACCACTTATGAATCTCCATAACAACGAGGCTGGACGAAAGGTTGGTTCTGTTCATTCCTAACACTGTGATCTGTGAGAATATAATGACAATCAGCTCCTCTTACATTCCCCATCCTGTCCCCCTCAGGCCATCCTTCACAACATGCAGGTGGAGTGTAAGTGTCACGGCGTCTCCGGCTCCTGCGAGTTGAGGACTTGCTGGAAGGTCATGCCTCCATTCAGGCGTGTCGGCGTTGGGCTCAAGGAACGCTTTGATGGAGCCACAGAGGTATCAGAAAACACCTTCTCTTTGTTTAAGACCCTTCATCCTCCTCTAAAACCTTAAAAATGCCCCCAATCTGACATTGTCCTCCTCTTAGGTCCGTCTGACTCGTATAGGATCCAGGACTGCCCTGCTCCCCCGTGACCCCCAGGTCAAACCCCCTGCTGCCAGAGACCTTTTGTACCTTGCGCCCTCTCCAGATTTCTGCCACCTTGACCCTGACAACGGTATCCCTGGGACTGCTGGTAGGAGATGTAACGGTAAGATGAACGGCAAGTTGAACACGATCCAAAATAAAAACACACTTGATAAATTACGGGTATTGATTCTGCTGTCCTTTAAAAACCGCAGGAACCTCTCGGCTGGCACCAGATGGCTGCGAGCTGGTGTGTTGCGGGCCAGGATACAGAGCAGGTCGGGCGGAGGTGGTGCAGCGCTGCTCCTGCAAGTTTTCCTGGTGCTGCTCAGTCCGCTGTCAGCAGTGCAAGAACACAGTCACCATTCACACCTGCAGAGTGTAAGACAGCCCACACAAGGTCAAACCGACAGAAAGACACGAGCAAAACCACTAGACAGACTGTCCTGCACCCTAGACGAATTAAAGACGACAGAGACGGCAAATTATCCGCTGGTAGCCTCAGTGTAACTAACCTCCACCGCAGCTGTAGAGTGAAGTTTGACGATTCTGTTATAAAAGCTGCAAAGTTAATGCAAAGATCTAAAAATAAACGTAAAGTATGAACCGTGAATAAGGCAGGAAGTAAAATCACTTTCTCTTCTCTTGAACTTACTCGACACTAACTCTGAGACGGACAAGTCGTCTGTGCCACACACACACACACACACACACACACACACACACACACACACACACACACACACACACACACACACACACACACACACACACACACACACACACACACACACACACACACACACGACAAGGCTTTTAAAGCTGAACGTAACCAGAACTAACACAGAAAACACAGCGGCACTATTTTTTGCATTGTATCATAGACTAGCAGGTCGTTGAACATTTACTGTATTTATGTCTTCTTCTGTGCCCTGGTTTATTTATTTGTATATCTTCACTTGAGCCTCCGACAGTGATGTAACAAACAGCAGGACTAGAACATCTACTTACATCA
Organism: Verasper variegatus; assembly: GCA_026259375.1. NCBI lineage: Eukaryota > Metazoa > Chordata > Actinopteri > Pleuronectiformes > Pleuronectidae > Verasper > Verasper variegatus. Next base: position 16,805,456 of record CM048048.1, read on the forward strand.
GTGTCTGTCTTGTGTCTTGTCCCTCCCCGTCATCTCTTCTGTGCGCTCCTGCAGGAGCAGTGCTTTTTGGTTTGATCAATAAATCTAATAAATACAGTAGTTTTATCCAACAGATGCTTCTTAAGTTTCTTATTGACAAAGACCTTGATATTCCTGACTAAAGCACATGGGTAAGCTGTAAAGTTAAAGGTGACCTGTGGATTTTTGACCACTAGAGGCACTAGGAGTGATGTTTTAATGAGCAGGTCTGTTTTAAAGCTGTACAGAACTTTTCCAGGGCGCGCAAGTGCGAAAATGTCCGACTGCAGCTCGAGATACACTCTTGAGGCTGTTTCTTTCTCTTCTGTTAAATTTGTGTGGTTCTCTTTTCTGTTTCAAACCTCCCTTCATACAGGAGGAGGATTAGTCAGCGTGCAGCTCTGCATAAAAAACATTTAAATTTTAGATGTGGCCCTTTTCTGCATAGACACCCAAGGGTGTTGATGTGAATCTCTGGCGAGCGGTTCTTTGTATATCTTGCTGTACAGGCACAATCACAAACACTGTATGTAACTGATGTTACATACATTGCTGCCAACTACAAAGGGTTGTGTGAATGTGTGGTACATGCAAGATGTGAAACGCAGTGACTGTTGTTGCAAAAAAAAAAAAAGAACTTGTAATTTACCAGCAGAAGGCAAAGAAGATTATACGTAAAAGAATGCAGGTTTCAAAATATCAGAGCAACACTTTAGAATAGCTTTTTAAAAATTTGTTTGATGGTTCACGGACTTGGAATATGGAGAATAGAGCCTCTTTCCTTCCCACTCCCACCTGAACGTTTGTTTGTGCTCTGTTTAACTTTAGTGAGCGAGTAGGATCTGTGATAGTCGCAGCTAAATCGCCAAAATCAGGCCCAGCAACTGCAAGAGTGATTCCAAACTGTAGATCAGTTAAAAAAAGGCTTAGAAGTCATTAAAACGCTGCATTTCTCTCCACTACTCAGTGAGGAAACTTAAAATATGAAGAATTTTAAACTGAGTTTGGAGTGTTTGTTACAGCAGCAGCTCATCTGGTTCAGGAAGCTGGGGATCATGGGTAATATCCACCACTCAGTTGTGTTTCAGTTCAGTGAGTGGGACTAGGCAGCCAGCGCTCCGGTCAACACAATGACAGGCTTTGTCTGTTCTCTAAATGAAAACCACTTAATTGCTTGGACACAGAACCCAATAGAACTAATCACCACATGTTGCTCAGTTAAAGTAACATGTTGTTGCTGTAAAAGATTGTCTTTCCTTTATATAGAAGAAAATGTGGTAGAGATATTTTCCCTCAAACATAAGAAGAAATGGCTACTTTGCATGTCATTGAACCATTTTTATTAAAAATATCCTGTGATTACAAACACCCAGAAATTTACTATCAAAGGTTATCATCTCATTCTCAGTCGAGATTGAGATCTATTGAAAATATTACAACTTAATTTGTTATATTATCGATCACTCCAAGTTGGTAGTCTAGCAATAGAAAAAAATCTGGATAAAATAAAAAGTCAAGTTTCAAAATGAATAAATGCAACAAAATAAATCCCAAAACAAAGTCACAGAATTAATACAGTATAAACAAAAGGAGAATAAAATAGAAATGTATATGTCATCTACAGAAGAGGAATTGGTCAAAATGCACTTGGCCTCTCACCAAAGTTTGGAAGAGAGAAATCATTTCAGAGAGCTACCTTTGTTTGGAGTGACAATAAATCTCTCATGCTTTCATTATTCAATCCGCAAGGGTCCGAAAAGAAAGCAAACACCATTTAACATTAAGTTGCCCCCTTAAATGTACTAACTAAAGTTCACTAAAAACTTAATGTTAAATGTAACTCGAGTGTTTAAAAGCCCCAAATGACTGCAAGAGGTAAACCACAGAGGAAGCCAAAGGCAACTATAGAAATGAATCTCTTTAAAAAATAAAAAAAAATGGAGCAACAGTGACAGGCAGGGGGGGCCCGCCCCACCTGAATGTTTGTAGAGACAACACTGCAGTTTGGAAAAGCTTTCAGAAAAGGAGATAGGTGACACTTGCTGGATTTACTGCTGAAGTTTCGCTGCCTCAGCCTCTTTCAATGTTTATATTGAAGGCACAATCAGTGTACGCGTGTATTAGAATAAGTCTCAATGGCATTGTACCTCCCCTCCCCTTTTGTTTTGTCCTTTTATTCATAATGGCCATTGATTGCTCCGGTGTTTCGATTCACCCCAGCTATTTCTTACACTATTACGTCTCTCAATGTGGTTGTTCGTCTATAGCAGAATGCACTTTCTCTTGGTTTTGGTCTCTGGAGGCTCCAAGGCTGCCAGGATCGCCTCGTCAAACACATTCTTAAGCCCTCGCTGCTCGAAGAAGATGAAGAAGAAGAAGAAGGAGAGAGAAAACACGAGTTAAAAAGAGAAATTTACAAATAAATGTTTCACTTTCGCTTTTGAAGTGTGTTGAAAATTTGCCACACACCTGTGTCAGAGCAGAGCACTCCACGTATTTGACGGCCTTGAGCTCACGTGCCAGCTTCTCTCCCATCTCAGGATACAGGGGCCTCTGTTTGTTCTTTGCCAGCTTCTCAATTGTGTTGCTGTCTTCCCGCAGGTCCATCTGTGTGCCCACTAACAGGAAGGGTGTGCGTGGGCAGTGGTGAGAAATCTCAGGAACCCACTGAAAAAAAGAAAATGACATAAAGATTATATTAATAGTTCATTTGTATTGTTATTGAACTAAATGTGTTTATATAACTAAATATATCAAAAACAGAGAGCTGGTATTAAATGTCGGGTCAGATTTGTAACGTGACACAACCTTCAGCCCATAACACGTCATTAGAGCTTAAATTATTAGGTGATTAATCAATCAGTCAATTCATAGAAAATAACAATATACAAGTAATTGTATAAGTAGGTTTTTTTAAGCAAAACTATCTCTTGTTCTAACAACTTAAATGTGAGAATTTGTCACTTTTCTGCGTCAAGTGACAGTGAAATGTTTATGTTGGTGTTCAGGTCTGTTGGTCAGACAATACAATGACGATGTCAACTTAGGGAAAATGGGACAAGTTATAGACAAAGAAATTAATAGATTAATTAAGAGTAAAAAATTAAGGTCATTTTCCAAATGAAAGACAAAAATTTATAAAAACTGACCTTTTCTTTGACGTTTTCAAAAGATGAGGGGGAGACAACAGAGAAACATACGAGGAACACGTCTGTCTGTGGGTAACTGAGAGGACGCAGCCTGTCATAATCCTCCTGACCTGGGGGAGGCAGTCACAAGACAAAAACATAGAGCAGGGGAAGTTTTTAGTTTAGTTTCAGAGTGGCAGAAATGAGACAGAAAAGAAGAGAGTTTCGAAGACACTCATGTTACCTGCTGTGTCAAAAAGGCCGAGTGTGTAGGGCTCCCCCCCGATCATCACCGTCACAGCATAATTGTCAAAAACCTTGGAGAAAACAGAAATGATTATTTGTCAAATCCAACACGTCTGATTACACTGTGCTTCTGAGTCAATGTGTTAACCATGTGCAGTTCTTTTTAACATGTTCTTACCGTGGGCACATATTCTGAGGGGAACTTGTTGGTTGTGTAGGAGATCAGTAAGCAGGTCTTTCCTACTGCACCGTCTCCTACCACTACACATTTTATAGTCTGCATCTACAAGGGGAAAACAGAAAATAGGAAACATCACATGTGTGTCAACATGAACTGCAGCAGACCGGACAGTCAGGCAGATGAGGGGAAGTAACACACAAGAAATGCTTAGTAGTGTCACAGACGGCTTTTTATACAGCCAGTGACTCAACATGAAGAACCGACCAGGCATTATAAACAGCAACAGACCGGGAAGTGTGTTGTGCTATAAATCTATAATATTTTATAGGGGCAGTGGTGGAAAGTCTATTTATTCAAGTTTAAGAACATTTAACTAAGGTAAGTATGATGCGAGTATGATGCATTTGTTACAGATTAAACTGCACAATAATACATCTATAAAGAAGTTCAAATTAGCTTAACCCTAAACCATCTCTAACAGTTAAATATCTATTTCACATTTACGGACCAGTAACAATATTCCAGTTATATAATATACATAACACATGGAGAAGTAAGTGTCAGGCTCTTAATCAATTAGTCAGTCGACTGAACAGGGATCCACTACTGCTTTGATTATCAAGATGTCACCGTAGCCTGTGAATAATTATAATGTTCATTCCAATGGCAACTTAGAGACAGAACAATTTATAATAAATAAGTATATTCTGCAGATTAATTGATAAATGATATAGTCATTAGTTGCTTTCTTAAATTTACTTTTACATTCAAGACAAAAAGTAGGTTTTGCTTAAAATACTAATATAGTTAAATGCTGTTAATCAGGTGCAACATTATAACACTTCATGTACATTTTAATGATAAACATTGATTTGATGGCTAAAGTTCAACAAAAATTTAAAAAATGTATGAGCTTTACACTCTGTTGCCACTTTATTAGGTATAAGAACAAAACATACGTTAGCCAAGACAAATGCAATGGACCTGCTGTAAATAGGGAAGGATGAAAAAATATATATACACAATAACTATCGCAAAATAATAGCAATATAATTTATATAAGTTCAATATATATTGTTATAGTCCTGATGCATTGTGCAAGCATAGTGACGCGCTATGATACATAATTGGTTTTAATGTAATAACTCAGATTTGTAAAATGTTTCGCTGTTCATCAAGTGTTTTGTGCATTACAGAGATACAAAAGCACAAAAGCACAGTTAAGCATCATAAAAATATGAAAGAGTAAATAGTAGTATAAGCTGAATAAGAGAAACACCTCTCAGTATAATACAGAAAAGGATATAAAAGATTTACTGCTAGGGCTGTGCTCTATGGCAACAAGATAAATCTGTTAATCAGTCAGTATCGATAACTATCATGATAAATGTCACATTATTATTTCGGTTAAGAATAAACACAGATTTTTGGACGGTTGTGGTTTTAAACTCTTTTTTTGTGAGCAGAGAATGACACATTTTACAAATCTTAAAATTCTAATACATAACAAAAACCAATTGTGTATTATAGCTCCTCTCCATGCCAAGAAATATATGAATATTGTAGACTCATATTGCTATTAATGAAAATTAGTGTTGTTGTTTTATCTCCACAGTCCTATTTAATGCAGGACTGTTGTATTACACTGCATCTGTGTTAGCTAGATATGACACATATTTAGTAATATCATCCATCAAATCCTTGTGGAGCGTTAAAGAAACAGAAGAAGTGATTTAATGTTGTGCCAGGTCTTCGTGATGTTGAGTACGTTACTCGATTAGTGTATTTGTGGTTTTATTGGCCAGCCCTGGGTGCTGATTGAAAAATGGGACCGATCTGAACGTCAGGCCTGTTAAAACATGTGCGAGCAAAGGTTTATTGATGACAGTGAATCACTTCCGCATACTGGGTGTTACATACCGCAGATGTTGAAGAAACCACGGCCTATAAGCCCGGCGTCATTTAGAAACGGATACCGCCGACACTTCCGCTAAATAAGCTGCTACTCGGCTAAAACGTTGCGCCCCGAAAACTGATTAACAACCCTCAGCAACACAAAAACAAAACAAACACTGAAAACACAGAAGCGAGACGGAGAAGAACGCGCAGAGACTAATTGGGATTATTTAGTGGCTGTGTTCGCTCCGATTGGTGAAGTGAGGACAGAGTCTGTCAACTGTCAAGCTAATATGTCAGCCAGCTGCTTTATTACACGAAACGCAGGTGGGTTTAAAACCAGAACCAGAAGAACTTAAAGTCTCGACGAGCAGTTGTGACAACTTCAACAACCACAGCCACGTTAGCCAACTCTCAGTCGCTCTCAATGGCAGAGGAAGTTTTAGCACCGTACGGCGGATTTATAAACCCGACAAACACGCCCTTCCTCTCCGTGGAGACTTTACACCACCCGGGAGACTCTGCTGCCCGTGTCCGGAGGTTCGGTTGGTTCTAAATTATCATCTTCACACAGTTTCTCTGACTCTACTCACCGCTTTTCTTCTGGCAGCTTAGGCGTTGGTTACATCCGGGTTTGAGGGTCGCTGAGTGAGCGCAGCCGCAAACAGGACGAGCCTCAGCCCCTGATGAGGAATGGAAACACCGCCCCCTGCTGGACAGAATGCACATGTCTGTCTATCGGCCTTTCTTTCTATCTATCTATCTATCTATACATATATCTATACATATATCTATCTATACATATATCTATACATATATCTATACATATCTATCTATACATATATCTATACATATATCTATACATATATCTATCTATCCATCCATTTATCTATCTAATAATTATTATTATTATTTAGGAAATGTATAATATAATATAATATAATATAATATAATATAATATAATATAATATAATATAATATAATATAATATACACGCTATAACGCAATGACACTATAAACTTGTTGATTGTTGTGAAAGCCTCATAACAGGAAACGCTTTATTCTGAAACATAATAACACCGGAACCCGCAGCTAACCAGCTGTGATGCTAACTTGACAGCGCAGCTCCTTCTCTTTGTCAGAGGACTGACTTCCGTTTTCATGTCGGGTCCAGGTTTCTGGAATTTGCTGTGTACTGACGCTGTGAGCGGTCTCTGCGGGAAGCTGTAGCGGATGTTTAGTGTCTCAGTGGCCGAGAGAAAGTTCAAGCTCCTCGGTTTCAGCCTGACCCGAGTTTCGCGTTCACTAATCTGCTTCATCCTTGAAAAACGCGACTGTTTACCTAGCTAGCTGGCTAGCATCAGCCAGCTGAGTTAAAGATCTTAGCATGTTTCGGTTCTTGAACGACGTTGATGACGACCCCTACATGATGTGAGTACTGACATTAACCACACTGGGGTTTAACAGCGTCGCCTCCCTGTGTGTTTTGCATGAGCAGCGTCTTGGTTTGATGGAACATGTATTTCTCCGGTGGCTTGAAGCAGGTACCTTTCTTGACTCCAGCCAGCTGTGGGGGCCTACGGTGGTGGTCCACCATATTGGATAGACAACAACTACAACAACGCTGTCAGAGCTCAGCAGTGTTTGGTTCACAGATCAGCAGCTGAAATACTCAATGATCCTCGTGTGTGTAATTTAACCTTGTTGCACCAAATGCAGTCACAGCTCGTCCTTTGTCTGTTGTAGCCATTTCAAGCTGTTTTCCAGATCAAATGACAGCTTTATTCTGCTATAACATATTTACACAATGCTTATCCCTTTATATTGCAAATGCATGCAAGTTTAAATTGCTGCAGATCAACCTATGCTTTACTAGATACTACATGAAGCACAGTACTTATCAGAGGTTGTGGAAGTTTTAATAATAATGCATCAAATCATTTGTATTTATCAGTTAACTTCATACAAAGTACAATAACCAGATTAATACTAAATCATATCATTATTTTATGGCCATTAAGACACATTTTTTTGCTATTGATTAAAATTATGTTGTGATAATTATTGATATTGTTTTATTTCCCAGCCCTATCGCCATTTACCATAAAAGCAACAATGCCCTCAGCTACACCTGTGCACACTTTGTAATGGTACTTGCTGTACTCTGTGTCACATGTCCTCTCCGTGGTTTTGGTTTCGGTGTCTCTCTCCATGTTTTCCCAGATTGACTCGATGCTGAGATCAGGGCTCTGTGGAGGCCACACATTACAAGACTCCTTGTTGTTCTTCTCATTGAAAATGGTTCTTAATGACACTAGCTGTATGTTTGGGGTCATTGTTATGGTGCAGAATGAATTTGGGATCCATCAGACACCCTCCTGATGGATGACAATGTAAACATGTATGGTACCTTTATTCATAACAGCTCGATTACAGGGGTAAAGCCAATCAGATTTATAGACTTGCTTTAACACACACGGGTTATTAGATTTAAATCATGAAATTCTAATCCACTTTTGTTGGTGGGTCCTGTTGTGTTGTCACCAATCTCCCAAGATCTGGGGAATCTAACTGCAGAAAACTAGCTGAGCGACAGAAAACTGAAAGAAAACAGAGAGACTGAAACGAGATGAGTCGCTTTATCCATTTCTTATAACTTTTTTTTTTTGTTCACGTAAAAGCAAAGCCCTGCTAAGTTCTGAAGTTCAAAGTCTGTAGAAAACAGGATGTTGCTGTGTGAGTGTTCTCCAGGATACAAATTGTATTTTCATACTTTTCAAAGTAAATACTAATGATGTCAGAAAGGACATATTGCCAAAAGTATCCCGTACTCTAACAGTGTGGTAACTAAGACTTTCAGCCTGAAACTGGACTCACAGACAAGACGATGTTTGATAAAACCTCTTGTCTAAGTGATCTGTCACATCCTGATAGATATGACAGGCTTCTCTTCCTGTATCATTTACAGATTTCATTTACCTATGTGAGTCTCGATCACGACAACAGTAAAATCATAAATATTTCTGATTTCTTCTAGGGATCCATTTGCGGCTCACAGGCAGCAGATGAGTCTGTTTCAACCATTTGCTATCGACCCTTTCGCTCTTGCCCCCCAGATGCAGCCACATCGTGCACCACGTAGACAGGTAACCTGATGCTATGTTGCTGGATTGTACTCCTGGGTTTTGTGTATTAATCACATTAGTTAACTTGTACATTTTCTTCTAGGCCGGTCAACTGGCCCCCTTCGGTATGATGGGAATGGTGAGTAGTCGACCCCCTATAACTGCAGAAGGTCCAGTCCTGTTGACAAAATGTTTCTGATAACGGAGCTTAACAAGGATAGTCTACAAATGAAGACCAAGTCTCCAATTTTATCTTTATTTCTGCTTTATTGTTTTTATTCTGGTTTATGGTTAATAGGGCGAGGGGAGCTCAGATGAAGTTGGTTTTAACTGAATTTACAGTCAAAAGTATGTGGAGGATGAGGTGAAGTAGACAATCTGTATTTGTAGACCCATCAATTTGACTTGACTTGTAAAGGTTTTGTCAGAATAGTTCGGAATGTCTCTGTGTGTCGTAGTTCTCGTACAACAATACATATATTAGCATTCTGTAATAAAACTTCAAAGGTCAACATGGAACTGATAACTACAAATACCTCGATCAGTATTTATTACAGAACCCTCAGCTCAGCTGTGGGAAAGACAATGGATACGTCTCTGCCTGTAGTTTACAAGATAACTTGGTGTTTCAGGAGTTATTCTCCACCAGGCTACTTCACCTTATATTCAATTATGGGGAAGTGTAAATAATTCTGGGAGTCAGATATTCTTTTATCTGTCGTACTTAATATAGGTCTTAACTTTCTTTCATTATGTTCACTATGGTCTTAAAAAGTCTTACATCTAACTTGTTAAAAACTGCAGAAACACCATTAAAAGATCTCATTTAATGTATGTTTTCAGGGCGGTGGATTCATGGATATGTTTGGCATGATGGGAGAAATGATGGAAAACGTGGTGAGTGAGTTTTTTTTCAGATAAACAGATGTAATTACCCTCATGACTGAAACCTGTATTTCCTCAGTACTCCGTCTCACCTTGTTGTTATTGTTTTTTTTATTGTCTTCTAGGAAAGAATGACCAGTACACCGAACTGTCAGACATTTTCCTCTTCAACAGTGATCTCCTACTCCTCAACAGATATAGGGGCTCCTAAAGTTTATCAGCAGACCCATGCAACGACAACAGGCCCTGGAGGGGTGAGATTAACTTCAGTAACTTATGACAGTTAAAATCCAACAGCATATGTAGGTAAACTGCTGTGCTTTGTGAGTCCAGGCATGACTTTGACTTTCTAGCTCCATTAACACATCAGATGATCAGAACTTGTAGTGACAGTAAATAGATCATGTACAAGTATAAACATCATTGTGAGTTCACACACAGTGCAGAGTATCCTGCTTGTTTTAGTAAACTGAGCCTCCCCCTTCACCTCAGATCCGTGAAACGCGGCAGTCGGTGAGGGACAGCGAGAGCGGCTTGGAGCGTTGCGCCATTGGCCACCACATCGGCCCTCGTGCACACATAATGGAGCGTTCGCGAAATCGCCGCACAGGAGACCGCGAGGAACGGCAAGACTTCATTAACCTTGATGAAAGTGAGTCTTTCAGGTGGAAAAGATCATTTTATGATTGTTGGTGATTGCTTTTCTCAGCTCAACTCTCGAATACCAAGGAGAATTGAATTTTATGTTTTTGGTGGACAAACTCAGCGGAAGTACAAGAATTTGTCAAGCTTAACCAAAAACCAAAGTGATGTCTTATATTAAAGTCAATACAGCTACAATCACATGAGATATGTGTTTTCTGTGTTACTTACCAACCTCCCCTACATTCCTACTAGGTGAGGCTGGAGCGTTTGATGATGAGTGGAGGAGGGAGGCAGGAAGGTACGTCCCCCCGAACGCCCGGGCGCTTGAGTATGGCCGAGATCGACGGGCAGGAGGCCAGCAGCTGGCTCTTCCTGCCCCTCCTAGCTCGTCACCCCCCCCTGGTCATCGGCATGAGTCCCCCAGACACCGTCAGCCCCAAACCCGCCCACGCTACGACTGGTGAGAAGGTAAGAAAAAATGTACAAGTTGAGCTCATCACGTATATATGTACCTGATGAATAATAACATATGTCAGTACAGATATATCACTAATGCTCCACAGGTTCATTTTTGTCCGTTTTAACCCTGAAAATAAGCACATGAAATAATAGGATTTTTTAATACACTGTAAGATAACTGTGATCTTTGAGGTTTACTGTATTTTACACTGCACAAGGTAATTCTACTAAAATGTTCCTGCATTGAACAGTATCCGTTCAACAGTGTCCGGTGAATTAAGGCATCATGAGAAATGGAAGAAAATATGTAAAGAGTGACTCTTTAAACGGTTTGAATGTGTAGATAAACAGCAGTTTAAATACGGGAATGTGTCCCTGAATATTTGTCACCTAAACCACCAAAATCTACTAACTCTCTAAATGAGCTGTTGCTGGAAGTGTCTCTCAGTATAACGCAGGACCATAGACTGTATATAAAAATGGTCAACGTGAATTTGGCTTCTCACAATTGGAAATGGCGCAAACTAACAAGTCTGAGTACACGTGGAACAGATTTTCAAAGATGGCTTCTGTCTACTTGAGTAGTTTCTATCACACTGATGTACTCTTCAAATTTTGAAATGAAATGATTGACAGCTAAGTCTGATGCGTGATTGGTCGAGCGTGTGGTGATGGGACCTGGCTACCGTGGCTCCATCCTCCAACATGCACACTCTGACTCCAAATGTACAAGATGGCAACGTTCGAATCTGGGATATTTTGGCTTAATTGCTGACAGATCGTCAATGTTTATATAGAGTCTGTTGTGTAGGAGCAGTAGTTTTGGACTGACCACCTTGATTCGTGTCATAAAACAGAGGCCCCGGTTGTTTGATGAAGCCTTTTCTTCTTTTGTAATTTCCATATTTTCTAACACACACTGTGTTGTCGTCCCTGCAGGTGTCACAATTGACGAGGCGACCACAAATGGAGTTGAGGGAAGATTTCCCCGATGCTGTGAACCAAGTTGAAGACGGAAGTTGATGATTGTCACAACTGGCTGTCATAAATGTTTGATATGACTGGACTGTCTATATATAAACCACATCTTACACACACACACAATTACACACACACATACACAAAACAACCCCCCTACACACACTTGATAGTTACATTTACAGTTCAACTTCTCTACTGTGACATTCAAAAAAACACAAAAAGTGGATCTCTTGTGCAAATTGGGAATAACTACACTCACTTTATATTATACTCATCCTCAAAACTTCCCATGTGTTTTTGCCCACTGCACGTAAGTGCTACAGTATACAGTACATCTGCTGTACAGTCCATTTTATGTTCGTGAAGACACTAGTGTGTCGGTGAATTGAATTGTATACTGTTAACTAATTAATCTAACTAAATAAAAGTTCATTAAACATTGTTAGATAATTGCAAAATGTGTGTCTGTTGTGGTTGTGTTTGACGATCGCATGTCTTATATATTGACGTGTTTCAAAAAATCAAATCTCACAAGCTTCAATGTCATGAATACGCATCAAAACCTGTAAATCTATGCTTTTTTTTAAGCCTCATAAAATGTACCAACACTTGTCGGTTATTTGAGTGTAATTTTGTGAGTCCTCAGAGACCCTGTGCCTTTTTACATGTGTCTGTATGCCGTCTCTTCCCTGTGACACCGCATCTAAAGGTCACGTGACACCCGGATGGAGCACACAAGTGGAGCAGCCCCAAAATGCTCTTTTGACAAATCCCTCCCTCCGCGGGCTCCCTGCCTGCCTCCTCCTGTGCTCGCTGTTTCTTTAATTACATCCACACGCTATTTTTAAATCCAAATCCACCCTCACCAACCCCCAGCATGCACTGCTCCTCACACCTGTCTACCTGTCGTCTTGTCGGCTTTAATCCCTGCCATTAGATCTTTGCAGTCGCTGACAAGGCGGCTCGGTTTGTAGCGTCTTGCCTTTGGTGAGATGTATCCCGCTTCTTTCTTCTTTTTGATATCTTCTACCTGTCATCCACATCTGAAGTGTACAGATGTTCGTTTTTCATTCCTACAACAAACCCCCACTTCAGAAGCATGACAGCACTGCCTGCATTTCAGAGCAACCACATAAATACGTCTTCATATTGGCAATTTTCTGGGACAGTATTTGTCAGAGTCGTATATATACTATATACTATACTGTATATCAGGTGATGTCCACACAGCAAGTACATACAAAAGACAATGTTGGACGCAGTCTTTTTCACCACATTTTGATTTCCTAAGTCATCAAATGGGTAAATGTGACCATTGCTTTTCTGCCCTGTTCCTCCATCCTCCCTCTCCTCTCCAGCATTGTTCCCTCCCCTCTGCATCTCCCAATGACTCACACGCTCCCCCTCCCCCCGGCGTGTCATACGTTTTTTTCACCCCATCTCCCCCTCCCACCTCCCACCTCCCCCCGTCCCTCTACCTCTCCCTCTCATTCGCCCACAGTCGCTCACTTCTCTCCAGCAGGCTTCAAAACACGCTGCAGGTAATGTTTAAAAGGATTGATCTGTTCCTCCATTCCCTCCATCACTCTCCACCTCCTCCCTCTTCTCCTCACCTCCTTCTGTCTTGTGTTTTCTCACCATCTCCTCTCTCCATTGGTCCACTGTCTCAGTCACTGACTGAAAGAGCACAGAAATTGAGGTGGCTTGTGGTCCGGAACAGGTTGACGGTAGATTCATAAATAGGTATTGGTTATTAGCTTTTGATTTATGTTTCCTTCTCTTTCCGTGTGTGTGTATGTGTGTGTGCGTGACAGCATCTTCCCAGGGAGCATCTTTTCCACAGCTTTACATCCCTAAGGCTGCGTCACTAGCATCAGTGAGGGAGAGAGTGTGAAGTCATTGTGATTCATTTGAAAAAATCCTTTTCCCTCTTTGTACACCACTTGGAGTGTATAAATATATGTACAGAACTGTTTAGGAGTATAAATATGTTTCCTCTTTTTTGTACAGGATGTCTATAGTAAGTATTGTTGCCAGGGAGATCCTGGACTCCAGAGGAAACCCCACTGTGGAAGTAGATCTGCATACAGGCAAAGGTTAAACAATAAATACATCGAAAAGCATATTAGTCGTGTTTTTGTCGAATTGCCAGTTGGATTTGTGTTAGTTTATGGGGGCTTGACAATTCTGCCTTTCCCCTATTCTACTTCTCCTTCCTCCTCCTCCTCCTCCTCCTCCTCCTCCTCAACCTCAACCTTTCACCCCTCTACCCTTCTACCGCTCCCTCCACCTGCCAATCCTCTGCCCTCCAGGTCTGTTCAGGGCTGCTGTGCCCAGCGGTGCGTCCACCGGCATCTACGAGGCTCTGGAGCTCCGAGATGGAGACAAGACTCGCTACAAGGGCAAAGGTAAAGACTGAAAACAAGATGTCTCCTCTTTCCAGTTTCATGCTCTCCTGTTTTTGCCTGGACATATTGATATATATATATATATATATATATATATATATATATATATATATATATATATATATATATCCTCCTCTGTCCTGCTGTCTCAGGTGTAACAAAGGCTGTAGGTCACATCAATGACAGCCTTGGACCTGCCCTCGTCCAGTCAGTGAGTATGAGAACAAATCTAAAGGAGAGTGGGAGGAAGAGGAGGAGTAAATCGGTGAAATCTGGCTCCTCTGTTTCAGGGGGTCAGCGTGCTGGAGCAGGAGAAACTGGACAACATGATGATTGAATTGGACGGCACTGATAACAAATGTAAGTCTCGTCCCGTCATATCTTATGCATGTATGTGTAACGACATGTGTCTGCTCCAGTGAGTACCCGGTGCATACATGTTGTGACTCATCTGTGTTCCCTTCAGCTAAGTTCGGGGCCAATGCTATTCTGGGAGTATCACTGGCCATATGCAAAGCTGGTGCTGCAGAGAAAGGTGTCCCCTTGTACCGTCACATCGCTGATCTGGCAGGAAACGGAGAGCTGGTCCTGCCAGTTCCTGTGAGTCGTGTATTTATTTATTTATTTTGTGCACAAATTCTTCCAAACATCATATGCAAATTCATTTTCCTTCCTTATCGGCCCCATATTCAGGCATTTAATGTGATCAACGGGGGCTCCCATGCTGGTAACAGACTGGCTATGCAGGAGTTCATGGTACTTCCTGTCGGGGCCGAGTCTTTCCGTGATGCTTTGCGTGTCGGGGCTGAGCTCTACCAGACTCTAAGAGACGTGATCAAGGAGAAGTACGGCCAGGATGCTACAAATGTGGGAGATGAGGGAGGGTTTGCCCCAAACATACAGGAGAACAGTGAAGGTAAGAACAACCACCACCACATAACGAAACCCTGATTCTTTTTCTCATAGCCTGAGGTGTTGGTCTTACTTATTCCTGTGTCTCTGCCTCAGCCCTGGAGCTGATAAAGACGGCCATAGAGAAAGCGGGCTTCACGGACAAAGTGGTGATTGGGATGGATGTCGCCGCCTCAGAGTTTTTCATGGAGGGCAAGTACGACCTGGACTTCAAGTCTCCGCCCAACGCCGCCCGCAACATCAGCGGTGAAGAGCTGGCCAGCATCTACCAGGGCTTCATCAACAACTATCCAGGTGTGTATTGCGATGTGTGCTTTTATGGTCATCTGGAGAACATGATGTGGATGAATCCCATTCAGCAGAAACTACCACAGTCATGGGTATTTATTGATTTCCCCTGAGGTAGAGAAACGGAGAAGGAAGCTCCACAGCCTGGTTTCTCCTCCTGAAACTTGGTTTTGATAAAGAGGTCTTAATTATGCGCTGCAGTGCACATTTACCAAACGGGGACCTTTGCTGAATTGGCTGTGGCGTTCTTCCTGCTTGTGTGAGCAAGTGAATCTGTGTGATGTGGTTTCATTTGATGACAGTACTCTCTTGCGTACCTTTATTCAACATTTCACTGGTGCTCTGGTCTGAATGGCTCGTAGCTGAGCCATTACGCCATCATTTTACATGATTTCACAAGAAATAATCGCACCTATCCTCCCTCCTCCTTCAGTTGTGTCTATTGAGGATCCGTTCGATCAGGACGACTGGCCCGCTTGGTCCCAGTTCACAGCCTCAGTGGGCATCCAGGTTAGTGATTGCAAAATGTGTAGTGGTATTCAATAGTGTATTTCATGACACCAGACACCTGAGTTTGTAATACAATCTGAGATTTGTGTGTAAATCTGGTGCCATTCCCATTTTGATATTATCGGGAGAAGAACAGAAATAGATTTACAGTAAGCAGGTTGACAACAATGGTTATTACTTCCTGCTTTGTACAGAACTGATACTGTTGCTGTGAGTGAGAAAACTCAGTAACATCTGATGTGTTTGCAGGTGGTTGGAGACGATCTCACGGTCACTAACCCGCGCAGGATACAACGAGCCGTGGAGGATAAGGCCTGCAACTGCCTGCTGCTCAAAGTCAACCAGATCGGCTCTGTCACAGAGTCCATCAAGGCGTGAGTTGATTCTGTGTGTTTGATGCAGTAACACGTGTAAATGCACTTGTCTGCATGTGTAAGCTTGTTAGTTACGCTGCGTCCTCAGGTGTAAGCTGGCCCAGGAGAACGGCTGGGGTGTGATGGTGAGCCATCGCTCCGGAGAAACAGAGGACACTTTTATAGCTGACCTGGTGGTTGGTCTCTGCACTGGACAGGTAACACACACACACACACACACACACACACACACACACACACACACACACACACACACACACACACACACACACCAGCACACACACACGCACACGCCATTGCATTGACTGTCCTGTGATGACAGTGCATAAATGAGACAATCTAAAATTAAACAATGCAGCAAAATCACAGTGCAATAGAAGTATGGAAACAAACAATACTGAAACAATAGTACAGTGTGAAGTATTAGCTCAAGTGATATAAGTAATATGTTTCAAATGTCTAACAATGTAAGCAATATGATTAAATAACGAAATACTAAAAGAGTAAAGCGTTAATAGTCCACAAATCACAAAAGCTGTTATATTCTGAACTGAATAAAAAGAAAGATGATTATATATAATAAATATCAGTCCTAATACTCATCAATTATTATTATTATAGAATAAAGTAGTCATAAAGCTGCTGTATCTGTTTCCCTCTTGGGTTCTTAATATATCTGTCTCTCTTCAGATCAAGACCGGAGCGCCCTGTCGATCAGAACGTTTGGCCAAATACAACCAGCTCATGAGGTGGGAGTACATACAATTTACTGTACATGTGTATTTACATGTTTATACAAAATACTTTACTATGACTTATAGCACGTCTGCAACTTATTATCCTTCTGCATTTCTCTTCTCCTTCCCTCATTCTTTCATCTTCTCTTCTCATATTTCACATTCATCTGCCTGAACCACATGTCTCTCCATGTTCTTCCTCACCTCCTCCTCCTCCTCCTCTCAGGATCGAGGAAGAGTTGGGTGACCAGGCTCGCTTTGCTGGGCACAACTTCCGTAACCCCAGTGCCCTCTGAGTGCCAGTGCTGTAGGCAGTGCAGCACAAGAAATATAAAATTACATAAAAATCATATATATATATATATTATATTTCCCTGGCAGGTATAATGACGAGATAATGACTCACCTGTTTAAACTAACTAAGACTAAACTCAACTAACTGAAACACATAGATTTAGCGACACGTTTTAGCATGCGACTGGCATTAATGATCACAGCCAGTTGCAGCAAAGCGTCTTGCCTCACAGCACCGACTCGCACTAACCTTATTGCACTCGTTAGTTTCTTTCTCTTTGCTGATCCCTGTATCTCCTCATGACTCACTGCAGAAAAGTTTTGATCTGTGTGCCCTGTTGTTTCCTCTCCCTCCTCTTCCTTGTGTTGTTTCTGATGTGAATACTAAGCAGCTTGTGCTTCACGATTGTGTGTGTGTGTGTGTTGCTTTGTCTGTCTTAAGGTGAAGCTCACTACAGAAATGGATAAATGTTACCTCAAACCAAAGCTTTCTGTGAATCTGTCATTTATCTTTTGTCTTTGTTGGTAATTTATGACTCAATCATTCGTGAAAAGCAGAAAACGACTTCTGCAGTCCTGCTCTTTAAAAAAGTGGAAACATATATATTCTCATCACAGCAGGTGTTGGACGTCCTACCAGCATCCTGCAGAAAAAAAACTCAATGTCATTCCTGCAGGCACCATTCTGCTGGAATAGGCATCCTGCAGGATTTACAGTGATTGTTTTTCTGTATGACTTTCACTCTGCATGACGATCGTGCACAAATCCTGCAGGAACTGAGGAGGAGTCCTGCGGTGCTGCTTTGAACGTACCACATGAAGTCAGAAGGAATTCATCCTGCAGGAATTAGCTTTAGCATTTCAAGCTTTCAGCCGAGTAAAGGAATAAACAGCGCTCATGTGTGGACACTACGTCTTTATATATATCAGCAAGTTTACTATATACTTTATATTTACTCAAATAAAGGCTCTAATCAGCTGTTAAACACAACTGTTTATCTGGCTGAAATGACTGTTTGAGGAGTACAATGTGTAATTTCTACCCATGTAGAGGAGTGCAGCCGGTATCGCTATCATTGTTATTAGTAGTAGTAGTAAAATTCGATCCATAGACTACTTACAAACAATAAGAAACTACCACCAGAGGAGATTGTAGAACACAATCTCATTTTTACTAACTGTTGTACATTGCATGCTTCACGTTTGCTAATCATATGGGTATTTGTGCTGTCATATAGTCTGTCATTGGCCATGCTTTGTGTTTTTATATGAGCTTATGTGCCTTTTTACACAAGTCTACATGTTCTCTGTAAGTTTGTTGTCTGCCTGTCTCAAATTGCCTGTCTCAAATTTCTTGACCTGAAAAGAGGCCTGAGGGAGAATTTAAAAAATAAAAATAAATACTATAGGCTACATAAAAACAAAATAACAATGCAGAGTAGCGAGACAAGCGAAGTCTGATTAAATAAAATGAAAGAAGAAAATAAATGAAAACATGATGACATCAGCCACAATATCTCTAAATGAATTTCCATGGTTTTCCTAAAACATTATATTCATTATATGTCTTAGGAATAGTTTAAAAACATAAGAATAAATACTAAAGGCTGCATAACAATTCCAATGCAGAGCATGAAAACAAGAGAAGAAAATAAATAGAACATTGATGGCATCAGTCACTAATGGTGAGACAAACACTAGTATTGAGACATTTAAAGATGTGACATTTTCATTATTGCCTGCAGCACATCTGTCTGTGAGGCTCGAGCTCACATCTGGCCCCGATCACGTCACGTGCCAGGCAGCTGTCGCGATATCTTAACCGACGGCAAGATCGATCCTCACGCGCTCCTCGTTATTACACACACCGGGCAGCAGAGGGAGCGCGAGGCGACGATGGTGTTTCCTGTCGGTGGGTGACGAAGATGACGATGATGATGATGATGATGAAGAAGAAGGCTGACTGGTGCCCGCGCACGCGCACAGCGGGCACAGTCTCCGGCCGGGTTTCCATGGTTACCACACAATAGGAGACGGGACAGGGGGCTGCGTGAAGGGGGAGAGAGAGAGAGAGGGGAGGAGGAGGAGGAGGTCTGCAGAGCCGCTTGACTGGACACACCGCTGCAAGCACACACACACACACACACACACAGTACAGGCTTTAATTGTCCATTTATTCATTGTTGGATTATGCCAAACGAGTTGTGTTTTCTTGGATAACACACTGTCATTGATACACTCCTATAATAAAACCTGTGTGTGTGTGTGTGTGTGTGTTCGTCCGTCTCCTCTTCTCTCCACATTCTCTCACCTCTGAGAACAAAGGCCTCGTCTCTGCCTCTTCATCGCGAGATGAAGACAAACATGTGGTAGTTGAGGCTGCTCGCATACAGTAAAGGTGACTGTGGAGGGACTCAGCAACACAAGAGAGAGAGAGACCCTCCCTCTTGATCCCCTCCCTCCCTCTTCAGAGTTTGGCCCTCTCCTCCTCCTCCTCCTCCTCCTCTTCTTCTCTCTCTCTCTCCTTATGCAAATCACGCCCTCTCTCTCTCTCTCTCTCTCCCTTTCTCCCGACGTGCATCCCATCCCTCTCTCCCCTCTTGCTTTTTAAAAAATTGTGACTGTAAGAACCGGAGAGGAGGAGGAGGAGAAGGGGTATTTGGGGAAAGAAAGAAGGAGAAAAAAAGTGCAAGTCGTCTTAGAGGAAGAGGGGGAGTAGGAAGGGTGGGAGAGAGGTGGAGGGGGTATAAGAAAAAAAAAAGGGGGAGAAAGGGGGTGGGGAAGAGGCGAGGAGGGGACGCATCAATTTGTACAGTCTCCAGTTGGCACCCCTGTTTTTTTTTTCCTCCCCCTGCAACGAATAGAAGGAGATTTTCTTCTTGTGCATTTATTGTTATGATCGGAGCCCGATGCAACATGAGCCAGCACGAGCCCGTGTTGACAGACGCCTGGGCTGTGAGGCGTGCGTGTCAGCGTGCACCATAAAAACCCCCCGACCAAACAGAGGGAGAGAAAGGAAAAGGGAGAGTGAGAGTGGGAGCACGCATCGCTGGATATCATAGGTAAGAAGAAGGAGAAAAAAAACATGGATGCTTTTATTTTTGTGCATTTGGAGACCTCCTTCCATCGCTGGCCACGTCTGTGCCCTCCCTCCCTTTTTTCCTTTTCCTCTCCTTTGTGCGCTAATTACCATCATCACCTATGCTCCTGCGTTTGTGGCTAAAATTGTGTCCCGGTGCATGAATGTGGAGAGTGTGCACGACGCGCAGCCACATTCCAGCGAGGAGAGAGGGAAGGAAGGGAAGAGCCGGTGCGTAGAGCCATGATTCGCCATTCCAGAGCCTATCATCTTTCTTTTTGAGATGTGCAGCGGCGTCTAGAAGCAGCACTGCACAGGCATCCATTCTGATTGTGAACCTGAGTGTTGTGTGTGTGTGTGTGTGTGTGTGTGTGTGTGTGTGTGTGTGTGTGTGTGTGTGTGTGTGTGTGTGTGTGTGTGTGTGTGTGTGTGTGTGTGTGTGTGTGTGTGTGTGTGTTGCTGAAAACACACGACTCTCTTCCCCCTCCACCCCAGTCGTCGTATAGCCGGACCGGGCGGTGAGGGCTGGACTGTGCGGGGCTGTGCAGCAGCAGCCTCGGCCGGTCTCCTCCACGATATCGCAGAGGGGGAGAGAGAAGAGAAGAAAAGAGTCGTTGCAGTGCCCCTGCTCGCTGGTGATGTAAGCAAGCTGCATGCTGCTGCTTTGCATCACATGCAGTGCAATTTGTTGATAATGCATGCGCGTGTGCTCGTGCAAATGCGTGTGGGACAGCATGCAGTGGTGACAACGCTGGTGCATATTAGTGCTGTGTTTGTGGGACCATGGTCAGTGGAGCACAGAGAGGCCGGTGGCTGCCACCTGTAACTGAGACGTATTATGTACACACACACACACCTACTGGTCACTGATTGTTTGAACTTGTAGTCGTTCCTATGTTAATTGGGGTCATTGTGCATGCACTGCATTGTCAGACAGGCCTGGAGGTGCCACCTTTCTCCATTGTGCAGGGATTGTACCAAAATATTACTCCTAGGTCTGGATCAGTCACTGCAGCATGCTCTTCTAATTAATGCATAGCCATGTGTAGTGGAGCAGCTACAGTATTTACAGGAGCCGACTTGCCTCATCAACGCACACACATACACGTATATACTGGAGTGTGCATGTAGCCTACATCAGCTGTGCTAAGTGTGTAGCCAAATAGCTTATTTTTTGTCATACAGCGGCGTGCACTATTTATATCCTCATTCAATATGCATGAGACAATTTTTCGTCATCGTGGTACATGAATGAATGGATCAGACAAGCCCTCGCACAGTAGTGCACCTATGTTGTCAGGCACACCCAAATGGATGGAGGATCTTGCTTGACGTTGTACATTTCCCTTAATGGCTGGCCGGATGAATAGGCATGTGATTCTGCTGGCCATAACCAGGGCATGTGGGTTAACCACAAGTGGATGTGGGTTTGGGCTGTTGTGGGGTGAAGGTGGAAGAAGGGGGGTGTGGCCCCCACGTTCGCCGGGCGTTCATTGGAGTTCACTGTCTTCTGCAGACTGCCATCCAAAATGCAGGCTACCAATCCACACCTTCTCTGTTCTGCATCTATTATCTGTGGTTCAGTGTGGAGGCTCCCAGTTCTGCTGCACCCAAAACAAAGCATTCTGCTCGGTTTAACTGCTGTGCTTAAATGCTTCCTGGCTACTGTGGTGAAAACAAGAAGAAAGAGGGGAGACTGTTTTGAGTGCAGTGCAAAAGCAGTTGTGCCGATACAGTGTGAAGCATGCTGGGAATTTAAATGTTGCATCTGGGCTTCCTGCTTTTGTAAACTCCGATGTTTTCATGATGTCACAAATTCCTTAACTCCACACTCCATGCAAACGACATTGCTCAGTACTGCATCCTGACAGTGAAGCAATAGTTTTTTGGCAAATCACTGTAGGATTTTCCATGCAGATAAATACTGAATAATACCTTCTTTGTTTATGCTTCTTTGCAGGTTTTGGTAGCTCTCGTGGTGTAACACTCATCCCAGTCAGTACGCAACAGGAACCAATTCAGTCCCCGCAATGGTTTGTGTTGTAAAATGGACGTTATAAAGAAGAAACAATGAAAACAAGGACACACAAAGAATCGGTATGCACAAGGCCTACATATTTCTTTTATATATTTTTTTACAGTGACATCAGGGATTGTGTACCTGCCTGATTCTTGTGTTTGGCACAATCTAAAGTAAAACTATAATTAGTTCAGTGTCTCATAATATTTCAAAACAGCCGGACTGACTAACATGTAAATAATTGATTTGGTAGTGAGATGCAGTAATGTGGTCTAAAAAAAGCAGATTACTTGTTTATACTTTATTCTGTCGTCACCCTCTCCCTCCTCTCCGTGTCCTCCCTTCACTTTGTTATGCCCTGTTCTTCTTTTCACCTCCCTCTTCTCCTAATTCTCAATTTGTCGTTGCCCTTGAATGGCACAAACTTGTGTTAACTCTGTATTATCCTCCACCAACACATCTCTTTATTTCTCTCCGTACATCTCTAACCTTGTTTTAACCATTCATGCTTTCCTCTGCCTTCCACATTTCCCTTCTTTCCATGGACTTTGGGCTGTGCAGATGCCCATGCGCAGTGGGCGGCGGCGGGGGGCGAGTGAGGAGAGAAGGGGTAGACGCCCGCACTCCAGCCCCACTCGCCCTGAACGCAACGATAGACAGACGGTTAGAGCCTCTACCTCTTTTGTCTCCCTTTCTATCCTGTCGTTTTCACTATAAGTTTCTCTGTGTGCATGCAAGCAGCAATGTTAATACCAATAAAGACCTGTCTCCTTGAATTGAATTGTGTGTGTGTGTGTGTGTGCTGTCAGTGTATGAGTCATCAGTATGATTGCCACAGACCCTTGCAGTGTCAGTATTGTTCGATATCGTGGTTTACGGCTAACTACTCTCAAATCTTTGATGTTTAATGTTTGACATTGATGTTTTATGTCTGTGTGCATGTGTGTGTGCTTGTGTCCGAGTGTGACTTTGTTCTAAAAACAGACACAGGCCTATTAGGGATTCAAAAGCATCACTATGGAATTTAAAGTCTTGTGTTGTTTTAGCAAAGAGGTGCTGTTGAGGAATTGGCTGGAAATCGCTTCAGTCGCAGATCACAAGGGCATGATTCATCAGAGAGTGAGGGGGAGGAACTTGTGTCTCCTCCAAAGAGGCAGAAAGTTCAGGTTTGTGTTACATTTCATCACCCTGTTATGTAAAGACCAAGTATAAAGCTTTGATTCAGCTAAATCATTTAAAAGGCAACATCTAAGCCAGTAAGAGTTTTCCTTCTGCATATGTATACATATTTATATATCTATAAAAACAGTATTACTACATTCTTAAAGTGTAGGATTCTACCTCATCCACAAATGATCTTTTCTTGTCAGGATTCAGTCTCAACCCCAAACCCTCCAACATCAACACACTCGACTGACAGCTCGGCTCCTTCCACTGTCCCACCTCCAACCTCGGTTGCCAGCCAATCTCGTGAGAGTGACAACGAAGATGGCCAATCCCAGGGCAGCAGGAGTTCGGTTGTTGGGAGCCTGGCCAATAGCAGCAGCAGTCTGAGCAGCGGGCGGGATATAGACCAGGACAATCGCTCCTCATCGCCGAGTCTCTCTGCCTCCCCTCTGGGTAGCCTGGACTCTGATTCCGACGGCCCAGACTCACCAAAGCAAGGAGAGAGGGAACGAGAGAAAGGCAAGGAAGGGGGAGCGGGGAAGGTGTCAGGGGAGGAGAGAAGAGCGCTACGAGAGGGGAGAGGAGAGGACTCCTGTGGAGATGGAGAAAAGCGAGATGTGGATGGAAGAATTGAAGACTGTCCTTCTCTTAAACCCCCCTCCACTCCGTGCTCTTCCTCTGGTCTGACTCCCTCCCTCCGGGGAGCAGGGGATTCATCAAATGACAGCAATAGCGGGAGGAAGTCCTACTTCTCCCTGGACTCCAAATTGATGTGTAAAGTTGAGTATGGTGGACCAGTGGGTGTCGATGGTGCACTTAGTGGCAACCGAATGAATTCCAAAGCCAGCACACAGTGCGTGACCAAGACAACTATCTCGGGAGACTTTTCCCACAACAGCCCCAACATTCCACACTCCTTACCCCCTCCTCTCCCACCTCCACCTGCCTTGAAGCCCTTGGAGCTCGGGGGACAAAACCTGCCTGCTGAGGTTAAGACAGAAAGAGACAAAATAGAAAAAGCAGACAAACTCCTGGACAAGGCTCAGTCCACTCCTCCCTCGCTGTTGCCACAGACCGGCCCCCAGCCACAGTCCCAGCCTCAGACCCAGACCTCCACCCACCCTCATCACTACAGCTCCACCAGCTGGCAGGGTGGCACGGCAACTGGTTGCCAGGGGAGTTGGGGCTACACCCGTTACCCTAGCAACCACCACCCACACCAACCACAGCACCAGCCCCCAGTGCAGCAGCAGCAACTTCCCTCTGTTTACAACCCTCCGTCCTCTCGCCACTCCTCCTCCCACCCCTCTTACCTCCCCCATCCTCATCCTCACCCCCACAGGGAGTACCTTCCCAGGTACGCCGGAGGGGGAGGGGAAAGAGAGAGGGGGGCTGCAGGAGAGAGGGAGAGGGGAGTGAGGGGGGAGTGTGGGGGGAGAGAGATGAACAGGGAGTTCTCTGCTCCCATTGGCAACAGCAGCAACAATAGTAGTGGGGTTAATAGTAATAGTGCTTGTGGTGGAATAGGTGGACCCAACAGCATCCAAGGCAGGGAGTTTGGGGGTCTGTCAGTGGGTCAGAACCGGGAGTTCCAAAGTTCTGGGAGAGATGGACCTAACTTAGCTCCTGAAAGAAGAGACTTCGGTCCAGCTTTCAGAGACAGGGAGCGAGAAAGGGAAAGGGAACGTGAAGGAGGAAGGGAGTTTCCTCTGCCAAACCAAAATCAGAGTAGAGACTTTGGCCCCAATGGAGCTGGAGGGGGGCATCCCAGAGACAAAGATGGAGGCAGATGGGGTGAGTTTGGGGGCCAGACAAGAGAGGTTGTTGGAAACAGTAACCCAAACAACAGCTCTATCCCCCAAGGTAACCCTCCAAGTTCAACCAGCGGTTTACCTGTCACCCCAATGCTGAACCGAGACCCACCTGCATCACCCCAAAACAATCCCAGCCACCCCTCTCATTCCTCCCTGCCGCCACACCCCCACCCACATCCCCCAAACTCATCCAACCGAGACTTTCCTCCTTCAATGGACCAGGCACAAACTCCCTCCTCGGGAGCCGACCACTTTCATAGAGAGTACACTCCCACTGGAGGAAAAGACTTTCCTGCCGGGGCGCCTCCTTCTGCTGGCACAAATCGAGAGTACCTCAGCTCCCCTGGGGTGACTCCAAACCTTGGACGGGAGTATTCAGGGCCTGGAGGAACCCAACACCCCCACCCACCTCACCCCCACTACCAGTCTGCACCCAGAGACAGAGAAAGGGACTCAAACCTGCGAGAGTCAGCTTTGTACCAAAACCGTGGAGGCCCAAGCCAACCTCCTGCACTCTCTCCTTCCTCCTCGTCCACCCATCACGTACACCCTCCCAATCCTCCTTACCCACCACCACCTCAGCCCCCTCTAGCCCCACCTCAAACCTCCCATGCCCAGCCACCCCCATCGGGTATGACACCCAATGTACGCCCCCAGCACTACCAGTCCTCGTCCCAGACTCCTCCAACCCCTCTTTCTCCCTTACCCAGCCCATCCACCAATCAGATGGGAGGCTTCTCATCTTTTCCTCCTGGCTCCTCCTCTGCACCCAACATGCCACTTCCTGGACCGGGTGTGCCATCCAGCTGTTCACCTGGATGTCGCCCCTCCCCTTTCCATGGCACTTTGAACAACCACCCTCCATTCAGTGGAACGTACCACTCCAATGGGAACAGTGGCAGTAACATGGCCAACAGCAATAGCAACAATAGCGCACCCAATAGCAGCAATACCAACTCACAGTCTCTCTCGCCTCAAAATATGTCCAAAGGACCCCCGCCTCTTAGTAACTCTGCCAACAACATCAGCGTCTCGGCTCCTGCCTCCAGTTCTTCACTCCCCTGTGGAGACGGACATTCAGATTCAGGCCCGCCTCCCACACCTGTCATCATCAAGGAAGAACCAATAGAAGACAGGGAAGAGAATGAAAGCCCACCTTTGGTGTTGAGAAGCCCTTCTCCTGAACCCAAACCTGTAGACATCCCTATCCACGCCAGTCAATCAGCACGGTACAGTCAAAAAGACATTATTTTCTTAACTGAGATTACCAATATATCCCTCTGTTCAGTCCCTCTTTATGCGAACAAAAGTAATTAACAGTAATTCAAATTTTATGATGTTTTAATAATGATGGTTGTAATAATGCTGTGCTACACTGCTGTATCTCCTGTTTCTAGGTTTCACAAGGTCCTTGACCGTGGCAACGGGAACTCCTGTGCCCGCAGCGATGTCCTCTTTGTCCCGTTGGATGGCTCCAAACTGTGGAAGAAGAGAAATGAGATGATTGAAAGGGCCCGGAGGGAGGTCGAACAGCGGGCCAGAGACCTGAGAGAAAAAGAGAGGGAAAGAGAGCGGGAGCGGGAGCGTGAGAGGGAACTGGATCGACATCTACAGGTGTGCACATTGGAGCAGTGATAATTATGTAGTGTGTCATATTTAATGGATTTGATGTAGATTAAATTGATCACTTGAATGGGAGGGGAGTAAAGATGAAATTTACTGTCTCCTCCTGTTTTCTCTGCAGCAGCAGAAGGATGTCAACGCCGCTGGAGTGTGTCGCCAGGGTTCCTCACTCTTCTTTCCCTCCTCGTCCTCTATCATCCTTGACCCTTCATCTTCCTCCTCATGCAACCCTGTCTCCCATCAGCCCCCTCACCCCCAGCATCATCAACATCCACATGTTCACCTTTCTCAAGCACATCATCTTCACCCCTCCCTCTCTCACTCTATCCCCCACTCCCTCCTCCTGCCATCCATGGGTGGGGCATCAGGCATGGTTGGAGGCCCACAGGGAGCCCTGGGAATAGGTTTAGGAGGTCCGTACCTGGGCCCAGACACCCCAGCACTGAGAACCCTCAGCGAGTATGCTCGCCCTCATGCTATGTCTCCTCTCGGAGCAGCAAGCCGTGCCCAGGCACACCACCAACAAATTCACCATGGTCATCCCCATGTCCACCCGTCATTTTTCCTTCCTCAGTTCCAAAATCATGCTTTAGCCCACCCCCACCATATGCCTGCTGATGCAGCTACAGCAGCAGCCATCTTGGGTTTTTTGTATGGGGGCAGCCTTGAAGGTGGTCCAGTTGTTGGTGGCCACCCAGGAATGGCTGGAGGCCAAGTACCTGGAGGGCTTGGGGGAGCAGGATTCGGAGGAGTTGGCTTTCCTCATGCGATGGCTGCACATCGAGATCGAATGAAGCAAGGGTTTGAATTTAAGAGCGATGAGCGGGTTTACCAACCAGGGTCCATACCTGATCATGCAGCTCTTGCACTTGCCCACTCACATTCACATGCCCATGCCAATGCCCATGCGCATGCGCATGCGCATTCCCTGCTCCTTGGAGGAGGTTCTGCGGGATCTAATGAGGTATCACTCTATGGCACTCCTCCTCCCCCAGCTCCCCCTGGCCCTCCACACCTCCAGAACCCAAGCCTGGCCCCAATAACTCGACCTCCCAACCCTCCAGCCCCTCAGTCTCTGTCCAATCCACCCCCCCCATCTCTCCTCCCACCCTCACTCCCCTCTCACCCTTCATCCGCGGCACCCACTGCCCCCACAGCCCCGGTCGCCCCTGCTGCTCCTCCGCCAGCTCCTCCTCCACCTGCTCCACCGACCTCCAATGCCGCCTCACTTCATCACCCAGTCCCTCATTCTTCTTTTCCCAGCCCTCTGTCCTCTCATCTGCCACCAGCCCCTGCTCCAGCCGCTCCCCCCGAGGCCTACCCCACTCCCACTCGCTCACCCGCCTCTTATGAGCGAGACAGGAGTGAGGAAAGAGAGCGGGAGAGGGAGCGAGACAGAGCAGCTTTGCCGCCATTTGGGGACAGAGAGCGAGAAAGAGAGAGGGAGAGAGAAAGGGGAGGAAGTGGTGGAGGAGGTGGAGGAGGAGCAGGAGGGGGAAGTGGAGGAGGAGGAACAGGTGGAGGAGGTGGGGGAGAGAATCTGGGACGTCTTCAGATGCTAAACGTGACGCCTCATCATCACCAGCATTCACACATCCACTCACATCTTCACCTACACCAGCAAGACACAGGTACCCACTGCTACAAATAATGCTGTCATTGTCACTATCAACTGCCTTGAGATTATACTGATGTGTTACTATCTGACTTTCATAGTTAACAATAAACTTTTGACACATGCCAGATTTGTGAACTACAAGTCTGGTGATATTAACATTTAGAATAGCATCAGCCAATACTCTGTGATTTCAGGTGTTAATGGGTCATAGATTTATTTATTTTCATTCATTTTATCAGCCAAAATGCATAGAGGATTAACATTTTCCAGTATATATACATATCTATGTTACTAGAAATGTCTGTCGTCTTTTTTTTTTTTTTATTCTGACGCTTTGACTCATATTAAATATCTCCTGTATTTCTTATTACATCATTGGCATCCAGCGGCGGGCGGGGTTCACCCCCTGATGGACCCGTTGGCGTCGGGGTCTCCTTTGGCACGCCTCCCATATCCAGGAGCCACGCTAGGCACTCCCATCCTGGCTCACCCCCTCACTGACAGCGAGGTGCTCCGTCAACAGCTGTTCGGTGAGGAGAAGGCTCCTCGTCCATGTACTCGTTCAATTTCTTTCTCTAAAAACTCCACAGTGCAGAAAGTTTATGAAAACGACAATGATGATTGACCTTGGTTCTCTTTCTTTCTCCTTTTCCCCTGTTGTGTTCCCACATGCTCCTCCTCCTCCTTTCCACCCTTCCCACCACCCCAGGTGCTCCTTTCCGTGACTTGCCCCAGCCGTCCTCCCTCACTGGACCCATGTCAGCAGCCCACCAGCTCCAGGCCATGCAGCAGGCCCAGAGTGCCGAGCTGCAAATCCAGAGACTGGCCCTGGAACAACAGTGGATCCATCACCACCACCACCACTCCCTCACCCAGGACGAGTACTACAGGTGAGGAGGCTTTGTGGATCTGAATAAACATCATGTAGGACACGAAAGAGAAGAAACTAGAAAACGTAAAATGCAAAATATATATTTCTGGGATTAATCAATTACAAATTTCAGCTCTAATGTTCTGGTCGCTGTTGCTGTGGCACTAAAACTGAGACTTAAATCCAGCGTTTTAAAGATCTAAACCGATGGGGTTCTGCCAAATTTGAGACCCAAACTATGACCTGAGACCCAGAGCTGCTGTATATTCCCTGTGTATGTTTCATCATTTATTGACTGCTCATCCTGTTACTGCAGTTCATGGGCTTCACTCTTTCTCTCTGTGCACTGTGTAAAACTGCATGCAAACAGTTAACTTGCATGGATGCATTGAAAAGAAAACATTTCTCCATAAAATTACTTTTGAAAATAACCAAACCTGATTCGACAAACACCAAAATGGCCTTTACTAAATAAATGACGTGTGTAGACTGTTGTTTGGTTACGACAAACTCTAAAAAGGCCTTGATTGTAGGTTGACTAAACACACAACACGAGTAAATTCACTCAGTGATTGTGTTTTTGTAGATGAGGAGAAGTTAAAACCTAACTTCTGCCAATTCTCGGTCAATTTTGTCAAAGTGTGGTGGAACATGAATGTAGGTTAGTTATACTGTAGTTATACTTATAGCGAGAAAGCTTTAAAAATTCTGTTGCATCTTAGGTGTCACTGGTAGCTTAGCTTTGTGGCCTTAGGAGGTAATGTCTCGTCCTATAGTGGTTTAAAAATATCCATAACCATCTGAATCCCATATCTGAACCCAACCTGAGCTCTGACCCCCAATTTGCAATCTAACACGGTTCCTCCTTTGACCTTTTAGTCACCTGAAGAAAGAAAGCGACAAGACCCTGTGAGGGAGGGACGCAACAGAGAGCAGCATGGAGAAAACCGAGGGACAGTGTGTGTGTGTGTGTGTGTGTGTGTGTGTGTGTGTGTGTGTGTGTGCGTGCGCGCAAACTTAAACGCATCAAGCAAAGGGCGAAGCACTGGACACAGTGAAGGAATAAAGACTCAAAAGAAAAGCTGGACTGAAGGACGGGGAATTCACTCTAGAAATCAAGATGACTTTGAAGGATTGACAAAAGAAGGAGGAGGAGGAAGAGGAGGAGGGTGTAAAAACGTGCACCGGGATGAAGATCCAGACTCCAGTACTTCCCTTCATTACGTTCTTGAACTCCAGTCCTGTTTTGTATCGTGCTCCGTACAGTATATTAGATGGGGGCAGCTATAGTGAAGTACCGTATGTGTAAAATACTTTTGCCAGAAGGAATGTGTACATGAGTCTCTTTTATGTCATTGCATGTAGCTATAGCGCTTATTCTGACCTGGTGGAACTTTTGGTTCTATTTTTAGTAATCACCCCCTCTTTTGTACCCGAGGGGCGTTCTATATGCATGAGACCAGCAATTTAGTGTTATGTTTATGATCAATAGTATTGTTATTATGATTAATGTTGTCTGTTTGTTGATAATGATATAATTATATATACAGTACATATTATTTGTATTATTTTTTTACATTTTCATGGTATGGCAGGCAGTTTTTATTTTTATTTTTTATTTTGGATTTACCTTGTGAAACAAGATGCAAATGAAGGCAAAAAAATCTGGAAATAAATTATAATCTTTTTTTTTCTAGTCTCTTGCGTATTCATGCGTGCGCTGTTCCCCAACACCACCTCTGGCCCATACATTCAGACTATTTCCCCTGTCTTTGTTTTATACAAGTCACTCAGTGCACAAAGCATATCAAATTCCTCACCCCCACCCCCCCTCTGTCTCCCTCTCTCTTTCTCTCTCCCCCGTCTTTCTCCCCATTGGTCTCTCCCTCCCTCTCTTGGCGAGTGTAGCTAATGGGAGACACATGGGATGAGTGTGAGATATGGGAGATGAGTTGCTCCAGTGAACACCAGCCACCCTGTAGAGCGAGCATTCCTTGCTGCACTGTAAAAATTAGAAGGGGGGGAAAAAAATCTATATAAAGAGAGAATGAAAAGGAGAGAGAGAGAAAGCCGGAGCGGTGAGAGTGTGATTTACGGACGCTGCTGAAGGCTCAGGGTGCTGTGTGTTCTCACCGTGTCCAGCTGCAGGAATCTCCTTCAAACCGACACGGATCAGTGAATACGACCCTCGCGTTGAAAGACAGATTCACTGCGGCCTCTCAGATTTGGGGGAACGTGTAGATGTGGTTGAACAAACTTTATTTTTTGTAACGATACTCTCTGTCCTTTTATATTTCCTCACACAATGCCCCTCGGTATCTCAAGCCTACAGTCTCTTTCCTTTTAATGCGATAAAAAAAACCTCCTCATCCAGATGTGACGTTGATGGATGGCCGTATCCGTAACAACCATCGCAGACAGGATAGTGATATTGGATGTGAGGCACGCCACAGTGTGTGAAATATAGACTGTGCAGGGCCATGCTTGTGGGTTGCTATGCAGGTTGGGTGTCATTAAAAGTCACCTTGAGTAAGTATGTCAACATAATGTAAAGTATCATCCAGCAGGACAAATCTGATTCTCCCCGCCGGTGACATCACATCTGGGTGATATTCTTAGCACTTCATCAGTCCTCTCTCAGGGTGGACGAGGACGTTATGAAAGATGAAGGACTTCATTATGAACGTGTAGGCCTGGTATTATTATCCCCACAGCTGATGAAAATAAAAGTTATCTGCAAATAAGTCTCGGCCTTTCACTACTGACCTACTTTCTGAAATCAGATATGAATGCCTTAGTGCATTAGATTCATGAACAGTGTCAGGTAACATTTAAATCACAATTTTTATTTATTTTATCTTTGTGGCTTTTCTTTTAATTACCTGCACTGTCAGTAATAAAAATCTGGCAGCGTCAAGACAAGAAGAACTAGAATTGTTTGTTTGCAGGATTATGCAAAAACGACTTAACGAATTATTGCGATACTTGTTGGAAAGATGCGGGATGGGTCAGAAAAGAACCAATTAAATTTCAGAGCAGATCCCGAACAGAGGCCGTTTGTGAGATGTGGTGTTTTCAACATTTTCGTTGATTTCTCAGAGAATGATTCTTTGTTTAAGGGACTGTAGTTTGGTGCAGATCCAAATAAAAATCTGGATCTAGTGCATTTAAATGTGGTTTTATAAGAGGACTGTGCCTTGGTGGGGGTTTCCACTTTACACTTCCATCAGGCCTGTAGATCATCTCCGGTTTTACTGTTTACAATCTCACGTTGGAGCTTCCTTTATAGACACAGATTACTTTTACATCACCATAGTTCTGAGCTGGAGTATTTCCACATTGGAGCTTCACGAAGGGAAACACTACTCTGCTTCAACATGTCATTCAGCTGCAGGCGGCCCATCCAGGCCCTCAGCGGGAGCAACAGGTAAACTGCAGAGTGGCACATGTGCACGAGCGAATAGCTGAGTTTTCACCTTCTTCACCTGCCCTCACCCAGACGATCAATCTCCTCTGACCTCTGGCTCTCTCTCCGTTCCAACCCGGAGAAGAGGATCCCAGAGGATCATCTTGAGACGTCGCTGAGCATCTCTAAGTAGATGTGGACGACGTGTGGGGTGAACGGAGCAGAAGCTCGACCTTCCAACCGGCTACAGACCAGGGTCAGTGCAGCTCAGTCTGACTCAACAACCAGGATTATGGTTAAAACTGGTCTGAAGGATTTCACTCTCAACTATATGTTATGTGAGTTTGTGTCTTGCATTTAAACCAATCTATTGTCTGTTAAACAAAGTGGAAAAGGGCTGTGGCTCAGGAGGTAGATCAAGGCGTCCTCTCACCAGAAGGATGGCGGTTTGATCCCAGTCTCTATTCCACATGCGGAAATGTCCTCGGGTCAAGAAACTGAACCCCAAATTGCCCCGGACATCTGTGCCAATAGTGTGTGGGTGAAACTTTACTGTAAGACTAGGAAGGCCCAATGAATAAAGTAAAAACAGAGAAAGCCAGAGGTGATGTGGGTTGAAAGGATCAATTCAATGAGGGTCCTGCTCACTTCATAAACCTTCCTGGTCAGCACAGAGTTTGGAATTAGCTGATTTATGATATTATGATATAGTGCTGTAGTGACATGACACAAATTCACGCCATCGTCACTCATTTCAAATAATGCCAGGATTTTCGTTTGCAAACATTTGTTGTTTCCACAGATACCTGAAACACCCTGCACACTGGTTTAATGAGAAGAAAGAGCGAGAGAGGCCTTGAGCCACTGAGTTAATGGGAAGCACATTTCTCTTTTTGGAGAATTGGAAACCTTTGGAAAGCAACAGAGACGGTACAGTGTCATTTGTAAAGTTATATTGTGTCTCTCTACAAACCGTCTTTGTTCAGTGCATTGTTTGGTCAGAGCAACACTGTTTCAGTTTACACACATGATGTGTAAACTGAGCTAAGCCCCAGCACACTACTCAGCTTTATTTTAATCCACACTTTGGATTTCAAAGAGATATTGTGTGATGCAGTTAACTGTCTGCTCTGCACATTTGACGTGTTTTACTGCACAGGAGCACCTGCACGTACACGAGTGCTCTCAGAGAATCTCTCCAGTGAGTGAGAGCAGCCTGAAACAATAACACAGTTCAACAAGATGTTCCACAGAGTTACAAGGAGTGAATCAAGACACTTAGCTCAGTCGTTATCAGGAAGTCAAGTAAATGATACGAGTGTGACCACAAAACATGTTGTGTGCTGTATGATTCATAACACAAACATTCAGCTGTACGCACACAGCTTCCCCTGAATTACAGATCCCAGTGTCAGCCCTGAATATAAAGTAACGCTTCATAATGCCAGCGCATAGAGAGGGCAGCGGGGGGAAAGCCTGTCTAATTCCACCCTGAGAAAGGAGGAGGACGCAGTGTGTGTTTCTTCTGTGCTAAATGCACCATGTGATCAAAAGTATGTGGACACCTGCAACAAGTTCTTGTTGAAAGTCTCAGTCCAAATTCATGGGCATTAATCTTCTTCCACTGACCATGAATTTGCAAACAGTCTAAAGTATCATTGTACACTGTGGTAATATTCCATTTTCACAGAAGATATATTGAGTTGTCATGGAAGGAAAATCCCTGGTATAAGTAATTTAACATTTTGTTTTAATGAGGGCTCCATTGTTTTCGAGTGTCCCACTATGCTCAGTAAAGCCGCTAAATACAATTCAGTTGTATTCATGTGCTTTTACCATGAACATGTCAAATATGTTCCGTCCACATACTTTTGGCCTTTGATCTGTAAACTACAGTCATGAGCACAAACAGCTTATGACCAATCCAGTTATCAAAGTTATCGTCATCTCACTCATGAAGACTGAACTTCCAGTCCGAGCAAAGCAGAGACATTGTCAATAGTATTAGGGGCCTAGGGTTTTTCTCCCACAGCAAATCAAAAAAGAAAAAAAAAATACTGGTCAAATATAAACAATAAAAATATGGTTTTAATTCCCTTTGAGGAGAATGTTATGTAAAAAAACACTTAAGGTTAAAACTCTTAAATGCCACAGACTCATCAGTGGATCATCACAAACTTAAACTGTGCAGCTAAATATAGTGATTCATACCCACGGGGCTTTATTTAAAATTCTAGTGGTGGTCCCAAAGTTTCCAAAGGCCCCAAATATGTGAAGCTGAATTGTTATGTAAATGGGTTTATGGCACTTTTCATACAAACACAACGTAAGACCAAGTGCTTTACATAATACAATAATATCCAGCCCTTCTGGAAATACCAGAGGTTTCAAAAATAAAAGTGAAATGTATAATTTCATGTAAATAAGAATGGAACAAATGGGTAAAGGCTATTCACATCTCCTCACTCACAGAAAACAGAAAATTAACTCTTCTCATACAATAAATAAAGAAATCCACGAACCATTTAAATATTTAATTCATTAAATAAGTTTAATTTTAAATAATCTGTGGCTGTATCCTGGAAGCTGGTCTTTCATTTAATAAACTATTCTTATTACTATTCAGATGAAGGAATTCATATTTATGTAGTGACATCACTTTCATATGCTGTATTATTTCCATTGTAAGGAGGCTTCAGGCTGAAGAAGCTGCAGCTCATTACATTGGACACTAGAACGTGAACTCAGCCTAATTCTGATTGATGAGAAATTATGAATGAAATTCTGTTACTGCCACCTACTGGTGAAAAGTACCACTTCCTAACACCCCTGCAGTAGAAAGCATACAATAACACAAATACACTAAAATATTTAAAGTAGCAATACATTGTTTATTACAAATTGATACAATGTTTATTATAAATTGACCATTATTTATTGAGTCCACTCAATTTATTCACACATAATTTAATAGTCACTAGCTCAAGGCTCCATGAGGTCCATGCACATTTAAGAACATAACTCACAAACAAACATAGAAAACAAACATTCCATTCTTTCTTTGCATCTATTTAGTTTGACACTAAAATGGTGGATGAGCAATGTACAGTGACAACGTATCTAATCTGTTTGGACAAGTGTGCTTTCGTTGTCCAGCTGCACAGTGTCATACAGGCACATTGTCCCTCTTGTGAACGCTCCTCGTGTGTCTGCCCAGAGACTCCATCCACTTGAAGGATTTGCCGCAGAAGTTACACACAAACTGTTTCCCCTCGGTGTGGATGGTCTGGTGTCTGTTCAGGGCGCTCGTCGTGATAAAGGTCTTCCTGCATATTTCACATCTGTACGGCCTCTCGCCCGTGTGCGTCCTGATGTGAGCTGCCAGGTGCGAGCAGTTGCTGAAGCGTTTCTCGCACACAGAGCAGCAGTAGGGTTTATCTTTGCTCTCGTCCCCGCTGCCATTGTTGTGGAGGTGGTGGTGGAGGTGGAGGTGGTGGTAGGGGTGGAAGGGTAAGGTGTGGTCCTGCAGGCCGGCTTTGAGGCTGGCCGGGGACGAGATGAAATCTTTAATGTCTGACTCCAAGCCGTCCAGCTGCTCTTCGTCGTGCGCTATCCAGAAATCTCTGTGGCCCCTGTGCTGCTCCTTCTTCACCTGCGAGGGCTCTGGGTGCTCCTGTTCCGGGCTGCGACCCCCATCCTCCTCGCAGGGATGGGCCTCAGGGGCCTCCTCTGCAGGGGATGACTGATGGTGCTGCTCGGGAGGAGGAGGAGGAGGAGGAGGAGGTGTTGGAGGATGGTGGTGATGGGTGTGCTGCTGCAGCTGGGCTGAGAGGCATCTGTCCTCCACAGGCTCTGAGAGGAGAGAAACACACAGAACCACATCACAACCGTGCATGTGAACATGAAGCCGAATGGAAACCAGCATGAGGTTTAGTTACAATCCAGTGGGAACCAACCTGACTTGAGAAGCTTCAGCTGCATCCTCAGTCGACTGATCTCCACATCTTTCGATCGAGAAATCTCCTCTTTGTACTCGAATATTGTTTTTTCCACAGCTCCGAATATCTCGTCCGCCGCCGCCGCCAGCCTCTCGCTGAGGAAAACTTTCAGGGACATCATCAAGGACATTTTCTGAGGAAATTCACAGCTTTTAAACGCGCGTCGGGACGTGATCGTGCGGCTCCGCGGACGTCACGCTTCGCTTGTAAACACGGACATGAGACTGAGCCACTGTCAGGGGTTCGGTGCCGGGGAACCACCGCCCCCTGCTGGACTGGAGGGTGAAAGGGCAGAATCAGAATTAGGACTGTTTATTGATCACCGTCGGAAATTATGTTTAGATGCGATTGCTAAAACCAAGAATATAAGAAGAATGTGCAGAATAAATGGAAATATAAAGAATACATAAGAAGAATGCAAGAAAATAAGAAGTATGTAAAATACATGCATTACACTACCTATCTATCTATCTATCTATCTAAGCAAAATCCATACCTTTAAGACTTAGAGGGTCACATGGGGCCTGGAGCCAATCCAGTCTGAGCTGACATGGGTCAATTGTCTATTGAATTTATTGTTTAAAGGGATAGTTCACCCAAAAAGGAAAATTCACTCATTATCTACTCACCACTATGACTGATGAAGTGTTTGGGTCCACAAAACACTTGTGGAATTTAAGGGGTTAACAGTGTTGCAGCCAAATCCAATACAATTGGTCAAGTAATTGGTACGTATAAAAACAACAGGAAAAAAAAACCACAACATGTCTCCATACTGCTCCTGTGGTGTCGTCCAAGTGTCCGTAAGCCCTGACATTCAAATTCGAAGCGAGTACATTGACACCATGTTTTTTTGGCCTGAGGAGGAGGCGGATAACAGAGGACATTTAGACTAAAAACATGGTGTAGATGACGCAGTGAGTAGATAAGGAGGGAATTTTCATTTTTGGGTGAACTATCCCTTTAATGTTTATCAAGAGTATGCGTATTACCCATTTAGAACATACTAATCAGGGAATCAAATCTGGTGTTTCAGGTTGGTGGTTAGCATCTCTGCTTTGCTTCGGCCTGTTGAGGTTTGTTGCATGTCAGCCCCCCCCGTTTGAGTGAACACAGTGAACAGATACATGCGTCCCAGACCGCCTTCAAACATGGGTTTGAATGATCAGATCTGAGGACACATTTGGGTGTGTTGAGACGTGTACTTTGTAGCTGACCTCTTGTGATTGGATTACTCAGGATGGATGTTAATACCAGGTCTGAAAAGGATATCAGTTTACAGTGTGTGTCGCTGCTAATTAATTAATAGAAATTCCAAAACACGTTTAAATGAGAACACACACACACAGATTAGAATTCCCAGTGTGTTTTGGCTGTTCTTTTACAGTCCAATACACATGAAATGGAGGCAGAACTCTCCCCTGACACATGAATCTTATGACGGCTTTGTGTCAGTTTTAGCTCAGTGCCGGGATAAAAATAGCAGTGAAATGTTTCTCTGCATGGCATTGTCTTGTAATGAGATACTCTCTCGGCCGTCCTGAGAATACCACTGGGATTACTTATCACGTCTGTACGAACACACAGCAGCCTGAAGGGCAGGTTCTGAAATTGACTGTGATAAGTGCAAGCATATATTCTGTGAAATGTAAGGAATAATTCAAGGGTTCATGGGAAAGTCCTAGGATTCAGTAGAAGAAAAACAAGAGCCAACACACTAAAACAGTCTCTAAACCGTTTATTATAATGTTTCCTCACAATCCATCCCACCCTCAAACCCATCGGCCATGACACAATATGATTACATGTAATGAACACTTCCCTCTTGGCGAAACAGCCAATGAGAGAGCGGATCATGCATGTCTACAGGGAGGTAAAAGCCACAGAAGAACATCATAATTACACAAAAGAGACGCAACTAATTTTTAAGACAATAATAAATCAGATTGACAAGAGCTGTGACACTGTTTACGCAAAAGAAGTTGGTAAACTTTTCAAGTAAAGGCGTGAACCACTCATCCACCTCAAGGTGCAAGTGTCTTTACAGCTTGAGCACTTGGTGTGAAGGTTAGTAAACACACAGGCTATTCTCAGTGGTCTTAACTCATTTCAGTGCAGTACAGTGTATGTGTCAACATGTCCCTTTTCTCCAGGACAAGATTTACCCAAACAAGATAAAAACAAAAGGGAGGGAATGACACTGTTACACAGAATACTTTGAATAAAGAGGGGAACATGACTAAGTGCTGAGAGTGAGGGATGATGGAACTGGATCATCTGAATGGAGCTGGCCTCTGATCTGGACATGGTCACACTGCAGCTTCCAGGTTTCTTATGCCTTGGCGTTGATGATTTCAATAAACTCGGGCTTGAGGGAGGCTCCGCCAACGAGGAAACCGTCAACATCCTTTTGGGAGGCGAGTTCTTTGCAGGTAGCACCGGTCACAGAACCTGAGAAGAAGAGCACAGCCTCGTGAGAAGACAGAAAATACAAAAAAAGTTAACATGATTATTTTCATCTCGTCCCTCTGACTGACCTCCATAGATGATCCTCACAGAGTTGGCTACAGCCTCAGAAACATTGGTCTTCAGCCACCCCCTCAGTTTGTCATGAACCTCCTGAGCCTGAGGTGTAACACAGGAAACAGACACTTTATGATAGGTTCAGGAAAAAGAGACCTGCAGTAATCTAAAATGAGGAAATATTCAGTGGTTTCTAGTATTTACCTGCTGTGGGGAGGCAGTCTTGCCGGTGCCGATGGCCCACACAGGCTCATAAGCAAGCACGACCTTGCTCCAGTCCTTTACATTGTCTGTGGAAGAGACGTGTGATAAGACTTGAATTTGTAAGTTTTAGGATTTCCAACAAGCTCCAGCTTGTACAAACTTCCCCTGAAATATGTGTTGCAACACTTAGACTATCTCCCGTGCATATGAAACTCTACGGTGGGGTTGTCAGGACTCACATACCTGCGATGACCTTGGTCTGAGCAAAGACGACCTTCTCGGTGATGCCGCCCTCGCGTTCGTCGAGCTTCTCTCCAATGCAGGCGATCACACAGAGTCCACTCTCCAGAGCGTGGGCCGTCTTCTGACCAATGAGCTGCAGAACAAAGGATGCAGTGAGGAATCTTTCGTCAAACTTACTCATGTTAGGATTCAACTCTCACAATTTCGCACCCGCTGTCTCTTAAAGATAATTCAAAGGGCATGTACAAGATAAAATCATGCAGTGTTACCTCGTCACTCTCTCCGAACACGTGGCGCCTCTCGGAGTGTCCCAGGATCACCCAGTTCACGCCACAGTCCTTGATCATCACAGGGC
The DNA here is from genome assembly GCA_026259375.1 of Verasper variegatus. Classification (NCBI taxonomy): domain Eukaryota; kingdom Metazoa; phylum Chordata; class Actinopteri; order Pleuronectiformes; family Pleuronectidae; genus Verasper; species Verasper variegatus. The sequence goes on from CM048048.1 coordinate 16,845,464, forward strand.
TGAAACAAATAATAGTAATTGTACAATAAACACATAATAATCTAATCTACTCCATCTGGGCACAAGATTTAGATTTTCATGATATGATTGAATATACCAGTGGATTTTTCAGGTGAAGGTGGAGCTACTTTTTGGGATTTTCAGCTACTTCTAAGCTGTTTTCATTCATCCATCTTTCATTTTCCTCTATCGTAGACGTGACATACCTGATCTCCCCAGTGAAGGCACCCTTGGAAACTTTGTAGCAGTTCTGGGCTGCCACGCAAAACTTGGCATCCAACTTGGACCTGGCGAAGTCCAGGTAGATGGTTGGAGCGCCGCAGACCACGTCTATTAACCCAGAAGAACAGGGAAAAGCTTCAGTCACATTATACAAGACATATTTGACCCGCTTCCTTCACATCAATGATATAAATGTGAAGATATTAACTGTACATACTGAAGAATTCAGAGTAGCCAGAATGTGTGTGCTTTAACACTGACCGATCAGTGGGCAACTGGCCTGTGTAACATACGTGTCTACTATATGCATCTCCCCCACAGCGCTACAACACTGTGTAGATTTAAGAGACTAATTCAGTCCAGACTTTCCTCCTGCGATATTTACAGGGAGAATTGTTAATCGAACTGAATGCTGAGGGTCAAACATGAACAAGGAAAACAGGAAACTGGTATTGGTCCCAAACTGCTTCTTCACATCAGTAACAGATGTTGCAGCAACACTAAAATCCCACCACAAGCAACCAAATGTGTCAATAAACTTTTTTCACGACTGCTGCTACCACCCAACTGGCAAATATTAAGAAACTCCTGCTGTAGGTTTTAAAAATAGATTCACGTTGCACTGTATGTGAATACAGTGGGTACACTGCATGTGCAAATATGATATTATCCAAGTCAACACCAGCAAAGTTTGCAGGGGTCAAGCACAGACCAGCAAAGTTAAGACACTGACATTCACAATGTAACCATATCTTTGGGGTTAGGGGAGTCTATATTAAACACCCCTCAGTATTATTGGTTTAGTAAAGGTCATCTCCCCTCTTGGCCGGGCTCAGACCCCTCTGCATTAAAGGTCCTAGTTCAGCCTCTAAAAGGTCACCTACATGGCTGCATTCTACAGAAGTCAAGCAAAAGTCATGAACCGGAGTTCAGACGGCCAAGTAACAGTTTAAATACCTTCCATGGGAACTTTGACTTTCAAGCTCAGGGGGGAAAATCCTAATTTGGCTTCAGTCAGACATTGTTCGGGGGGGATTCATGAACGGAGCAAGGTCCAAGGATAGGCCGAGCAGAAAGACAGTCTGCTTGTGTGCAGCTCGGGCCTGTTCAGGGCATATGCCCAACACTGGAGTTGCATAACACCCATTTGCAGGAGAAGCACAAATGGTCTGATGACAAAAGGAAACGGGCCCAGACGCATTGAACGTCTCCCTGCGCGTGTTTGTGTGTGCACAGTATCATGCAATGGAAAAAAAACCAGAAGTGTGTTAAAACAGCTGCAGGATCGTGTGTGTGTGTGTGTGTGTGTGTGTGTGTGTGTGTGTGTGTGTGTGTGTGTGTGTGTCCAAGCTGCAGGAAGCAGACAGCAACAGGGTAAATGTCGGCTGCTGCATTCAAGTAGCGTCGGATAAATGGAAGAGGAGAGGACTGCAGAGGAAAACCCGTGTTTAAACCCTCTGTGGCTGATGGGTTTTTACCACCTGCAGTCTCCTGACACACTGTCTCTACAACATGAATTAAAAACCACGGACATCAGGCCCACGTTAGCTTCGTGTAGCAGCAGTGTGCAGAAGGGTGAGTGGAGACCTGAACGCAGCCTGGCTGGTCTACGTGCGGATGAGAACGCAGCTCCACCGCCGACATTGGCGAAAATCGCATCATCCGTATTCACGAATTCCTGCGTATCTGTGGTTTAGTGCCACTTCACAATGGATGAAGCCTGGAACGGCGTTAAATGGAGGAGGTGGGACGCTAGCGGTGTCGTTGGCTTTTTGAATGTCAGGCTAATGAAAGAGGCTAAAGGAAGCTATCACATGCATATAGCGATATTGATAAATCAGGAGGTTTCAGTGTTCAGTCGATGGGATGCGTTCTGGATCCACGTACCGACATTGGCGTCCACCTTGGCCGCGTTCATGGTCTGGATCAGCTCCCCCAGGCTCTTCTTGTCGCCGTTCATCTTCCAGTTTCCACCGACGAAGAACTTCCTGCTCATGTTTGCGGCTGTTGTGTTTTTATTTAACAAAGCTGGAGAATTAAAAAACGGTAGCGACAGTTCACCGGGAGACGCTTCGACAAGGGGGGGAAAAAGCGGACGTGAGAGAGCAGCTGAGGGTTTTTATGAACGCGGTGAAGTTGACCCCTCCTCTCATTCAGCTCCATTGGCTCGTGGCGGCACGCCCGTGAACGCATCTCCCCATTTGAGGCAGGGGCTCGTGCTGCGTTCAAAGACACTTGTTACTGCAGAGGCCGATGTGTACCATGGATGTACACTGGCAGAACTGTATAGCTTCTATAGAGACAAGATTAGATGAGATCAAATGAGTTGAGTTGTGGGTCATGTATAAAGCACCTTGGTTCCTATCTACAACATTATACCAAGCCGAGTAGCTTTATCTTTATGGAAATAAACAACTAACTATATGTGAAACCTTGGATTTCAGATTGTATGACGAACCAGGCGTCCTGGTCCACTTATATGTGGCACTTTGCAACTATTTTAGACTTTAACAGTAAAGTAAATAATGCCATGAATAATTTTCAATCATCTTGTAGAACTTGCTACTGCTCTAAAATCGGTGTTCAATTAAAATCTGTCTATAGCTTATAGGTATTACTGTATATTTGGTTGTATCTGTTTACCTTTGAACAATTCGATAGATCTACAAAATATATATTAGTCTTTATTATTTGTCACTTTACCGTTTGGCCCATGACTTTTGTTTTCCGGTGATCTAAATGAACATTTCATTTCACGTTTTCCTGGTGACACATAAACAAACAGAACCTTCTCTGTGAAGGTCAAAAGAACAGATATATTGTGCAATTCATTCATCGTGGACTGATCTTGAATTGAATCAATTACATTCACTGTAATTAAAAATAAAACAAAAGTACGTCAGTTTGAACATGAAAATGTTGCCTTATGTTAATTTCTTTAATTGCACTGGCAACAACAAGAATAAGAACAATTTTAACACATTTATCGGTAAATGTTGACTTCACCCAATATGACTGTGACCTGTGTCTGAGGCTGAGTTTGATTGGCTGAGACGGCAGAAGCCCGGCCTCTCTTTGTGCCGTCTGGATGAGTAAGGAGCCCTTTGATTGGATGATATTCAGTCTCGTTTTGCATACCCTGCATGCACTGGGAAAGATAAAAGTTTGTTTTAAGGTGATAAAGTTGTAAAGATGTAAACTCAAGCTCTTCATATATCAACATCGCTGTTTTGTTATCTTTTGTTCCTTTGGCTTTCCTTAATTCCACATTTCGACTTTGTGGCACCGTCACAGAAATGTAGGGAGTGGCAGTACTGTGCTGCACGGCTGACACGTCCTCGTCAGGATAATTTGCTCTTTTGCTATTTTTCTAGAAGGTTTTTCTTAAAGAGAAGCCCGTTGCTCATGTCTACAATCAAATACCTCTCGAGTCAGGTCACCATGAAAAGATGAAGATGTCAGTCCTGATTATTAACTGGGCTCAACTACCTCAACCTTACTCTCCAAACATAAATCTATGAATTAAGAGTTTGTAAAATCTTCCCTGAATTGACATTAAATAGATTATTAGTACAATTGTCGATGAGGTAACTGCTGCAGATTCATACAAGACAAGGTAGTCCTTTGTTATACTGTGCCACACTATGACTCTACACAACTGTTTCACAATCATAGGATGATAATAAGGTTTATGTGTAAAATCACATCTTGCAACAAGGTAAGAATCAACTATAGTTGACAAATAAACGCTGTGGCGTGAAAAGTACATTTTGTTCATTTGAAATGTGGTGGAGATGTGAAGTCACAGTACAGGGAATATTAACACAAGTGCAAGGGAATAGAGGAAATAAAGAGTGTCACATATTTTGTAATAATACATCGGCGCATGGTTTCTGTAAGGTAAAATGATTTCTGTTATAAATACTTTTTTGACTAATTGTTTATATGTGTATGAATATTATATGTTTAACATTAAGAATATACAGCAGACTGATGAGTCGAGGGAATGAATAGGAACGTCAAATAAATATAAAGTTGATTTTTGATCATTTTGTTTAAATTAGGGTGAATGTAGGATGCCACTTGAATAATAATGTATTTTATCACAACAGATATATTGTACTTAAGTAAAAAAATGAATATCTTAATGACTGTGGCCTGCATCATTTCTGTCTGTATTAAAATGCAGTTGTTGCTTTAGATTTGTTTTAAAAGCAGGTTATTTCTACTAGACTGAGAGCTTGTTTTGACATCTACACAATCGACGGCATCTCATGCACACGATCATATTTACGAAGATTTGAATTTTAACAACACACAAGTTTATTATGGAAACTGCAAAAGCAAAGAATTCAATTATTCGTGTAGGGGGCACCAACGAACTGTTATACCTGCATGTCACCATACGGGGGCAAACTCCCCCCACACGGTCAGGTGTGTGGGTCTGCTTCCAGACATTGGAGGGTTGTTGGTTGAACTTCATGGTGTGTGCAACTCTTCGTCATAGTTCTGGATGCGTTGCTGCAGACACGTGTCAGCCCATGTGTGCCACATGCAGGGACACACTTAAAAACATACAAATAAAATCACATATAATCATAAGTGACAGTTTAACTTTACCGGGGTTTTAACCGCAGTGTAGAGATGAGCTTATGGTGAGGCTGTACAGAATGAATGGAGGTAAATGCAAAAAAGGATACGTGTGTGTGTGTGAGAGAGAGAGAGAGAGAGAGAGAGCGAGAGAGAGAGGGCGAGAGGGAGAGAGAGGGAGCGTGCGCTTGCGTGCGTGCGTGCGTGCGTGCCCGTGAGTCAGTAGAGTTCACTAAACCGTCGCGAGGAGACGTTTCCGCCCACAAGAAAGATGGCGGCTCCCTTGATGGAGAAGCTGGCGGAGTCCTTAGGTTCCCCGGAGCCAGCGGTTCGACTCATTTTATCTATTTTAATCGGTGAGTGTCTCCTCCCCGGGATCGGTTATGATGTTGGGCAGCCGAGGGGACTCCGGGCCGGGTCACCGGTACCACAGCTCCCGCTGCCGAGCGCAACTGTCACCGCTAACATGACGCTCAGTCAGGTACCGAGTGAGAGATGTAGCATCAGGCTGAAAATCTGCTGTGTTGCTCCTGCTGTTTTGAACAGTAGAAGACGTGTGTTGCAGGAAGCTACTGATTGATTTCCCAGCCGCGGTTGAACATTTGTCTCACAGCCTCATTGGTGAAGTTCTCTGTGTGGAAAGCTGCTGCAGCAGCGGCTGAAGTGAGGCTGGTGAGCCGGTGTGAGGGGGCTGCTGCTCGGCTAGTTCTCAGGGAGGTGTAGCTGTCAGATACTGACAGAACGTGTCTGCCGTGTTTGTCATCATCTTCCCGCCTGTTGGACCAGCTAACTAACTAGTCAACCAAGTTAGCTAGTGTGCTACAAATGTGTGTTAGCAAAGTGCTACCAGTGTCAGTAGCTGCAGGATTAGCTCAACAACATGAGAGCAGTGTTGGTTAATAGTCCTTCTGTTGTTGGGTGAGGACAAAGCTCTGACATGTTGCAGGATGAGCTCAGGCTGTCCCCTCCATTCGTTTGAGTAGAGGGGAGATATTACAGTTCTCTGGGGTCTTTCATCACAGAGGTTTGTTTTTATTTGAAGGTCTGCTGCCTCACCACATCAGGCTGCAACACGTTGCACGACTCCAGGGTGGGAATGTCAGGGTTGGGTGTGTGGATGTGGAGGGGGAGGGTGTCCTCCACGCTGTCCTCTCTGAACTTTGCTCTGACACATGGCCACGTCTATTTTTCTCTCTGTGCAGACCCACACAGTACCACACAATGGATTGAACAAGGCCATTCAGATCAGACTTTGGTTTGTGTCACAGCCTTCAACCCTCCAGTCAGCCTGTTGCACGCTCTTTGTCCCACTGCTGATGTGCTTTTGCGTAATATTGCAATCGTATAGTAACTGTCTACAGCGGAGGCTGAAATACAGATTGCGCCATCGTTTCCTCTGCTATACATAGTTTTTCATAAGCTGGATTTGGTTAGCCAGCTGCTTTGCAAGAGCAGTTACATGGAAACACACTGGGTGGGACCTGGCTACATTGGTATTTAAAAAAACAAAAAAAACAATAATAGAAATTGGGCCATTGAGCAGTTTCACAAGAAGTCTGCAAGTTTCTACATCCCAGTGACTCAGATACTTTGTCTGAGCAGCTTTATATCTTCGAAAACTTTTTATTGTACAGAAATGTCATGTCATTAATCTGTACCCCAATAATTTAGGCCTTAAACCTCTTTGAAAGGAGGAGAAGACCCACACACCAAAGAGTTCCTATTAAAGGAATTATGTCATACAATCCTTAATGGAACATTTAAAAAAAACATCCGTTTGACTGGTTTAATTTTAGCATCAACATGCACCAGAGAATATTTGTGGCAGCAGGAGGATAGTGTATGTGGGGTTGACTCAAAATATACTCCAGTGGCCCTTGACCAACCTGATAAAGCAACTTTCAATAATGTGGCTCATTGATTGGTCCTGAGCATTTGGACAACAATGGAGATCTCTGGCTCAGACTAATAAATCAAATCCCTCTTTTATTACAGCTACAATACTTCTTATTAAGATCAATTCATTATCTATTTATCCTCTAAAGTAAAACAACAGGAGCAGAGGGGGAACTGTGTGTTACTTTACAACATATTAAGACACATCTAAGTTTCTGTGGTTCCTGAGAATATGCAAACCCTGATATCCTCTAACATTTAGTTCCTTGTTTGTCAGTGGAAGTACAAAGTTGAAAGGTCTTGCTCATTCAGTCAGAAACAGCTGATTCAAATGTTGGACTGTCTTACTCCTCCGTCATTTTATTATCACATTCACACGCTCACCGGGAATAATCACAACTATTAACTCTTGCATCACAAATGTTGTCATAATGAAGCATTTTGAAGGAAGACTTTATGTTTCAGGTGTTTACCACAAATACTAATTAATAAGCTCTGCCTCCTGTTTGCGAGTATCGGTGGTGGAGCTCACCTGAGAGCCGAGCCTGCACCAGAGGCAACCCCACAGAGGATCCTGCAGGCAAACTGTGTTCTAGAGAGGCCATGATGAGATCAGCGTAGATCTAACAAATGCATTTTTAATGTCCATTATGCACAAAGTACGATTTAACCATTAAACCATTAGTTGATTTTAACATTTCATATTTATCAAAAGAATAAATAAAAACACAAAATGAATTTAGCAAACAACTTGAGTAGTGAGCAAACACATAAAGCTAGGCTTTAAAAATAGCAAGAAATCAATCTTGTTCTACTTAAAAGAGTTTTAACAAAAATGCATTAAAAATAAGTTGCGCTCTTGACATTTATTGCGTGCTGATCTCAATAGGAGGGTGGTGCTACACAACAAAACATTGATCCATGAGAAGCAGGTGAGGAGCGAAAACAGAATCAAGTCACAAGTCTCACTTGACATGTGGCCCACCACCCCAGCAGTGTTAATGCCAGCGGTCGGTTCTGTGAGCGAGCACGATGGCTGTATGGAACCTTGAGATGGAGAATGTAAGTGGTTGTGACAAACAAAAGTTGTGTAGCTACACACTGCACACTAGAAAAAAAGAAGGCAGGCCATAATGCACTGATTACAAAACAACGGATTGTTTGTGGACTGTCAAAAACTGTTTTTACAGGCCCTTCAGTCTCTTTACTGGCTCACTGGTCAATCACAATCAAATTAATATGAGAGTCAAACTGAACAAAATTATCCTCTTTTATTTAAGAATAATGGTTTGGGCACTGAGTTTATTCTTCCTGTAGTTACACAGACGTTGTATTCCTCCTTGAGAGGCCAGGTTTGCACCAACACACACACCACACATGCGCACCAGTGGGCCTAATGTGTTGGAATGTGTGTCCGCCATGTGTTTTTACCACAAGGACAGAGTCATTAATACGCTGAGGTGTCAACAGAAGCTCAGTTCGCTGATATGAATGCACATACTGTAACAGCGTGTTCCCCCCCCCTCTGTCTGTTTCTCCTGCAGGGTATCCCTGTGCCCTGGTCTACCGACGGTTCTTGTTCTACCAGTCTTCCACAGTTATTCATTTATTCAACACACTCGCTGGACTGGCTCTAGCAGCTTTCAACTTCGGTGAGATAAAGGAGATGATTTGTGTTGTGTTGGTTATTCACCTCAAAAACAATTACACCATTATTTATAGTTGTTTTCATACACTCTACCACATTTAAATAGATGGGTTAAGATATGTGTCGGGGGGGGGGGTTCTTCTAAAGAGGTGATACTTTTAAATGCAGGTCAATCAAATGCATTAGGGTTAGGGTTTCTTCATCAAACAGTTGCAAAGCCATTTTTGGAAAATTCACTTTTACTTGCTATCAGTGGTCTCCTTCTCCCCAGCCTTTAATGGTGCACTGCTGTTTTTCTGATGTATCTGCTGAACTAAATGAGGAGCTGCTCGTAAACAAAAGCTTCTCCATAGTGCTCTCAGTGGTCAGAACAACCATAGGGCACCTTAAAATTTAAAGGTCATACACTGCTTACATTGTGTGTCAGCAGCAGCTACAAACTCTGAAGCAATTAAATCCAAGCCCAGTGGTTTTACCCACGAGAGGTGAGATAAAATCATAGTCACAATTCTTGGCCTTTCTAAGTCAATCCAAGACCTTAACTTTTAGTTTTGAATCCTAAACACATAATGTCATGCTCTTCACTAAATGGAATGCCTTTTAACATGTTTACTGTGTCAGTATGTTACGTTTAAAGAAAGAGGTAAGACTTAAAAGATACAAAATATATCCTATCTATAACTGTCAAATACGCCTGACATACCCTTAGTGCCGTCAGAATATGTTTGGCTGCTGTCAAACTGACCAAGAGTAACTTTGTTAAAGAAAATGAAGAGTTGATTCTCTGCTCACATATTAACTCTATTAGCATTTCTTCAAATGTATTAAGTCGTCAGCCTCGTTAAAGAACTAATATATATGACACGTGAATATAATTGCATGCGTCTTCTTTAACAGAAAGCACATTCACTCCATTTAGTTTGAAACACGATGGCTGAGGGATGTGTTGTTGCAGCTCAAGATTTGTAATTTGCATGTGGATGAATCATCAACCGTTGTTGGGACATTTCTTGGAGGATGAGGAAGTAAATGTGTTGCTCTTCGGCAGGCAGGCAGACAGGTTTGACTACAGGTGATTTGAATTTGTCACCCTCTTCCTCTGGGACTGTACTGTACACTACATCGAGTACATCAGTGACCGCAAATAATGATTATTTAATCTTCCAGTTCTTCTCTTGCTTAATTGATGAGTCGTTTGATGCATGAAATGTTGGAAAAATAATGAAAATCATCTTTAAGTTCCCAGAGTGAGAACAGCTAGAAATCCAAATAATGAATAATCAATGTTTAATAACTAATCGAACATTTTTGTAGTTTTTCAAACAATAACATAACTTTTTTCCTGTTCCAACTCATGGAACAGGAACATGTATGATGCTGTTCTTTGCCGTCTCTGATAGTAAACTCAACATCTGTTTTGATATAGTTTTAAATAAAACTGGAATTCTTTATAGACTTCCTTGGGCTGTATATATTCCAAGTCTTTTTTATTATTATCTGTTATTTCATAGAAAAATGATTAATCAATTAATCTGTCAATTACATTTAAAGTTAATCAACGATAAAACTAGTTATTAGTTGCAGTCCTAATTCAATTTACTGTCAGAGAAAGATATGAAACCAACGAAGAGCAACCATTGAATTTTTGGTGTTTTTCCTTATAACATGATATTGATTATCAAAATAGTTTCTATTTTACTTTCTGTCTCCTCATGTAACACTGAATTGTTTACTTGCCACCGTGGCAGCAGTGGTAAGGATGAGTGGATGAAGCTTCGTCATGGAGCAGGGTGGCGGGCTGGACTGAACTCAAACTGCTAACATTGATTTCTTTCTCTTTTCTTTATTATGTTGTGGCTGCACTTGGATTTTACAGCAGGTCTGTTGCTTTATCTTTCTCCTTGTGGAATTCTGTTTGCTCCGGGCCGTCTTTTGAAAGCTCAATTCAAGTCGGATGTTTATCATGTCTCTGCTTTGCTGTCGTCTCACCGTGTCTGCCAATACTGAACTGTGAAGGAGGAGGAAAAGGGCTGTTGTCCTTTTCAGTCCTACAGGTCACACTTGACTGCACTCACCATCTTCCCCAGCCCCTTACCCCCTTCTCTGTCCATCTCTTTCCCAGGCTCTCAGATCTATCACTCCGCAGTATGCATCCTTGTCCAATTCCTGATGCTGAGGCTTATGGGAAGAACAGTAACAGCTGTCCTGAGCAGCTTTACCTTTCAAATGGTGAGGTGTCCTGGTGTCTCTTTTTTTCTCTCTCTCCATCTCCATGCACCCAGGCTTACTCTGTAGCAATAGCTCCCCGATTGTGCACTGCTAGACTTTTGCCGCAGTGGCTCAGGTACTGCCAGCCAGATCGTCTGCACAGTCTTATTTCTGTGTCTGTAGACTTCTTTGATTTCCTTGTTAATGCCTAAACACTGTTGGTCCCGTGTATTTAAAATGGCCAGTCACAACTAAGGCCAATACTTGTATGATGTAGTAGTCACATGCTTCCTGCAGAAATTGCCCTGCTTGCTTTTTTGTACCCACACTTTGAGAAATATGGTAATGAAACCAAGTGTTTGTGCACGCTCTAGATTTCCTTAAAAAAACCTCTACACACTTCCTGGGAATTATCATGATGATTTTCTGTTTTCATTCTTTTCTGTTACTTATAGCGGTGATAAACTTCTACTTCTACTGATCTTTTCCATCCGGATGTTTTTAATGTTTTTCGTTGTTTTCGTTTTTTCCCCTTCTCCTCTTGCTGTAGGTCTACCTGCTTGCAGGTTATTACTACACAGCAACAGAGGAGTATGACATCAAGTGGACGATGCCTCATTGTGTCCTCATGCTGAAGCTCGTCGGTGAGTTGACTCTAGTTCTCCTTGCACTGCTCTGCTTGTCAAAACCAATTGTTTTCTTAAAAGTAGATATTTTCTCATCGTATTGAATTTTGTATCTTTCTGTTGTTTTTGTTGTCACCTCCCCCTGTTGATAAACTGCCGACAGGACATCTGCATGCTCTATGTGTTTATTTAAATGATCATGGCAGCATTAGTCACCCTAACATAGTTTCTGACACCCCTTGCATTTTCTGATTACAGGGTTGTCATTTGATTACTATGACGGCGGAAAGGAACCAGTGAGTTGGTTGATCTTTCTTGCTTTTGCTTGCTCTAATGTTGGTGAATTTATCGATGTTGTCTGTCTGGGTTTGAGTTTTGCTTACATTTAATCTCTGTTTGTCATTTGTGGCATCTTTTTTTATCCTGTCCAAAGATGGGAAGATGGGTTTTGATAGAAAGAACATTCAATCAATTTATGATCACTATGAGCTGCACGAAGCGGCCACAATCAGTGACTAAATACAAACAAGGATGCAGGGCTGTATCAAAACATTGTTATCACTATTATATTATAAATTAACCAATTATTTCCCCACAAAATTATATATTCTAAACAAAATTGTACAGACAATAAATTATCAGAATAGAAGAAATGACTTGTTACGATTTCCAAACATTGAAGGGTACAGTGGTACAGATTCTTAGTTTTTGTGCGATCACCAGTTCAAAACTCAACAATATTAAGTTCACTCACCATAGAAAACAAAGAAAAGCATTGACCATAAAGCAGCTTTTTGTTTGCTGCGACTCAAACACAAACCACCATGTCTAAGTCACCACAAGGCCACTCAAACAGGCAAATGCTTGGTCGTAAAGGAAATAAACGTCACTCACAGCTCAGGAGAGAGTACATAAATACAGCAGGGAAGCTCAAAAGAAGAACTGGACATCTACGCACATCACAACTAACTGAAAGCCGGACCACTATGGAATCCAAAGCAGCATTGATATAGCAGCGACCGAACAAAAGGGCTTTCTGCGAGAGAGGAGCTGCAGCGATCTTCTCTTTTTTCACAGTCAGTTCAGGCTCTTTGTGTTTGTCTGCTAAAAGCTCAAGAGAGGAGAAGTTGACATGATTTAGAATAGCAGGGAAGAAAAATGGGACAAAACAAAGGTCAAGGACATGCTAGCAAAGGTATAACATAATGGGTGGCAAGGATACAATCATCTCTCACAATATGTAGAACTATGTATTACAACACCGTAATACAGTACATTTTAATGGATATAGAACGGAGAAACTGTCACCAGATACCATACAGCCTGGCTTGTTCATTTGTAACATCACCCACAGCGGTAGAAATCTGCCAAAGGTGTCATACAGATAGCGAGGCCAGTGTAAACAGAATAGCATCACTACCTCATCCCATGATAAACTTTGTATCAGCTCTATTAAGGTCTTTCAATGATGTGCTCTTCTTTCACCCAGTTTGCTTTGGTTCCCAGCTGTAGTCTGGTTTCTTTATTTGTTTCAACACATCTGTGGCAGCTGTTAAATTCCACTTCTGTTGCTTTATTTCGTTCTTATTTTAATCAGTATTATTCTGTATTTTTGTCATTCTCCTTCTTTCATTCTTGGCACAAACCTACACCAAGGCCTAACATTCCCCTGAAATGAAAACTATCCTCATAGCTAAGGCCACATTGCAGTTCTCAGCTATGGTGGTAGTTACAGATTTCTTGTCCCTTTGTTACCATCCAGTGCCTGAAAACAGCAGACACCCTTAAGAAACCACATTTAAATCCACTAGATCCTGATTTTTATTTGGATCTGCACCAAATTGCACATATTCATAAATCTGTCCCCTTAACATGCCTCATTGTTTTTTTTAATCAAGATCCATGAATTACTTTTTGAGAAATCAATGGAAATGTTGAAAAACGCCCTACAATTCCTGGATCTGCTCCCTGATCTGGATCTGCACCAAAATCTAATGGGTTCTTCTCTGACCCATACCGGATCCTTCCACCAAGTTTCCTGGTAATCTGTCCAGGAGTTTTTGTGTAATCCTGCTAAATAACAGATAGAAAAACAAACAAACACAAATGAAAACATAATGTCCTTGGCGGAGGTAATGAAGGCCATGGGTCACTCCTCAGAACACAGGTTACAGCCTGCATTGAAATACAGCTAATGAGTATTTAGTTCAGTCATGTTTAGTTTGCAGACAACTGTACATAGTGGTCAAACGTTTTGTAACTAGATCCACATTGAGCCCGTCAGTGTGCTTTTAAAATGTCTTCCCTTCTCCAGTGTCTGTTCCCTCCCTACTGTCATCCCACCTTGCCATCCCTCCTCTTCTTCTGATCTTCTTTGTGTTTCATCGTCTTTCTCCTCTCACTTCCCTAAATCCCAGTCCCAGCTGAGTGCAGAGCAGAAGAAAGCAGCCCTGCCGTCTGTGCCCTCGCTGCTCGAGGTGTGCGGCTTTTCCTACTTCTATGGGGGCTTCCTGGTGGGGCCCCAGTTCACGCTGCGGAGCTACCAGAGGCTGGTGGCGGGGGAGCTCACCGACTGCCCCGGAAAGCCTCCCAACAGGTAAAAGAGTCGGAAGATTATGAGCGATGTAAAGAAAAATGAGCTGAAAACATATCTTCATTACGTCTCTGTGAAAAAATACAGGCACAGTGTCACAGCCTTGCAGTTAACATCACCATTATTACCGTCCCTACTCCCAACCTCATCCATCTCTTTCTTTATCTTTCAGTGTTATTCCGGCTATGAAGAGGTTTGGTCTGGGTTTTGTCTGCTTGGTGATATATACAATATTTAGCCCCTATTACTCAGACAGCTACTTTCTAACGGATGAATATGAGGTGAGAAAGACAAATACTCACTGAGCTATCAGTCAAAGCATCAGCGTATCTTTTTCCATCTTTGTCTAAAATGTAAAACTATGTCGTGTCCACAGGCTCAGCCGTTCTGGTATCGCTGTGTGTTTATTCTGCTTTGGGCTAAAGTCATCTTGTATAAATACGTCAGTTGCTGGGTCATAGCGGTAAGTCGTCTCATAAAATGCAAACGTGTGCATGAAATGTGTTTTGAAAAAGTTGTGCCTTGATGGCAAACAGCTAAAAGCTATTGATTCTGTGCCTGGTATTAGCCTTATTTTTTATGAAACTGCATTTATATCGATGTATATATTGTATATACAGCAATAACAGTAAAACCACCACCCTTTACATATCTTTACACTCCCTGATATGTGCTGATGAGTACATATTTTGTGCCACACCCACATCCGCAACATGTACAGTCACAGTTTATCTGCTTCGTGGTGTGATATCACTCGAGCAAATGATGAAAGTTTGTCATTTGTATGTTTCAGGAGGGTACATGTATCCTCTCTGGCCTCGGCTACAATGGCGTTGTGGAGGGCCAGCACCAGTGGGACGCCTGTGCCAACATGAAGGTGTGGCTCTTTGAAACCACGCCGCTTTTCGGAGGAACCATCTCCTCCTTCAACATCAACACAAACGCGTGGGCTGCCAGGTCAGTGCGGAGCCTGAAATCCCTGAGGTTCTCTTAGCTTGTATCCAAAGCGTTGATGTTAAAGTGAAATATTTACCTGGACGGGAACAATGAGGGAGAAGGCGGGACAGTTCAATCATCACAGCGAGGATGCGAACATCCTGGGAGGGGTGTCAAAGTTTCGCAGCTTTCAGACGCTTACAGTCTCTGACAGTTTTCCAGCAGCAGCTTCATGCATGAAATTCTTTGCATATGTGGCAGAGTTTTATGGTTACTGCAGTGAGCAAAGCAATTTATTTAACACACAGTTTATTACATGGTCCATTTCTTTTGAATGCATTAGCTACTTAAGCTCACTTTTACTTTCTACTCTGCAGAACTGCATGAGACCTAGAGGATGACGGAGTGTGAATTGGTTTTAAAATGGAAATAAAAGTAGCTAAGATGTAGAATCTCAACAGGTAACTACAACAGGATATTAGACTTTAGTTAAGGATGATATTAAACAGTATGCTGGTCACTGGAGAGCTTTCTGGCCTGAGGCGGATACTAAAACCTTCTCAATGTTTGACCTCCAAAGAAAAGTCTATTTATAGTCACATGTGTGCCACTTCTGAGTTACAGTTCTCTTGGCAGATATTTAAGCAGTTTAGTAATAAACAGGTTCAGGTAATGCTATTTTAGTCGTAAATGCAAAAACTGTCAGAAATAGTGTGAATAAAAGACAAGAAATAAATCCTCCCTACTTTCTAAGCTCTGCAGAGCTGGAGCTGAATTCACAAAGCTCCGAACTTTTTAACTAGGAACCTGATCTTAGTTATCTTTACTTAATCTATTTGATATTCAGGCGAGGAAATGACTCAGTTTCTGTGATTGCTGTCCAGTCTAAGCAACAGCATTGGCATGTCGGCTAAATCTACCATCAACCAGCAAATGGTGATGGAAGCAAGTAAGTGAACCAGAAAACCCAAAGGGACAGACAACCAGTGTTCACCATTAACTCAATTAGTCGAGGAGCGTGAAACCATTTATAGAGGAAACTTAGGCCCCAGTGTTACAGCGCAGGCCAGGAGGCAGGCGTGCTTTTCTTGTGCCTTAAAGGGAAGATCGCAGCTCACTAACATATCCCTTCATGTACACTTACTTACCTCATTAGTTCTCTTAAGACCTCACATGCTTTCTGAATAACTTAGAGATTTACAGGAATCTGAATTCTAAAGGGATTTTCTTAGTAAGCAACAGGACAATCTCAGCCCATAGGAACTCCACTGTGCCAGTAGACAACTAATCTATGAATAATGATGATAATAATAATCTTGGTTGAACTTAACCATGCAAGTTGAGAGCTTTCCCATCTTCCCCTGCTAATGAACACATTCCTGAAATGTTCCTGGCACAACCTCTCGTTATTGTCCCTGGAGTGAGGACCGTCTGGGTGATGAGAGCAACCAGAGTACATGAGAATATTTGTATTACCACATAAGTATCTATATATCGCTGTGTACTTGTTGTATTACATTCCAAGACACCGGCCTTGTTTTAAGAGCGAGTGCCCTGTCGGACATTTGGTTTCACAAAGTTAAAAAGAAAAAGTCCTGATGTAACCTTCACATTCTGACGTGGCAAAGATGAAAAGTGGTCGTACGTGGGGCGGGTTTAGATGTTTTTATAAACGTACTGAGGACGTACTTTGATGAACAGTAGTTCTTCATGTACTTATTTATCTGACTCTGCTCACTACAGCTGAAACTTACTACCTGTGTGCTACAAGGGAAAATAAAACACTGGTGAAAACACATTGTGCATCCTGTAGCCTGGGCCACTGTTGAATTAATGAGCGCCCTTGTAGACATGTAAAGTTGAGCTGTTTTAATAGAACCTCAGTTGCTATGCAACAACAACATTCAGGTAAGTGAGTGCTTGTTGTGACACTGGTAGTTGATTCATTGAGCATTTTCCCCCATGTCCCGATATATTTAATTGAAGGAGATGTTCCAAATATCTAAATGTTTTTCCTCTTTTCTCTTTTTTTTAAGACATGTCTTCAAGCGGTTAAAGTTCCTGGGAAATAAGACCCTGTCTCATGTGGCCACGCTGTTGTTTCTGACGATTTGGCACGGCCTTCACTCCGGATACATCTTGTGCTTCTCCATGGAATTCTTCATCATCACTGTAGAGAGACAGGTATGGAGATGAGTGATCTCATTTTAATTATTGGTATTTATCTCAGCAGGATATTTGAGACAAGAGACAATCTCTTGTTATTAAACATCATAACACTATTGATCCAATGTACTTTACTGTTGAATGCACTAATTAAATATTGACTGCAGTCACAATTGGGCATCATTTTCTTGCTATCATAATTATTATGTGTGTGTGTGTGTGTGACAGGCCCTGGCTCTGGTGAGGGACAGTCCCTTGCTGACGAAGCTGGCCAACAGCGCGCTCTACCCTCTCATCTATGTAGTCCAGCAATTTTTACACTGGCTCTTCATGGGCTACCCCCTAGTGCCATTCTGCCTCTTCACCTATGACAAATGGCTCAAGGTAACTCACAACTCAATAAGTAAAGTCACAGGAAAAATACTGTCATTTTCACTTATATCATTAAAGCTGGGGTTGGTAATCCTGGAAAATTGCCCCGCTCGTCAAAGTTGCGCCCAAAAACACATCTACCCGCACTGCCTGACGACTTCTCCACGACTAACTCAGTATTCACACTTCATTTTCAGCAGGACATGTTATAACTTCTATTTTCTTCAATGACTTTTATTGATTGATTAAATATTTTAATGATTTTACAAATGATCTAAACAGTTCCTGAATGTACGTTATTATCTGAATATGCACATAACTGGCGTCAAGTTGTAGCCACAAGTCTCTTGTGTCTGTGAATGGGATCATCTTACTGATTTAGATGTTTGGTATTTAGGACTTTCAAACTTAATTGAAAGATAAGCCACCATCAAGCTCTTATAGATTAGAAAGTGGTGACTGACTTGCTCAGATTCCCGTTCCTCAAACCTGCTCTGTCTTCCTTTGTGTTTGGAGAGTGGTAACATGCTACCGTCACGCTCAGCTACTCAAGGTCAAGCTGAAAATATCACTCGTGCTGCCAATGAGCTTCATCTTTCAGGAAAACATTCCTTTTAACAATGTGACTACACATGTGCCACCACTCCTCAATTTCCAGCTTTCGTAAAAGGTGTAAAGTCTTTATGCTGATTAATATTGATCATTACCAGCTGCCTTTGTTAAAACTGTTTGTTATCTGGTTCACTGATGTTATTTATGCTGACGCTAGTGTGTAGACTTGTTACTGACTTTATTTTGTAGCAATCACACACATTTACTTAGAATGAATGTAAATTACAGTTTATCTGACTGTGTAATTGACATTAATTTGATCTGCTCTGTGTTTTTACAGGTGTATTCGTCCATCTATTTCTGTGGTCATGTATTCTTCCTTGTAGCCTATTTACTCATGCCATACCTCCGTAAGGCACTGGTGCCTAAGAAAGAACGGAGCCAGGAGAAGCAGGAATAAAACTTGGTACTAAGACTTGGCATGGTAAGCAAGTGCAAGCCTTCAGTCGGTACCGTTGTGACTCATGACAAGCTGTGAAAACCACGTCTGTTTCTCCTTCCAGGTCCGTCTGAGGCTAAATATCCACTGAAGGGAACTGTGACTTTTCAAGGAGAAGAACGGAAAATATTTTAAGGCCTTTAGTAATATATATGTCCATGTAAAAATAAATTTCTATATATTTTTGTGTTTTAAATGGGAAGGGTGTTTTTATAAACATTCGAAGAAATGTTTACAGGAAATTACCATCGTGCCACGTGGGGTAATTGTGAGCCAATCAGGGGTGATTTCCTGTTTGTTTATTGTTCTCTCTTGTTGTTCATTTTAAGACATGTGGGACTTGTAGAACTTGAGAGACTTACATGCTGTCGACACAGAATTGCACTCACCAGTCACGGGTTCAGAGTCCGTCACTGACTCCGCTGTGTTTTATGTTTCATTTCCCTGTCTTTCGTCTAGCACCTGCATTTAGCAGCAGCATTAAGCCTCGGCAGGAGGTTTGAGCACAGCGCCAGCGTGTGCGGCGCTCTCTCTTGGAATAATACAACGTGCATACAGCTTTTCTGAAAAAGCCACATGATAATAATAACAATAATCAGGGGGGTTATTTTTGGAAAATGGCTGCCAGTGGTTGTACAAGCACTGTAAATCACACACACTGTACACTAACACCGACTCAAAATGGCCTTGTATTAATGAATGTTTTTACAGTACATATGTCCGGGTTTTAATTTGTGATGAGAAGAAAAAAAAAACTGAATTGATTTTATAGAGTTTTAACAGCTTTTATGAAAAAGAACATTTTTTTATCTTTGGATAAGGTTTCCTGAATGGATCCACATCGTTCTCCTGCCTTTCCTCATGTGATGTTGTGGTTGTTTTTCTTGCCATACATCCTCCTCTCCCTCACTTCGGACTATGCCTCTCCTCTCGTGTCTCCGCCTCGATTTTCAATCAGGCCCTCAGCTCTGAGATGCACAGTTGTTAATCATTTCATAAAAAGACTTACTCACTGCCCAAACATGGAGTCACTACAGTTTAATGTTCAGACCCTCACCCTGGTTTTTATAAATAAGAGGCATAGGCTGTGTTTTGAGTTGAGGAATTGTCTCATTTTGAACTGGAAGCAAAACGAAAAAGAAAAAAAAAATATTGTGTCGGGGGGGTGGGGGGAGGGATCGACATTTATATTTGAATTCCACAGTTTCACCTGTTCCTCTGCTTCTGACAGCAGGGGATGAAAAAAAAAAAAAAAAGCAAGTGAAGTAGAAGCATCCCGTCCCTCGGTGGGAATGCTTTCTTTTTTGGGATGGCGGGGCTGGATTGTCTGGAAGCGAGCTGGAGAGCAGCCGACCCTGCTGCTGCCGTCCCTTCACTGATGCTGACACACAGGGAGGATGAACCTCGCTGTAGCTACAGCCCAGATTTTAGTAATATTTATACATGACATGGTGATGATTAATTAATGTGAACTGCTATTTCAAGAGACTACTTCTTTGCCTTATTCCTACCAAATGTACACAGGAAAAGAAAACTTGGAATTGATAAAGGGGGGGAGTGATTTTTTTCAAATACGCTTTTATAACTTCATTAAAATGCTGCATTTCAAGCAAGGACTCTGGTTGGTGTGTGCATACGTGCATGTGTGTGCATGTGTAGGGATAGCTGTTTAAAATCGTGTGTGTGTGTGTGAACTTGTACTTGGTGTATATCGCTGTGAGGACCGTTTTGAGCATAGACCTGATGGAACTAGGACATTTTGGATGGTCCTCACTTTTGCAAAGGTTGAGGATTATAATAAGGTTTAGGTTTGTGTTAACGTGCCAAAAAAATATAAGTAACCCAATTACGAAAAGTAAAACAGGATCAAGATCAAAAAGTGAGTCCCAAATCTCAAACATTTAAAAGTTAAAAGTATATAATGAAACTAAAATCATAAGAGGGATATGGGAACCTCTCTCTCTCTCTCTAGCCTAGAACCTGTGGAGTGAAGACATTTGGCCCATCCTCACTTTCGGGGCCCAAAGGGCTGTTTGAGTGTTGAGCCTTGGCTTTAGGGCTAGGCATTAAGTTGTGATGGTACAGATTAGAGTAAGGGGCTGTAGTGACTGCATTATACAAATGAGAGAGATAGAAGTAAAAACGTGTGTCACCATTGCCTTCATTTGTACAGGACCATAGGGCAATAAAGGGTGATATGACGTCATTTTGCAGTCTGGTTAAGAGCAGTTTGAGATGAGGGGGGGTGGTTATTATTTTTAAAAAATGGAGGCGTCTGGCCCAGATTAAAAAAGAAAACTAAAAGGTGGTGAGATGAATTGCTTCGTCTGAGTCACTGCTAATGTGCGTTTCAACAGCAGAAAAAGAGCCAGAGCAGCAGTCTGGTCTCCAGCTGGTGGAGGGGGCCGGGCGGGCGGAGGGATGGAGAGGGAGAAGGACGCAGTGTGGGCGGGTTAAGAAACGCCGAGAGGGAGGGGACGCCAGCGTAGCACCGCTCTCTCTCTCTCTCTCTCTCTCTCTCTCTCTCTCTCTCTCTCTCTCTCTCTCTCTCTCTCTCTCTCTCTCTCTCTCTCTCCTCTTCTCCTCCGTGCAGCCGAAAAACAAGGGCATCCATCGGCGTCTCAACCTTCCTCACACCTCCTCATCCTCAGTCCAGCACACACACACACACACACACACAAACAGACCTGACATCTCCTCATCTGAGCTCCATCTCTGTGTGCGTGTCCTTCCTCCTCCACCTGGAAGTGTTGGTTTGTTTTCGGCCAGCGACGGGGGGGAAAACTGCCGTGTCGAGTCGAGCCGAGCCGAGCCGAGCCGAGCGGCAGGGGCGTGAGAGGCGGATGCTGCGCGCGTAGAGGCTGGGTACCAACCAGGAGCATCACCGCACTCACCACGGTAACGTCAGCTTTCTGCATCTCTCCGGATCGTGCGACATTTTCCTGTGTAACATCAGAGTACATGCAGCCGTGTAGCCCGGGTTCTTCATGTGTGTCAGCAGCAGCATGATTACTGTCGCATTATTTTTTCCCCCTGTCCCTTCCTGTGATGTGTAGCCTGAACAACCTGTGAACAGATGTCACAGTCTGCGTCCCCTCGTTTTATCTCCACCTCCTGTGCAGTGGAGCCTCACCAAGCACTGCAGCAATGGGAAAAAAAAATGTAGAGGCTTGTTATGTCAATGAGAGCTGAGAACCCCCCAAGGACTCGTTTTTCAGCTGTGGCTACTGCTACAAGACAGCAGCGGCGTCTTTAACCTGACAGACCACAATTAAAACGCAGGGAAAACACCCACACGGCCACACACAGAATATACTCTCAACAGCAACACACACATAATCACACTCAACAGCAGGTTCATATGTGCATGCTCCATATGCTCATGTGCATGTCAGTGTCATCCTGGGGAAAACTGTCCCGTGTGTTCATGTGTGTGTGTGTGTGGGGGGGGGGTGGGGGGGACATTATGGATTATTTGCTCATTTATGCTGATTCAACATGCAGCCCTGATTTAAGAGCATCATGTGGCGGCTGCTGCCTGCAGGCCTCCACCAGAGGTTACATGCAGGACACTTTGCTGGTGATGTCTCGTGCTCAAGCGACACTCTGCACCATCTGATACGGGCCTCGCTCTCTGCTTCGGTCTGTCTGGTTATTTCTTCCACTGCTGATCAGTTGTTGATGCATGTACTGTATCACCCCCCCCCCTCCCCCTCCCTCCCCCCTCTCTCCCCTCTCTCTCTCTCTCCTCACCCCACCCTGTTACCCACCTCTACCTTTCCTCTCCTCCCTCAGATGGACAGAATGAGTATTCTCTCCTTTCTACTCCTTTGCTTGACTTCGGTTGCCAATGGCAACAAAGGTCAGTTCCTCATTCTTTTGACTGTTAATTGTGAAGTGTTGAGATAATGGTTTTCACGGCCATAGGAGCACACACCGTTCAATGTCAATTCCTTTGCTCTGTTGCCCTGAAATACCTCATATGTCTTCATCATAGTCTGTCATGTTTCCTCGTTACATAAACAGTGCATCTGCGACAGCACACATACATGTTTAAAGGTTTTGTGTCTCATCTCCATGACCCGATGGGCCTACTTCGCCTGCGTGCTGTGACTCCGAGCGGAGATGATAAATCTGTTTCCCTGTCTTTAGCAGATTTATCATCCTGGATAACCATGACTCTGATTCAACATCATTGTTCCAGTGATTATCATGCTGGGCGAAGGGCGAGCGAAACAGACAGCGTGGAGGGAGAGAGAGTGTCAGAGGAGGAGGTAGAGGAGAGCGGTGCAGGGAACACGAGGCGATTGAAGGAGAGATGGAGTGTCAGAGAAACACGGAGAGAAAAAGAGAGAGGGGGAGGGTGGGGATGTTGGGAGGAATGGAGGAGGAGAAGAAGCTGTGACAGGTGAGGATGTGGCCGAAGAAAAACGCAGGCCGATAAGGAGGGAGGAGGAGAGAGAGGAGGGATGTGAGGAGTGTGATACCACAGCATGTGTGTGTGTGTGTGTGTGTGTGTGTGTGTGTGTGTGTGTGTGTGTGTGTGTGTGTGTGTGTGTGTGTGTGTGTTGTGGGGCGATAGAGTGACAGAGAGTCGAGGAGTGCCAGGGGAGACAGAGAGAGATAGAACGGGTTGCCTCTCAATCTGTAATCCCGGATGTAATCCACGGGCCTGATGCTCAGATTAATGCTATATAGCAGGGGAGGGAGGGAGGAGATCAGCGGAGGGGACAGAGGGCGGGAGATAAATGACCAAAAAAGAGACACGACGGAGGACTGTGGAAATAGAGGAGGAGGAGACAGTGTCAGGTTGGACCTTGAGAGGAGACGATGAATATCTGGGATCTGCGCAGGATATTGAGCCTCAATACTTTTTTTTTGGTACCAATCAATATTAGTGTGAATAGAATAGTAGCATAAACAGTCTGGTATGAAAACCTAAGTCACAGTTGCACTTATGTCCGATTTTCCTCATTCAAATCATAATTTTGCATAAGAAATGTATTAAACAATAACATTCAGGCAGTTTTGAAGTGTTTGGACATTTGAAAACAAATGAGATTTATATTTTATAGAGTAAAAAATGATTTGTCTTATTTGTAGAAAAGAAAATTGTGATTAAGGAACTAATTAAATGTTTTTCTCAAGTAAAAACATCAATGCAGCAGCTAGTGATTATTCTGCTGGTGAATTTCTTGATTAATTGCCAAAAGTTAAAAAGTGAAGAACACAAACATTTTACAAATTCCCTTAATTATCACATGAAACAGGAAATCAGCAAATAATCCCAACTGAGGGTTTGACATCAAGAATTCTCCAAGCAATTATCATTTTTTTTCTTTTGATTGGCTAATTTATTTATCACCATTGTTTCTGTATCAATATTTCAATTTAAAATACTCAATTACAAGTAAAAGAACTTAATTCAACATTTTACGCAAGTAAAAATATCGACTGCATTTCATTAGTCCCAATGGGAAATCTGTGAAAATGTCCAAAAACACCATTGCAATGCAATTCAATGTTAAAGAAGGTGATGAAAACATTTCCTGAATAAACACCAAAATTGAATGGATTCTTTCCTTACCCATACTGCCTCCTTCCACCAAGTTTTGTGATAATCCGTCCTGTAGTTTTTGCGTAATCTTGCTCAAAAAAAGGTGTGAAGCAGCATTTTTACGTTATATAGACTTAATGTCTTTGAGTAAAAAGCACATAAATATGAAAAAAAGTATATTTCATTCTGATATAAAAGCCCAGTTGGAGTATAATGTACTACAAAAAAGGAAATACCCAGTGAAGTACCTCACACAGATTCAGAAAAGCATATTTATATTCGTCAGTAAGATACAGATAAAAAGTCTTGGTTTTGGTATCTAAACCCAGTTATCTACAATGCTCTATATTCTCTACAGCTGAGTATCCAGCTGTGTGTGTGAAGAGCGAGCGGTTTAATCAGATCCAGAACCAGCAGCAATTCCCTCAGTCGACTCTCCTCCCACCAACAAGACAGCAGAATTAGTTCCAGTCAGATGTTCTGGTAAATTCACTGTGAAAACAACAAAGCAGCTGCTGAACACAAGTCTTGTGCCTCCGTCTGATTTCAAACTCTGTAGCTGCGGCGTCGAGAGATTGAGGACAACAGAGGGAAGGCACGCCGGCTTTTGTTGTTGCTCTTTGCCGAAGTGTAAATTCGTCGTCCTTCTGCCTCATTAACTTGGTTTTTGATCATTCGGCGCAGAACATCCGACACGCTGATGAATAATTAATTCACAATTAAAGGTTAAATTCACAGTAAACCTCGGGCATTTGATTTGGACTCTGCTGTTCTGCGGAGGAGCCATTGTTGTCGTGCCTGTGGAAGGCCCGGGTTTGGCTGATTGATTCGAGCAATATCCCCCCTCGGTGTGTGATAAGGTGAAATCTGACTGGCTTTAATTACACTGCCAACCTGGACGGCGTGCATTGGCACTTGGTGTGGACGAGAGGAGATTATCCATACGGGGGAAAGGGCGAAAGGGAAAAAAAGGAATCTGTGAGGGTGTGAATGTGATTAAACTGTGTCTTCGTGGTCACACACAGGCAGATATTGTGTATTTCCCCACTCATGCACACTCTCACCATGTCCTTGTCCATAATGGAGTGTTAAAAATAGACACGTTGGTTCCTTCTAATTGCTCCATTTAACCCAAAGCCTCTTTGGTCCCCTCTCTGTGCCGTTCAGCCAATAAGCACAAGCCATGGATCGAGACAGAGTACCAGGGGATTGTGATGGAGAACGACAACACCGTGCTGCTCAATCCCCCTCTCTTTGCCCTGGACAAAGATGCTCCACTTCACTATGCCGGTAACACCAACGGGAATGAGCCACATGAAGGAATAAAGGAGGAGAGAGATGCCCCCCACCCCCCACACAAAAAAATAAACTGCTCTCAGATATTTAAACTAGTGCATGAATGATCTGGCTACAGTGGAAAATAGGTCAAACTGGGTGTTTGCAGGGACAAATTGAAAGTTGTGCCACCGGGCCAAAAATTCAAACTTTGATTTTGCGGGATGACACTGCAGCTGTGAGACCAATTCCAGGATTTGATTTATTGATAGTAAACATGACTCTTATTACTATTATTATTATTATAGAAAGAGGTTTGGAGCCTTTGGCAGCCACATTTCCCAATAGTCTGAATATTAAAGGCAATGTACTCCTCTATTTTTAGGCCATCATAGTGTAATTCAACCCGTCACGGCGAGAGCACTCGGCAGCACTCCTGCCTCTGCAGCCTCGTGGAATAAGGTTATCGTGTTTGCACTCAGAGTCCTGGAAATGTCCGTGTTCAGTCAAATTACAGCAAATCAACTTGAATTACTCAGGAGCTCCCTGAAATTTATTGGGCTTGTGTCAAGCAGGAGGAGAAAATTTGCTGTTTTAGCACAAACCTTCCACACCTTGACTGGTGTCAGGCAGCCGAGATTAACTGCTGTTCTGAGGGTTTTATTTCGAGCACCAGCCGCAGACTGGTCTCTCCAATTCTTATGATGACTGATCCTGTAAGATAAAATGGCGTTTAAAGGAACCTCCAGATATGTCTGTGCTTTCTTCGGATATAAGGTTCGTGGATGTGACCTCAAAATCGTCTGAATGCATCCATGCATGATATTTCTCTTCTCACAAAGGCTTATCTCAGATTTATTATGTAGCTACAATTATAATTATAACCTCTCAAGTTGAAACTGCTTTACAGAAATATGAATATGGCATTGGAATAACAGAGATGAAGGACTATTTAATGCAGAAATACACGTTTGGAAACAAACGTTTTAGCAGAGAATTTGTAGGAAAGGCCTGAGCTAACAAGACAATGTTCAAGAGTTAGCCTGGTTCAGACTTTGGGTAATTGACAGCAAATCTTTAGTTTTTAATGTAGACTGCACAGTTTAAATGCACAGTGTGAGGCTACTGTATATAAGGGCACAAAAGCTCCCAAATGAATGCAGGAGCCTGACTGTGGAGATTTTTAATAGGAATGATTAAAATCTAAAGGTACAAATTTGAGATTTTGTGTTTTTATTTTAGTGAAGCCAGAGAAAGATTCAAAGACTTCAATATGATTCTGATTATTTAAATTCTTCAGTTTAATGCCCAGCCCCAATCCGATCTAATATCTTCCTCCCTCCCTCTCCAAGGTGAAATCTGTGGCTTCCGGGTCCACAATGGTCCCTCTGGTTCGGGGTCTGTCCAGTTTGAAGCAGTGGTCCTGGACCGCTCCACCGGCGAGGGCCTGGTCCGCTCCAAGGAGCCGCTGGACTGCGAGAGCCAGCGCGAGCACAGCTTCACCATCCAGGCCTACGACTGCGGCGAGGGACCTGATGGAGTCAACAGCAAGAAATCCCACAAGTCCGAGCACACGCCTCCTTCTCCTCACATTCAATCTAGATAGGAGAGATTTCATGTTTTTAACAACGATTACAGTCTCAGTTTCCTCTGGCTGTTTGCTGTAAAGACTATGCAGCCATTGATGCTTCCTGTTGTTACAATAATCCGCTTCCCTCTCATTGTCTGCCTCTCTCTTTGCTTCTCTCAGGGCCACTGTGCACGTCCGTGTTAATGACGTCAATGAGTTCTCCCCCGTGTTTGTCGAGCGTCGCTACGAGGCGTCCGTCCCAGAGGGGCGTCTGTTTGATCGAATCGTGCGCGTGGAGGCCCTGGATGCCGACTGCTCCCCGCAGTACAGCCAGATTTGCTTCTATGACATCATCACTCCCAATGTGCCCTTCGCCATTGACAACGACGGTGAGACATGGACACGTTATTACTGTCATTGTCTGCAACAGAAACACAAGTCACCAGGTTATTCTGCTTATTTTCTCGCTGAGTCCTTTCTTCTCTTTGGCCTTGGTGGCAAGCATGGAAATCTGAAAATTCAATCTGCAGTTCAGTATTCAGCTGAACACCAATAGATGAAGAAAGCACCAGACACTGCAGCGATAGTGATGCCTGCGTAGCGACAGAGAGAAAAGACTGGCAGGTACCTAATTCCTCTCCCAGGTAGAAACCAAAAGATGTTAAAATAGACTTTGTGTGGGAGGACTATTGTTCCGTCTCTGCATAAACACCGCAGCAGCTGTTTGATATAGCATCCTTTGGTTCCCGGCTGCTCGTAGATTCCCCAAATTCCTCCTCAGGAAGAAAAATGAGTGTCACGAGTTGTTCATCGACTGGGAGATCAACCGTGGCCATTTTATAACATGACACAGCAGCCTGAATTAGGATGACGCTGCAGAATTGACTCCGAGGTGTTATTTTTTTGTGAAGGATCAGTGGCTGCTTTCATGTTTTGGGATCAGATCGGTATCGCAGCACAGAGACCTTTTGTTCCAACCTCGTTCCGAAGCTGTAGGCTTGTCACCGTCTGTTTTCTTTTTCCCCTCTGGTTCCACCGCTATCGCTTTCATCCCTCCGCTGCTCCTCTCACCATGTCACAGCGTCTCCTCTCTTACCTGTTGTTTGTCAGCTGGCGTGCTGAGCGCTGTCAGCCTATCACAGATACTCTGTGTTACCTTTATCTCAGAGAACAGGAAACCCCTTCAGCTTTCATTCTGTTTACTGCAACCTGTCCTGTGCTGTTATTTGTGATCCCCGGGCCTGAACATGACAGTAGGTCTGTTTATGTGTAAGTGCCCTGATCAGAGCTGTATCAATGAGCTGTGCTGTGCAGTTGATGACTAATTCTTCTATTTCTGTCTCCCTTCTGTTCTTTCTTTGTCTCTCGATTCAAGGTAACATTAAGAACACTGAGCCGTTGGACTCCAAGCATCAGCGCGTTCACACCTTCTGGGTGACCGCCTTCGACTGCGGAAAGAACCGTGCCCAGGCCGACGCTCAGGTCGTCGTCACGGTCAAACCGTCCTGCAAACCGGGGTGGATCGGTGGGTAATCCCTGTCACAGATCGCCCGGTTTCTGCCCTGGTTATGATCCTGGGTGTTTTACGTCTCGTGAGGCTGCGTGGATGTGTTGTTTTAGTCGATTTAATCTGTTGCTTTGTGGTTAAAACAGTTTGAGTTGGAGTGTGTGTGGGAGGCTGCTTGGATGAATCACCTTTGTGTGTGTGTGTATTATATAAAGAGCACAGTTTTAAAGAGGCGTTGCTGAATAATGAGTAATATGAAGGGGAGGTAATTAATTTAAGTGTTACAAACTATTTATAGCATCATTCACAACAATGTTTTATTAATTGTACTGTGATGGGTCTTTGTCATTGAAAACCGAAAGTGTTTGACATTTTGTAGATCTAAGTACATTTTATATCAAATAATTGTAATTTTTTAGAAGCAGCAAGTGAATAAGGGTTGAATAAGTGCGTCACATAAACAGGACCGTCACTGGACTCCACCTTTTTGTACATTTGGACCCTTCATACAAATTTGACCTAGTCCGAAGACAGGTCCGAAACACAATCACAACGGAAGCGGGCGACAACGGATGTTGACAATGAAATGGGCGGAGTTACTTTTAGTGCTCAATTTCTTCTTTCTGCAGTCAAGTGAGCTTTGGTTTGTGCAGTCTGTGGTGAAAACCCAGTTAAGCCATTCACCGCTTAAAATGTGATGCTTCTCTATTTGAGGTGTTACGGTACAGGTGCTCCTTAACACCTGAAATAGACCAACATCAAATTTGAAGTGGTGACTGGCCCGTCCAGATTTCACAGATAGAGGCTCACAGCAGCAACAGCTTGTTTGATTGTCAACATCCGTTGTCATTCACTTCCGTTTGGGTCGTGTTTCCTGTTTTCTCTCAGTGACGTCTCGGCCACCCTACAAATATTATTCACTCCTTCTCAATAGATTCCTACGTTTTACATTTTGAGATGAGAGGATCAGGTTTTAACTATCTCAGCGTCTCTCTCACTGTTTTCAGGATGGACCAAGCGTGTGGAGTACACACCCGGGTCAGGTAGCATCCCCCTGTTTCCCAGTTTGCATTTGGAGACGTGCGAGGAGACCGTGTGGAACATCCAGGCCACCGTAGAACTCCAGACCGGCCACATCGGGAAGGGCTGTGACAGAGACAGCTACTCGGACAGATCCGTGCGCAGACTGTGTGGTGAGTTCTCCTTTATATGTCATCAAAGATGTGACTAACCGGGGAGTAAGAATCTATTTTATTAATATCTTTATTTTATTTTTCTGTTACCAGGTGCCGTCAGGGGTGAAGTCGACCTCCTCCCGCCTCCATCTCCCGCTGCCAACTGGACCTCAGCTCTGCCCACTCTCCCTTCCTCCGATTCGTCACTGGTCTTCTCCTTCAACGGATCCAACCATGTTGCCGTGGTGCCGGATTCGGTTGTATCTGCGTTGTCAGGCGACCACTTCACCCTGCAGCTGTGGATGCGAAGGGGCGGCGCCAACATCCAGCTCTCGACCACTCAGACTAGAGGAAGTCGCAAAGAGGAGGAGACCATCGTGTGCAGCACTGTCAAGAATGGTGCGTTATATCACAGTGTCGGGGGTTCAATAACATTTTAATAGTGTTCTCAAATGTGTGTAGTTTACAATGGGCACTTTTTCGAAATAGGGCTGAAAAAACTGACAAAAATCTTCTCACCGCCTGAAGGTCACCCACTCAAATCCCCAGAGCTGCAGGGAAAATCACGCCCTGAAAAAATACTCTGAACTGTTTATAGCTTCGACCACTACATTTAAGGTGCTCTTGAGAGAAGCACTTAACCCCCAGCTGCCCCACTTGAG
The DNA here is from genome assembly GCA_026259375.1 of Verasper variegatus. NCBI lineage: Eukaryota > Metazoa > Chordata > Actinopteri > Pleuronectiformes > Pleuronectidae > Verasper > Verasper variegatus. Next base: position 16,875,518 of record CM048048.1, read on the forward strand.
CAGCCGAGTGGACGACAGAAGAAATGCTGTAACTGTGCCAGGCAGAATGTTGTGTGCATCATGTGGATATTTCCATCGCTTGCAAGCAGCAAGTTCATCAAAAACTGGAATGAAAACAAGAAATACCACAGATTAAAATCTATAATAAAGTCATTGCATGTTGTTTTTGTTTCCTACTGTGTTTAAAAGCCCTGGTAGTGTTGAGATGTTTTGACAAGATGACACTGACCTCCAATTATCTTGTGTTTCTCTCCTGGTCTCCTGCGCTACAGACGACTCCTTCTCCCACTACTCCCTCTCCGTCCACGGCTGTCGCCTCTCTCTCTTCTACTGGCCCGACGTCTCGGCTGCACGGCCCGTGAAGTTCTTGTGGAAACTGGAGCAGGTACTGGGGGAACGGCAACACTTAGCTTTGATGTTCTCACCCGCGTTGTTTCCTTCCTTTTATTGTCATTCATCCACATACAAAGTATTTGTATTGGCGGTGCAACATAAAATAAAACATAAAAACACAGAGGAATCTAAAGTGAAATAAAATGAAGGACAACATTAAAACAGAACAGAGGTATAAGCTGTGTGGAGTTTAAGAACATCAACAACAATATGAGAACATCACTTATAACATTAAAAGTTATTCTATCTACTTTCAAATAACACGTTTAAGTGGAAATATTTCTACTGAACTCTGCACCAAAAAGAAAATCAAAGAAGTTTACAGCGATGAAGGGATATTTCTCTCAACTCCCACTATTTCTCCAGGTAACAGTCACATGTCAACAGCTGAATCAGCCTTTTTGCAGGATGCAGTAAATCCATTTGTCCATCCAACCGCTCATCCTTTTTGAGGGTAGCAAAATCAATGTATTACACACTTCCAAGGAGAAAAGAGCCGTATGATTCCAAATAGAACTCATTTTCAGACTTTCAGTATTACCTGGTAGAATACAGCTTCCTAGATGAGTTAGATACAACAGAATTGTCCACCACATTTACATGTTACTATGCCAGACATGCATATATGCTTCACAGTGGCACATGCATCAGAATGCATGACATAGAGGAGAGAATGTTTCCTAGAAAGTCTCTTGAATATTGATCATGTGCATACCTGCATGCATGGGAGTATAATGAGGTTTGTTGTGGAGGCTGGTGGCTGACGGGGGTTTGTTTTGACTGAAGCTACTGGTCCCAGACAGATTGAAGCAGCCTGGATTAAAGGATGCTGAGCTGATACAGAGAAGATTTGTTAAATCCTTCTGTCTGAACCACGAGATCTTATTAACCCGGTCTCTCTTTTCTGCCCCCCTGTCAGTATAATGCTCCTGTCTTTTCTTTTCGGATTCCTTTGCTTTCCACTGTACTTAAAAAAAGATAAAAACAAATGTCTGCAGGAATTTACACAAACAAACATTCATTTATGGTGGAAAATAACTTAATATATTTTAACTAGCTAACAACAATGTTAATATCAAGACTTGAACTTTTACATTGTTTTTGCTCATCTATTAACATGGAGGAGGCAGGATTTATGACTTATACTGCAGCCAGCCAACAGGTGGCGATCGAGGCGCTTTGGCTTCACTTGTAGGCAGCTGTCCTATCGTCCATCTTAATGTACAATTTATGGTTAATATACTGTATATAATGATATGTACGATAATATATCATTTCCAGGAACCATTTGTTTGCTGAATGAGTATTTTTATTGTTAATATTCAAATACAATTTACTGCTAATACCTATTTGCTTTTATTGAATAACGATTATTTTTACATCTTTTATCGCTAATTTTACTCTTGTTAAGGTGCACTTTCCTTTGTTCACACTCATGTCGACTCCGTCCGACAGGTGTGCGACAGCGAGTGGCATCACCTATCGCTCAGCGTCCAGTTCCCCTCTGTGACCCTGTATGTGGACGGCGTGACCTTCGACCCCGCTCTCATCCATGACAACGGTGCCATCCCCAACCCCACCCCCCACCAGAGGATGTTCATCGGCGCTTGTTGGGGTAAGAAGTGAAAGGAAATTTATGCAGAGTGAATTCAGGACTGACACACATTTCATTCCAGCTTAATGAAGGATTTTGACAGAAATGACTGCAAACAGAGACGAGCGAGGAATCCTGATTTTTTTTTTTTTCTTTGCAAAAACCTCTACGAGCAGCGATTGTGTGTTTGCTTCCTCTGCACTCCTCTATCACCAAAATGTTGTTTACATCACACATCACCAAAGACAGCCGATCTCCATCTTCTGCAGAAGCGATGGGAAAGTTACGGACCCTCATAAGGAACCATGAGACAATCTGCCGAGACGTTTTCCGCCTCGCACCTCTCACTCCCTCATTTCACTCAGTTATAATTTAGCTGATGCATTTTGTCTTGAAGGGCTAATAATATGAGTGTCATATCAATTATTCAGGACGGCAGAGCAACACGAGGGCCAGACAGCTATCAGCCCAACCACTGGTTAAAATGGGAAACTCTGGCTGCCAATTAGCACTGAAAAACACACATACACATACGGACACGCACCAACACACGCGTTCACCCTCTCACATCCACAGTGGAAGTCTCCCTGCTCCCTGCGTGGCAGCAGCTGCTGCTCGATAATGAGGAGTTGGTGCATTTTTAAACTATCGTCTGCAGCTCCTTTGCCTGCATTGTCTCACTCAAGCCTGCTAACTTCATTTATATGATTTGTTATTTTTCACTCTGCCTGTCAATCTCTGACACCTCCTCTCTTCCTCTCACTTCCTGTTACTATCCTATTGCCCTAAGTGTCTCTCTCATTGTGTTTTCTCTCCGTTTGTTATTCCCTCTGCAGAGCTTGAGGAGAAGCAGAAGGAGATACTGAACAACACCATCCCAGAGGGGAAAGACTCAGGTGACCTCCTTGTTTTCACTCTCTTGTTGGCATGGCGGTGTTGATGCATCATCTGTGAATTGGATTGTCACCTGATTGTCTCTGGTGTTTAGTGAAGTATGTGGGCGGTTACCACGGCCTGTTGTCGGGGGTGACGGTGCGTCCCGGCAGCGTGGAGCCTCACAGCGTGGTGGAGTGTCTGTACGCCTGCAGGGAGGGGCTGGACTTTGGAGACCTGGAGACTCTGGGCTCTGGCATGAAGGTAACACACCTCAGAGAGATGGACTATACCACATTAAAGAGAGGGAGGGAGAGAGGATGCTCAGAAGATCCAGTTTAGATCTGGAATTAACACAAGTCTCCAATATATACACATATCTTAGATGTTTCATATACACATCTATGAACAGTACTAGAATTACACTCAAGAAAGTGAAAAGAAATCCTGATCTGGATCCACATCAAATATATATGAGCTCTTCCCTGACCACATCTTTTGTTCAGTAGTTTCTGGACAATCCTGGTAACAAAAACATTATCACTTTGGCAAAGGTAATGACTGTAAATTCAAAGTACATGACATAACAACCAGCTTTTAGAAATACTGTTAACAAAGAAAATATCTCATTAATTATTAAAGCTGAATAAATCAATTGATTTGTTTTTCACTGTGATAAATTCTTTACTCTTCAAATGTCAGCTGGTGACTTTGTCTTTATTCAAATACAGAGCTCTTTTAAAGATAGGATCATTTAAAAGTACGCAGATGACTCGGTGATTGTGAGTCTGCTTTAGGCAAATGAAAACAGTCATGGACCTGTTGTTGAGTGGTGCGAGGAGTCATTCCTCCATCTTAACATTTCAAAAACCAAAGATGTGGTCATTGATTTCAGAAAACTTGCCCACACACACACGAAGACACTTTTATCAAAGGTCAAACTCTGGAATGTGTGGAATCGTATTTGACCTTCGGACTATTGTTGAGTCCAAACTGAACTTTGAAGCAAACAGTGAGGCTCTGTGCAAAAAGGGTCACCAGCGTCTGTACTGTTTAAGGAAAATGTCCTATTTTAATATTGACAAAACCATGCTGACACTTTTTTATTATGCTTTTATTGAGTCTGTTTTATCTTTTTCTTTGGTGTCATGGTTTGGTGCCCTGTCTTTAAAGGACAGAAACAGACTGTTTTGGATGGATGCCTTCTCTTTTTGTTGCTGCAAAACAAATCTACCTACGGGTACAAATACAGTAACCTTAACCTTGTCAGTAAACACAGTAGGAAGCTTTATGGTTATAGTTTTGTATTTCTTTTTACTTTACTGTCAGATCAACTGTAACTTGAGGCAAACTCTCCCATGTTTATGGATGAGCTGTCACGTTGTATTTTTTTTATAGAACCTGTTTGGGTTGGATAACAAGCACATGACAGCTTTGCCAGAAGGGCTGGAACCATTTCCTTTGCCAATCAGGTTTTTTATTTATGCATCACACTTCCTGGTTTCACTCGTCTGTGCAAATTTATTCTTGTTTACATACTTGGTGTTTATGGGGTACTTTTGCCAAATGTGTTTTTTAAACCCTTGTCATTTTCTGTGATCAGATATGTGTGTGTTTGAGATACTTTTTAAAATCCATTTCTGTTCTGTATTGTTCATCGGATCATGTCAATACTGTGTGTAAGAGGTGAAAAGTCTCTTAATACCAATATTTCCTTACCTTTAGTTTGTAGAACTGGATTCAAGAACCTTAAGTCTTTTCTACTTCTCTGTACTGTTAGTGTAAACTGTAAAGTATCCAGTTTTGTCTTTGGCCTTGGTAACATGATGCAAATTAGTATGAATGTGCAAATCAATGTTTGAACTTTGACCTTGCAGGTTCATGTGAACCCCAGTCAGTCGGTGTTGGTGCTGGAAGGAGACGACATCGAGAGCTTTAACCGTGCCGTGCAGCAGGTCACCTACAGAAACTCTCTCCGCTTCGCCACCCCTGGAGTCCGACCCCTCAAACTTAGCACCTCACTCAGGTACAAACACACACACACACACACACACACACACACACACACACACACAGTGACATGATTTCAGAAGACGTTACATTGACCTTGAGGACTTTACCTTAAAATTCATGATTCACATGATGGCGACTTGGATTTTGTCTCCATAAAGAAGCAAGTCACCATAATGTGACTGTAAACAGATTTAGGTGCCCACAACATGAGTAATTCCTGGACCACACACACACACACACACACACACACACACACACACACACAGATGGATAAGGGCTCTTTTCAACAACCACACAGATCAAAATCAATCATACAGGAGGTGGAGTTACTGATTCACCACCAACGGTAGATAATGCAAATGCAAACACAAGACTGCAACCAAAGCATAAACTAGTATTTAACTTTACTACAATTTATTCACATCAAGTAATCCTGTAAAATCCTCGAGATGAACTTCATCAGTAGAAGACGATGATGCAACCACGACGACACCACAAAAGCTAAACTGAAACATTCTCAACATCACAGATGTTACATCAGACAGTTTTCTGTGCGTCTGGGAGTCGTCCTGCGGCAGTTTGCAGTCCACAGATGAAGAATCACTCTCTGGTCTCTGCTGCTGCTTACGTCTTTGACATTGAACTCATCAAACATGGACCTTGTGCCTCGGCTGTGATAAGGACTGGTGTGGCCTGAAAGAAAAATGATTGTATGGAGAATGTGTCAAAGTGAGAGATAACAGGGAATATCTTATCTCTTTATACCTTCAGAAACCAAGAAACTTTGGCTTCAATAGAATAAACTGCAGGCACCAAATTCCTTTAGTCTGGTTTTACAGTAACTGAAGTTGTTAAAGGATTAAGTGACTGTTTCACTGGTTGTTCCCTTTAGAGCATAGTCAGTATTTGAAGATGGACGACACGTCTCCATCCATCCTGGATACGAACAGCGCCATCTTGAGCATTTACAGTCAGATTCTGTGCAGTAGGGATCAGGGGATGGAGCTGTCAAAGTCCCACCATAACGCGTGCTTGCTCATGACGTGGAACATCATGAGCAAACATGACGTTATTTTTATAGCATCAAATTAGCAATAAAAACCAAACTTATCAGACACATGATTATACGAACACACATCAGTGTGATAAGAATAACTGTAGATGAATGAAATCATCTTTAACGTGATCTTTTTAGTTTGGTTCATGTCCCACTTATTTACATGGAGGAGGCAGGGTTTTATCTATACAGGTGGCGATCAAGAGGTTTCCGCTCCACTTTTGGGGAGCCTTCATGCCGTCCATCTTAAACACAGTCCATGGTGTAGACAGAGCAATGAGTGTAGAACCATTTTTTGCTTTTTTAAATGATACATGAACTATTCTTAGCATTCTAAGCATGGTTAGGTTGATTGGAGACTCTCGGGTGAATGTGAGCCTTAATACATTTTTGTCTCTAAATGTCCAGGACGTACCGCCCTTCTTGCCCAATTCGGCTGGGATTGGCTCTAACACACACACACACACACACACACACACACAACCCTTACAGAATAAGCAGTATAGATAACGGATGGTTGGATGTTTTTAGCTCTTGTCTTTGTAGGATTAAACACAGGCTGTATCTTTAGATAGATTTTTACCTTTAATGTGGTGGGTGGCTGAGTCTAACACAAAACTGTTCAGCTCCTGCACGGACCCTGACAACTATCCCACGCTGCTTCCCTGTGCAACATCGCACCGAATCACCTGACCGTGAAATAAAAAGCGCACAAACTCTGTTTCCGGGTCAGTGCTCAGCCATGCTTAACAACTGTGAACCGGCTCGCTGGCTTTAGCAGTCACTTTTAGCTGATGAAATATTCATTCACCTTGGGAAGTACAGTCCACTGGCGTATATATGTGGTATATTGTGTTGTACTAATACTAGCAGCCTGCTGACCAGTTGGATGTCATCAGACTGTGCACATATTCTTATCACTGTCTATGGGGACAGTTGTTTTTGTCACTTGTTTATAAGATTAAAATGATTAAGCTGCTGTTTTTTTCCTACCGACTGTTTGTAAGATTGCAGTGATTCAAGGTCACGGGCTGATTTTTTTTTTTCTCTTGGTCTCTGCTCAAGTGCACCAGAGGTTTTTTGTCCTTTTTTCTTTTTCTTCAGCATCTTTTATTGCGTGTGTAAAGATTAGACTGATTTGAGGCCAGGAGTTACCCAGATGGGTGAACAGCAGGCCCTTCTGGAGAGGACGATATAAGCAGCTGCTCACTCTGATAGTGGAAATGTGTCACAAACACACACACACACAAATGCACTCTCTCTCTCTCAGCTTAATCCCCTTTCAAATATGATGCTGAGTTATGGTGCCGATGAATAAGTATAAGTAAGCAGCCTGTCATCAATCTGATTCGCTCTCCTTTTTTTGGCAGGAAAATTCAATTTGTAACAGCACGGCTACTACAGCTTGACATTTGTCACAACAGACAAAAGTTTGCCGCAGTCACGGTGGAATTAGGGAAGTGGATCGTGAAAACTCTGCACTGGATTTTGACCTTTTTGTAGCGGATCACTGGGCCAACTTTCACAATGACGCTAAATTAAGAAGGGTCTGCAGCCAAGGTCGTGGTGTTTTGAGTTGAGTCACATGATCACAGTGACCGAAGTTGTAATTCACCCCGAGAGTGTCATTCATGTCTGTCCTGGATTTGATGGCAGTGCATCAAGTAAAACTAAAATGTTGACCTGATGGTAAACCTATAGGCTCACCCTATGTGTATGTCTCGCCCCCACAGACTTCCTCTTTGTGTCCTCCTGGTTTTATCCTGGTTTGTTCTCTGTTTTACTTAAACAATCGCCTGTTGTTTGGCTGCCTGTTGTTTGGCTGCCTGGCATTGCCCCCCTGGCGTGCCGTTAATTTTTATCTGAAGAATTTCTCCTCATAACAGTCCATCCAATAATTAGAAGTGTTTCAAGGGGGCCTCTGGGTCCCTGCATTTAACTAAACCGACCCCCCAATATTCCTTCCCCGTGATTCTTTTGTTATCAAAATTATACACCAAGTGTGCACACAAGCATTTAGACGTTCTAACAAACACTCGCCAAGCCTTTAGCAGAAAGTTAATGGCATCGGGCCTTGTTGGGGGGTTTCTGACCATGGTGTCTTTGCAGTGTCCTGTAGGAAGACAATCATTTCCTGTAAGGTGGTCCTCACAGAATTGTCCTTGCTGTGGACAAACATATTTCACAGTTGTCTTGGGGCCCAGGCAATTGGCTACTTTGCCTACCATGTTAAAACACCCCTGCAAATTACTGCAGAGATATTTCAGTCCAAGACCAATGTGATGGAGCTACATCTATCACAAACACCGGTTTGTGATAGTCAGGTTATCTAATGAGGATGTAGTGCTGCCTGTTGTGCCGTTGACATTCACTTCAGCACTCTCTTCCTCTCTGCCTGCCAGATGTTTCAACGAGGAGAGCTGCCTGTCGCTCAAACAGCTGGAGGGATACCTGGTGGTTCTCCAGCCTGACGCCCCGCAGATCTCTCTGTCTGGCGTCGGCCCTCATCTGGCTCGTCCTGCCCCTGAGTTCGAGGGTCCCCGCGGTGTCCCACTGTTCCCAGAGCTCCGCATCGTCTGCTCCCTGTCTCACGCTGTCAACACAGCTGCACAGGGGATGGAGGGTGGAGGTCAGTCACGAAACGTAGAGGATATATTGCTGTTTATAGAAATGAACTGATTCCAGAAGAGTCTCTGTGTATTCTGAATGATGCCGTTATTTGTCTTCCGCCCTTTCCGTCATCTCTTAGCTCTGATGTCCGACGCTGTGGCTCACACCTTGGACGGCTGTGAGGTGCAACCACTGGGGGAGGAGCTCAACCCAGAGAGGGAGGAGCTTCTGGTGGACATGGATGTGGTCCGAGAGAGGGGACTGGAAATCATCAATACCACAGCTTATATTGCCATCACAGGTAAAGAGAAATTCTACCTTTAAAAGTTACAAAAACTAAAAAAAAAAAGATACATAAAACACTAACTTGAAATAACCAAAACCTTGTTTTCATATAAATCTATAAAACAATTTTTCAGGGCCTTCAAAACTTAGTTCTTTGAAATTCAATGTAATAGTCACAATGACCTAAAAAGTTAAAGTCATCCATCCAATAAAACCCTCCCCCAGCTGTCAATAAGCAGCTGCAGACCACTTTTCTCTCCTCCTCCTTATCGTCTCAGTATCGACTCCCTGTCTTCTTTTTATGCTCCTCTCTTTTTGTCCGTCACTTCTTTCAGGTGCCGAATCCATCTCTGTGTACGAGGACGTCCTTCGCTCGGTCCGCTACCGACTGGCCAAAGGCTCAGCCCGCTTTGAGAGGCGGTTCCGTCTGTCCTGCTCCGAGATGAATGGAAGATACACCAGCAACGAGTTGACTCTGGAGGTGAGGGCAAACATAACTCACATAACACATCTGGTAGAGACAGCAGAGGCTTTTTAAGTGTTTCTTCTTCTCTTGTGTGATATAAAGGTTTTTTGTTGTGTATGCTGCAGCAGTGGACAATATGAGGAAAAAGGTGTGTTTTGCACAAAAGCTACAAACATAGTTCTCCTCCTTCCCTCCTCAGGTGAACTTCCTCCACTCTCTGGACAGTCTGTACCACCCGTCCCACCTGCTGGCCTCCCAGCAGCAGTTTCTTCATCCGTCCCACCATGCTGGGGAGCTGAGTGGACACACCCTTCCCAATCCACACCGCAACTCAGGTGACATGTCCCTCTTACTGGCTCTCAATGAAGCAACACTGATTCATGCAGCACCTTTCTGGAACAGATGCCACAAAATGCATTCACAATAAAAGACAAAAGAAAGGTGGCCATTGTGTTGACAAATCTTAAATCCAAAGGGCTGAGGGTTCCAAAGTTTCAGATTCAACACTTTAAAGATACAGTTCTCTTTAGTTTTAATCCTGGAGAAAGAAACTAACAGATCCTTATCAAACGACCCCAGACACCCTCCAGGCGGCAGCAGATTTCTAATGTTGGTGCAGTTGTCTGACCATGCAGAGCTCTAAAAGCAATTACAAGAGTTCACTCTGAATTTGATGCAGAGCCGGTGGAACAAACAGTGTGTGCACAGCGCAGCAGACGCCTGGTGTTTCAGCTCTGCAGTCACTTCAGGATGATAAAATGATCAGGGTTGAATCACAGGTGGTGCCCACACAGACTTAACAGCCTAGAATTTAAGTTCTGCCTTTAGGGAGATCAGTCAGTTTTTATACTTTTGTATGCAAAGTGGGGAAAAACCTTTGAGCGGAGATTCTTATTAACCTACAGGCTTTCAGTGAATACATAATGTGGAGACCAGAAAGTGCGGTTGTATCAAAGACATTTAAAATTAAGAAGCATTTTGCGAAAACTGAATTTTCTTTGGTACACAGCCTCAAGCCCATTTTTCCCACTAAAACATAAAGCTTTAAATAGTGATGAGAAATATTTACTTTAATTCTTCAAAAAGAGATAAATAGTGCATCATTGGGTTCTATTTTTAAATCGTGGATTAGTTCACGTTCCAGTGAGCATTTGGAACATGAGGGTGATGTCTGTAGGTTCTGTTTTTACTGTAATGAAAGAATGTTTGGTCCAGAGCAACAGTGTGGCTTCTTTTTTATGTTATGGATACGTTTTGGGATAATAATAGAGATAATAATAGAACTTTATGGCACAAACATGTAATCAAAATCAATCTTTGGATACACACATTGTTCTTTCATTAAAAAATGATTTTTAAATGTGGTATATTTTCAATGTATAATTATCTCTATATGATATTGACAGTTGTACCAGGAGCAGCTACCGTCATCATAATGGTGTGCGTGGGTTTCCTGGTTGTCATGGTGATCCTGGGCGTTTTCCGAATTCGCTCCATCCATCGCCGTGGTGAAGGTGCCAGTGGCGGGGCTAAGGAGGGTAGCAGCCAATGGGACGACTCCGCCCTCACCATCATCGTCAACCCGATGGAGGTAAGAACCAGATCAGTAATTGATAGTTGACTGATGACTCCTGCTCAGCTCTTGTTTTCATCCACACGTTGGTCTTTTCTTTTCTCCACAGTCCTACGAGTCTCGCATGGGAATCTGCGCCGACAACGAAGGGGAGGTGGAGGAGGAAGAGGAGGCAGCGGAGTCACCCGACGACGCGAGCGACGACCAGCGAATCATCATCAAGAAAGAGGGGAGAGACGGCACCGCCCGTCGCTACTGAGCCACAATGTATATCTGCACCAGTTCTCATGGAAACCACAAACCGGCTCACCAGTCACACACACCAATACTTTTAATATCAACGACTGCTGACACCACTAGTATAAGGAATGTATGCTTACAAACACGACGCACAACACAGTCACTGTAATACTCTTGACACTCAACACCATATGTGACCTATAGCCAACAACAGGCTGTTGTTCTTCACCTAAATGTTCAATGGCACAATGTATACAGTTAATGTAATTTAACCGCCTGAGCAAACCCCACCAAATTGTACATGGTGCCCCAGTTCTGAATCACACGACGGTCATGTGATGTACAGTGTTACACTGGCTTAATGAGGTTTCTTTGTTTGTTTGTTTGGAAGCAGGAAAAAAAAAAAAGATTGTATTCTATCTTTGCTATAGAACACAGAATGAACTCTTTACAAATCCACAACATGCAGGCCTTGAATAGATCTGTAGACAAAGACACAAGCCTTGATCCCGACACGTCGCCTCGCTCCCTCGTTAGACTGACTCAAGAAGTCTGTGCACAAGCTCTTCTCTCCCTCTTTTGCGTCCTCTCTCGACACATTCCTTCACCCACAGAGTGAAGACAGTGAGGTCAGACATTACGATCACTCTCCAACTTCAGAAAATATGAAAAGATGATACGCTTGCAAGTATTCTACTTTTAATATTGTGACTACTTCAGTGCTCCAGGTCGTAACTATATACTTTATCTGGGGCTGATGATAATATTTGAGGTATATGAACTTATTAACCTCGCCCGTGGCACAAGTTGGTTCTCCTGCGATATTCCAACAACAGTGAATAGCATCGTCTTGGTGTTGAGTCCATGGCGTCGTTGTCCGTACGGTTTCTGGTTTCACTTTGCAAAGTTTCAACTTGTGCCACTAAATGACTATGGTGTAACATGACCTCTGACCCCCCGTCTCCTAGTGACCACTGGAATGTCTCTAAATGACTCACTGAACTGTTTCACTCACTGCACACTGCTCTGTCAATAACTGCAACACAACACGTGCAAACACACACACACATACACACATGCACACACTCCATAACGCTACCCCTGCTGTCTCCAGAATGTCAGCTCAGCTTGGGCAGTTTTGATTGTATTGATTGTAATAAATTTTTCTGTACATACAGTGATGAATAATACAATATTATTGTTATTACTATTATTATTGCAGCCACACTTTCTGTTCTTCTGCACACTCTGAGAGGGAGCAGATTATGATTGTCTGTTTCTTTTTTCACTTTATTTGAGTTGTCACCTTTACAGCATCAGAAAACCGTGTAATAATAATAATAATAGTAGTAGTGATAAGGATGAAAATCCCTGGCTTGATGAGTGTCTCTTAATTTGTGTGTAATATTGTTGTAATTTAAGAATTTGTCAATATCTGAATCACAAAAAAAGGAGGGCACATCGTTGTGATACTTAAATACGTCTCACTCATTTTATCTTTGCCACCTCTCGGTGATTTTTTTCACATGACATTTTGAAACTTTTAAAAAGAAATTCTATTTACTTTCCACATCTGATATCTGTTGGTTCAACAAATGAACAACTGTGTGCTTCTCCTCACCTCCCCCTCCCCCCTGTGCGTCTCTTGCTGTCTGTCTGTGTAGCCTATCAATGTGCAGTGCTAAACCTGTCAGTAAATAAAGCCTGTTGTTTTTGAGTGTGATGTTAAGAAGGAATAAACATTGCATCGATTAATAACTTATATTATTACTATGTTACTATTGGAACATTACCTGTAATTATTGATACAATGATGACATGGAATATGCTGACTAATTGTTATTGAGAACTGTCAGAAAACATTACAAAATTCATAATAAAAACACTATATGACGTCTCCATGGGAAAGATTTCTTGGAAGAATAGAGTTCACACTGAGTGAAGTCATATAATATTACTACTGTTTATGTGACTCCAATAGTTGGGGTAACAAACTATCATAACTCAACTATAAATCTAAGATACATGTACTTTGCTTGAAATTTTACTGGATTATTTTAAGAATATTTCATTTTGATACTTCTATTTTTATCAAAAAGTATTAACAAGTTACTACCTTTACAAGGTAAAGTTAAACATTTTAGCGGTAATATAGTAACAAATGACAAACATGATACAATATATCAATATTATTAATATTAATGAATTAGAAAAGAAGACGAAAAACTAACCTATGAATGAATTTTGGACTAAGTGCAAAATAATTTAATTTAATTTAAGTTAATTAATTCATTTTATTGTATATTATTAATTTATTTATCTTATTGTATGTTAAGTGAAAGTATTTGATGTAATTTGGTGACTGTGTTCATACAAATCTTAGACAGTACATTAAACAAAAGCTTTTTTTACGTAACGCCTGTGAGGTCGGTCCCCGTTCTCTCTCCCCCCTCGAGCCGACGTGCTCTTACGTAAGCCCCGTTGGAGAATCCTGAAAACCTCCGCAGCCGTACGCTCGGAGGATCGGTGGTGGTGGAGGGTTTTGTGGGTCATGGAGGAGGAAGGTAAATAAAGGAGACGCGCTGGTAACACACGGCGGCTGCTCGCGCACGGTTTCCCGGGAGCTTCGACACGCTAGATGCGGCAGCTTTCTGGCCCGACACGCTCTTTGAAATCAGCCGGAGAGGAGGGACGGTCCATCGGCTCCAGCAGCAGCAGCTGTCGGCGGTGAGGTGAGCACCGTGCTACCCGTCTGTTCATGCCTCTGTGGCCGCACACTGCACTGGCCCTGCTGGAGCTAGCCACCGTTAGCCACTGCTAGCTACTGTAGCTGCGGATAAAAGCCAAACTGCTCGTTGATAATTGACATATCTCTGTTTTGAACTGGCTTTTTAACCAGCAACATGTCGGCGGGTAGAGAGAAATAACGTGGACTAAGCTAATGTTGCAGTTTATGAGTGGAGCTACAGTTAGCATCAGGCAAACAGAGCTGTGGTGTCCACAGTCAGTTCAACAGTGAACTGGTCCCACACTGTTTGACTTCAAACCAGTCTGTCTGCACCAGGATGACGACGACGGGTCTTTGCATGCAAGTCTACGTGAACCGTATTTCCAAATACAATGTGTGTGAGTGTGCCGGACACAAACACAACCTTCCTGCACTGATGTCTGAGTCATGTAAGAAGTCTGTGACACTGTCTGTATTAATATCTTTGTTTAATCCTCTTTTGATTTGACCCTAATCATCACCCAGCAGCTGTTTGGGAATAAAACATCTTTAAATCTATTAGAGTCCACCTGTAGACTAGAGTGTCCTTTTCTCATGTTTAGCTAAACCCTGCTATGTAGAGTGGACAGGGAGTTACATCTCTATTCCTGACAGCTCGTTATGAAAAGTGTAACCATTGTGGATCCCTCCGGGGGGGTTAGAGAAGTTGAGTAGGCCAGCATATATAACAGATTTGTCATCTGTTCATCCCTGGGACTGGATATGGGCCAGTGAGTCGAGCAGGATGGTTTTCTCATGGACAAAATATTTCCTGGGTTTGAATTTAGGCACTAAATCTGTGTCTGAAGGACGTTTCTGTTTTTACTGCTTTGCTGTCTGAGGATTAGGTGAGTGAGTGATCATCAGATAAAGAGGGAACAAATGGGACCTGGTGTCAAAGTTGAGGCTCTGATACGAAGGCTTTGTATTATTATTATTATTATTATTATGTGATTATCTTTAATTTTAGCCCTGACATGACACCAGAATGTCTGGTTACTTGTTCAGTACCTTATCTGGGTGTATAACCAGGTTTTACTACAAAACCCTTGATTTCATTTAACAAAGTGAAAGTGTAGAAGAACTTTACCCAAATGAAATAATTAGAAAAATATATTTGATCAAAGTAAAAGTAAACCATTCCTATTACTTTGACTACACTACAGTTTCTGATCTTCAGTCATAAGTACATGTTTCCGTCTGTCCCATAGAAGTATTTAGTTTCAGCACTCTGACCTATGTGGCACTAATTATAGTCTGTTGTTTTGGTTATAACAATATCATAATCTAGCTTCAAATCTTGTCCTATTCTAACTGTATAAACAGTGAAATCAAGAGGCAAAATCTGCTTAACTTGCTGCGCTAGCCGGGTGAAATATGCAGTGAATGTCTGTGCCTGCCGAACCATCACATCCACATTATTCATGGTTCACCCTAAGCCAGGAAATGACATGGAAAACAGCAGATGGAGGCATGGAGCTTGAATTTTGTTATGTGCCATGGGGCTAACTGTGCCGTGTGTGTGTGGACCGCCCTTGAGGTTTCAACCTCCCTGACCTGTCAGTCCCTACAGGGATCAGACAAAACTAAGGGATGCATGTGCTGTGCTTCAGTGCCACTGGGAAGTGTCTTTAAAAATACGATTCCATTAACTTTCTCAAATTCAGATTGAACCATGTGCAATTGTCCAAAACAACCCCCCCCCCCCCCCAAAAAAAAGAGTAATGCATCAATTCAACCTCTTTTCAGTTCTCAGGTGGTCTGATTGGGTTTGCCTCATCCTTGTGTTGCCATGGCGATGCGGGAGTTGGTGGAGGCAGAATGTGGGGGAGCCAATCCCCTCATGAAGCTGACCAGTCACATGACCAAGGAAGGGGGGGCATGGCGGCACCGCTCAACACCTACAGTGAGTGATTTGTAGATACAAGTTGGTAGTTTAGTTTGCGTAAAAAAAATAAGTTCATACAAAACATGAATAATTCAGGCAAGTCATGATGCTTGATACTGATTATATTCATATATAAATACTGTTTTCTCAGATTCCCCCCACTCCTATTGAGATTTCCACTGAAGAAGAGGTTAGTGCTCATGTTCCTCTCTGATACTGTTTGATCTCCAGAAACTCCAATCCTTTTTTATTAGCTGTAGTAATTTTTATCATTTTAATTTTTGTCGCAGCTGGTGAATGAGTTCCTTCAGGCCCCCCCACGGGCGCCACACACATTTGACATGGGTCAACTGCTTGAGGAAATGCAGCAGATTGACCAGCAGAGCTACAGACAAGCACCACAGAGAGGTATACCACCTTATTAATATTATTAATATTATTATAATTCTCATTTTGCTTACCAGTTTCAGGTATTTAGTGTATAATACACTGTATCCATTGATGTCACAGCTCCAGATGTGGCAGCGTTGGCCCTCTCTGGTGACTGGGCATCTGAGTTCGTCTCGAGTTCTGACCCTGCCGCCACACCGGGACTCATCGCTCTCGGCGATGCAGCAGATGCTGATTGGACAAGGGAGTTTATCGCTGAGGCTGCAGGTAGACTTGCTCTTTCTTTCACTCTGGAAACACGCTGTGTTCTTCAAGTTTCTGGAGTCATCAGTCTGTCATTTATCATGAACTTTAGCTGACATCAAAGCCTGTTATTTTTGCAGAGTTTGTCCTTTTTACAATGTGTCTCCTGCGCTTTTTTCTTTCTTTATATTTTCTTTAAATCCAGATCCTGGACGCTGGGCTGAGGAGTATCTGGAGCAGTCAGAGGAGAAGTTGTGGCTCGGAGACCTTGGAGACAAGGAAAACGAATGGTTAGAAAAGCGGCTGGGGAAATGGATTGAGAGTGTTGAAAGTGTGCAGACGAAAAATGGACTGATATAAATGGCGACTTCAGGGACACTGCAATAAATGTGGAGCATAGGCAAGACATCTGCGTAAAAGAGAACAAGAGCATTGGTAGAAAAAAGATGGGAGATTTGAAAACATGTCTACACCTTGATAATGTTCTTGTCTGTACGGCTCAAGAATTTGAATCTTTTATACTTTTAACCTTGTCTGATGATGTGGAACTTATCCTACTGTGAGCGGTGTCAAAAAGCAATGAAGCAGACAGTGAGAGCTGGTGTAAATCATACTGCCTAGATATCTAATCATCGACATGCACTGACCTCAAGAACTGACTTTTACAACAATGCAAAGCACATTCTTCAGCTTGAATTGACTTGTTCCACACTATATGTATGTATGTATGTATGTATGTATGTATGTATGTATGTATGTATATACATACATAGAATAAACCAATGTGCCGTTTCTTCTGATCTTATCATTTCATAACGGTGTGTTTTTAACTTTACAGGACAAAAGAGTATGAACCAGGGGAGGAGCTGAGGGAGACGGCCAATGAACTAGTCTCAAAGGTCGATGACCCTAAGTTACAAAACACAGAGGTGAGCCGTGTGTTTGCTTCTGTCTGACATTGTCATTGGATCCTGTTAATACCATGTGTCATTTGTTGTTTTGTATCTATCACCATATCCTCTCTCTTTTTCTTCAACACCTTCTTAGTGTATAGTTTCTTGGGAGCACAGTACATTGCTAATGTTTATCCCTTTTAAGGTTATAAGGTTATTGTCTTTGTGTGGAAAGAAACTTGTTGTCTTGGAAAGAAACTCGCAGTATATTATAAACCTGACCATTTAGCAATGGTAATAGTAAATGCTTATTTTTTTTCTTTTTTTCCGATGTTGTGTAGTTCCTGCGATTCATTAGGCAGATTGGCGAGGGCAGTGTCACAGTGGAGAACAAAACAGACAGACAGCTCACAGATAAAGCTCAGGCCCAGGAGGCTCAGAACTGGGCCTCCAACCTCAACCAGGTACGAGTCTCTGCCCTCTGAGGAGAGGGGATGGTTGCAACAGGGAATACACCGGGGGAAGCACTTCAGCTCACTTTTACACAGTATAGGCTCTGACTCGTGACTCATCAGCCCAGTATCTGATGCAGAGTAACATTTTCCAGAAATGTAACCAAAAGCAGCCACTACACGGCCTGTAATATGAAGCTCAGGGCTGAGCAGCAGTGCAGATGGAATCTGTTTGGCAAAGAGAGGACTCCTATGACTGTCTGCCTCTCTTCTTATGCATTACGTTTTTAACGCATGCAGTCAAACTCCAAATTAAGTGATTCACATCTTGTTTTCTATGACTTTGCCATTACAATCAGTAATTACAACAACTACATTTGTCCAAAAGACACGATTCTGTGGAGGCCCCTTTCCACCAAGAAAAGAAAACATTAGATCATAAGTTAGATATGATCAAATGCAAATACTCTGTAAGAAATTAAAGTCTAAATTATTAAGTCCAAAAATCAGACTCTTTATTTAATTGTGACTTAGTGTCCAATAATTAATTCAACATTTTTATCAGTGCAATAATTTTGAATATCATACTTTTAAATCTTTTGACAATTTACTCAATATGTCAAATTGTTTGCACTAATTTTATTTTCATCTTGCCTAACTTTCATCTAGTGTTTGTTTTTTTTCTGCTGGCAGAAAATGGCTTCCACATTTTACTGTGCATGTGTTGCAACATGGCTCCATTGTACTCCGTTGCCCTCTAACTTTGACATATACTTTTCCTATTTTTTTTACCTGCCTTCGAACTCTTGGCTTACCATTCCCTCAATTAACAACCGCCATTCATTTACTCCTCCTACTACTTAAAATACTTCTACTCCGCCCGACCCCCCTTCCAAAAAAACCCTCCTCACCAACTGCTCCCTCCTCCTCAAAACATCGCCCCATTCCCTGCCGCCCACCCCGCCTCCTCGCCTTCCGCCATAGTTCCTGACGAAGACAAGGGGAGGGAGTCTTCCCCTGGAAACCCCAGCGCGGAATGAGAAGATTTCTAAAGCTAAACAGGCAGAGCAGTGGGCCGAGGTCGTCAGGCAGGTAGGACCTCTGTGGTCTCAGCAGTGATAAGATTTTTAGCTGCAGTTATATGAAATGCTATATGCAAGTTGTTTTCTACATAGAAGAAAAAGGATACACTCAGCATTAAATTCCTTTTGCTGTCGAGTGCATTTTCTATCTGATTTCAAAACATTTAATTTGGACGAAATCCAAGGAAGGAGTAGGAGAAAACTAGCTTCTTCTGTGCTGTGCTGTTTCTTCGTTTGCTCTTTTCCTCTTCTCCATTCCCTCTATATTTTTCCTGTTTTGCTGTAACCATCCTCATTTCAAATAACAGTTTGCGTAGCCAGTGCATGCAGACTTCAGTCAACCCCTGTCGATGCTCCTCATTGCTATTCAGGTGTCAGAGGAGTCGGCCGAAGCCTGGGTTGATGAGTTCGCCACGGCAGGACCAGATTTCCAACAGGCCAAAGCTGCAGTGGAGGTGAGACGAGAATTACTGAAAACACACACCCTGAAACCAAAGCTTAAGCTGCTGTGTGTTAATTGGGAGAAGGGAGAGGTTACAGCTCGATGTGTCCTGGGAGGTTGGGGTTTGAAATGGAAACTATCAGGATCAAGGTGCCTTTGATAAAGTCACTTCGTCCCATTAGAGGAAAAACAAACAAACCACCGTCTCTCTCTCTCTTTGGACTTGAGGATGGAGTGTGATACGAGGAGTGAAGTAATGATGTGTATCTCTGTCATTTTGTCAGAGTGATGTGGATTTCTGGGAGAAGCTGCAGCAGGAGTGGGAGGAGATGGCGAAGAGGGACGCAGAGAGCCATCCCTGGCTGTCTGACTTCGATCAGCTCCTCAGCACTTCGTATGACAAGGTAGCCATCTGTTTAGAGAGTTATTGTGTTTGAGGATTTCACCGGTTCTGCTCATACATCTCTCCTTGATGTCTGTGTATAATACATTACTGCTGTTTACGTACGTGACTCTGCAGGCTGCTTCAACACTACACACAGAAATAGACTCTGTGTTGTTCTTGTGTTTATCGCAGGGTTATCAGTTTGAAGAGGACAACCCCTACTTATCTCACCCGGACCCTTTGTCAGAGGGAGTGACGAGGATGGAGGCGGGGGACATCCCTGGTGCCGTGCGCTTCTTTGAAAGTGCCGTTCAGTCAGAACCGGGCAACCAGCTGGTGAGACTCTTAAAAACTCATTTGCATATTCCTGTTTTTAATTCTTCCATCACTCACGAAAACAGCCCAATAAATCTCTTTGCTTTTAAGTTACTTGGATTTTTTTGCCCGCTGACTGAAAGCAATTGTAATGATGCTCTGTTGTGGCTGCATCTGTTTTCTCTTAATTGCAGGCTTGGCAATATCTGGGAACCTGTCAGGCTGAGAACGAGCAGGAATTTGCTGCAATCAGCGCACTCCGCAGGTCAGAAATCAGAATTGCAAAATGAGTGTTGTGGTGCAAGTTCATTCACTGGCTTCAGTAGCAATAGGAAACCGTAAACATACATGCTGCTCCTCTGGATCTCAGGAGGCATTGTGTATTATAAATAATTATATAGTGAATACTGTTTTCCTGTTTGGACATTTTTTGAAAATTATGACTGATATGCAGTAAGACATGCAGTAAGTGGGGATCAAGGTTATTTTATAGACTGGATCTAGTCCTATGATTAACTTAAAGTCATATTAATTCTATCCTGAATTTATTTATTAAATATTTTATTCATTATTGTTTTTCCATAATCACGTTTCCTCCATTAGATGTATAGAGCTGAAGAACGACAACCTGATTGCTCTAATGGCGTTGGCTGTCAGTTTCACGAACGAGTCGCTGCACAGGCAGGCCTGTGAGACTCTTCGGGATTGGCTTAAGCACAATCCAAACTACCGCTCTGTCTGGGACCAGAACGAGCTTGAACGCCAAAAGGAAGGTGCCAGAGATAGGGAGAAGGAGAGGGAGAGGTTCGGGTCACTGCTGCCAGAGTGAGTATGATTTCAGCTTTAAAACACAATATAGAGATGATTCCCATATATTTGTAGTAATGTGTACTGACCTGATCTTTCTGACTCTTGCACAGATCTTTGTTTTCAGACGTCCAGTCCCTTTTCCTACTTGCAGCCAACTCTGACCCAGCCCAGGTGGACCCCCAGCTGCAGTGTGGTCTCGGAGTTCTCTTCAACCTCAGCGGAGAGTATGACAAGGCGGTGGACTGTTTCAGCGCTGCTCTGTCTGTCACACCACAGGTTAGGGTAGAAGCCACTGTCGATGTCTTAACGTCTGTCTTCACCCTGTTTTTTTTTTTTATGACCTCTCCTTCTTCTCCTCTGACTCCATCAGGACTATCTGCTGTGGAACAAGTTGGGTGCCACGCTGGCTAATGGTAGCCGCTCAGAGGAGGCAGTGGCCGCCTACAGGAGAGCTCTGGAGCTGCAGCCAGGCTTCATCCGTAGTCGCTACAACTTGGGGATTAGTTGTGTCAATTTAGGAGTACACAGGTGAAGAGGCAATTTTTAAATACGAAAAAAGAAACCCCATACCTGGTGTTTACATCCATCACAGATGACCAGACATGACTCAGACCACATTCAGAGCTGGACTGGGACTCGTGGCCACATATTGATTTTTTTTTTTTTACCATTTCAAATAAGTAAAATCTTATTTATTGTAGAGCTGTGGTTCACTCAGCCCCTCTGTGCCCAGCTCTCTCACACACACTGAAAACAACAGACCTATCTGGGAACAAGCAACATAATTGGGTTTTTGCAAACAGAAATGTCGTATATATTGAGTGGAGAAGTGAGATCTAATCACAAGTGGCCTCTTGGGACACAGGCAGACATATATTTTTATGCCAGGTGGGGTTTGACATGCAAACATGGACAATGTTAATACCAAGTATGAACAGAGCCATATAAAGCAAATTTTCCGGGTTTAGCTTTGAAGAGTTTTTGCTATAATAGGACTAGATTCAATCAGGCTGTTTACACAGATGTTTCTTATCACATTGTTCTAAAGTCCATAAAAACACAGCTTAAATCTGTGTGTGGTGTTGTGTGTGGTGTTGACTCATCCTTGTGTTCAGTCTGTTCCCACCCTGCCTAATTTGATTTATAACAGAATAGTGCAGCTAATGTAAACGATAATCTATTTGAAATCTTCTCGTCACTCTGCCCTGCTTTCCTTTTGTTGATATCCTCAGAGAGGCAGTGGAGCACTTCCTCGAAGCTCTGTCTCTACAGCGCCAGGCGGCTAGCGATGGGGCGAGAGCTGCCCGGGGCCCTGGAGGAGCTGCAGCCACCATGATGTCTGACAACATCTGGTCGACCTTGCGCATGGCTCTCAGCATGATGGGCGAGAGCTCTCTGTACACCGCCGCTGATCGCCGGGACTTGGACACATTGTTGGCTCACTTCTGCCAGAGAGAGGTGGAGGGTGGGACTGAATGAAAACCAGCCGGGGGAGCGCTTATTGAGTGTGAATGTGTTTTGCTGGGTGGGAAATGTTTGGGTGACTGAATGAAGCAGAGAGGAATCCGAGTGGTAACAGTTCGAGGGAAATGGAGACACTGTGAATTATCCACCATCCCAGAGACGTCATCTTGTGCTTGTGTATGTTTAAGTGACTTGTATCAAACATTGCAGTCTGTACCTGAAAAGAGAACCAGTCAGCAGTACTACAGACATGTCACTGTATTTTTAAATGTTTGGCAGTTTCTTCATTGCCTTGATCTGGAGAACTGGGTTTTGTTCTTAGTGAAGAAAGTCAATGAAGAAGAATGAGTGACTTCCCTCTGTACTCAGTAACCAGCTGTATGGACAGTTAGGTATGTTTTTCATGACCTCTCATATTCTTTAACAACAACAACAGATTGTAGATTGACCCGTTAGTCTCTACGGTTATGTAAATTAAAGGTACAGTATTTCAGTGACATTGAAAAGAGCACTGCTTTTATCAAAAGTGCTCTCAAGAGAACGATGCCGATAACAAACAGTAGTCAGAAGTGCTATAATGGCTTGTTTCTTTATTTACCTCTATCTTATTTAAATTTTTAGTAATCATTTATCAGCCAGGACAATGAACTGACAACCAGCAGGACTGTTACTGTAATGATAACGGTGTGTGTATGTGTGTGTACAGTATGTTTGTGTGTTCGGGCTTGGGTGGGTGATATTAATCCTGCATTGGATGATAAGAACATATAATTGTAATATCGTTGAGGATGATTTCTTGCTCTTTTTCATATCGCTCTTGTAAAACAATTTGCTTCATTGTAAAATAATGCTATATGCCATATTGTGTATTGTAAAATAATTGTTGCACTATAATTGTTTTCAGGCTACTTCTATCCTGACTGCAATGTTTAATATAATATTCAGCAATAAAGCTTTGATTCCAAACATGTGTTTGTTGTTTCTGCAGTAATCGGTATTGGACAAACTGTCCCGGTGTCACAGGAAGGTGTGGTCAGCAGAAACAACGGCAATTCAATTTCAATTCAAATTTATTTGTATAGCTCCAAATCATTTAAAACATTATCTCAAGGCACTTTCCATAGAAGTAAATAACTTCTTTCCAGTAAATATCTGCTCATAAAAAAAATTAAAAATTGCATTGTTTTAAATGGAAAAGCTGCATCTTTCGTGTTCCACAGTATTTAAAGTAGAAATCTATGATTGGTTCTCGAGCCTGGTTTCCCCTGAGTTCTGTGTTGAAGCATCACGTGTCTCCGGGAGACGCCTGTTCCAATGTAACGTTCAACTTTTCTCCAGATGAGAAAAACAAACCTCGATTATTCCAACTTTCAAATGTGTTATCAGCACAGCGCCACGCCCCGTTTCTAGACCGCCTTCCTCTGCGCAACCAATCAGCGGCGAGGAAGCGGAGGGGACGCGCGAGCTGATTGGTTCGTTCAAAAATAACACGCACGCAACCCGCCATTTAAATGTCTACGATTCAAACCATGGACTCGTGATTCAAACTCGTGTGTTTTAACTCGCTGTGTTTCTGCTGTGGAGTCAGAGAAGAGTCTTTGAGCCGCACAACACTTCCTCCTTCTCGTCTGAGGTGAGTAAAGAAACATACGATTCACGTAAAGAGAAGTAGTCTCAGTTATCACGGGTTAACACTTTCTATCACCGCTGCTAACCCTTTACCTGTTTAAGAACGGGATAAGGAAACGCGCTAACTGACCTTGGCTGTGCTAGCGTGTTGTTAGCCTTCTGCACGTTTCTGTGACTTCGTCCGTTACGTGCTCTTTGTTAAAACTGCAAAGTTGTGTTGTCGTGAGTTCATGTTGTGTGTGTCGATCATGTGCGATCTGTAGTTTAAGTTTGAAAAAAAGCCACAAAGTGAACTTCCCCTTGTTCAACGTCCTGTTGTATGAAACTGTCTGTGTACATGTGAGTGTACAGCAGCCACGAGGGCAAGTTGTCCCACTGTACATAAATGTGTTACTCGTGTATTTAGACATTTTCAACAAATCCTGCTCGTTAGGACTGGAAAATAAAAGTCCAGTATATAAATCGACGTATTGCTTATGCATTGTTCTGACACAGTGAGGAGCTATAACACCGAATTATTCAACCTCAGACTTGTCAAATGTTTTGTCAAATCGTTAAAAATTTCATTTAAAATAAATAATAATGAGACATTCATTTTGAATATTGACTGATAATGAAAATGTTTATCTTTTTATAATCTTTGGCGATATCCCCCAGCCCTTACTGTGTGTGTGTGTGTGTGTGTGTGTGTGGAATCTGATGTAGATGCTGTTGTTATGGGTTCAGTGGAGTAAAGATTCTCTTCTGTTTATCCTGTGATTCAGTTAACCTTCGATAAGCATCATGGGATCCAGTGAGAGCAAGATGCTCGTGTCTGCACCAGTAAAACCAGAGCCTGCGATCAAAAACCATCACCTCGGTGACCTGACGGATCCACGCTCTCCGTCAGTAGGCATCGATCGTACTCCTATTCAGGTAGGTGGCCTTGCAGATTTCCTCCCAGAAGTCATCATTCTGGGAGCTGTGGGAAGCATTTTTTTTAAACGGATCATAACAAATGTTCTTCCCAGGTTGGTGGGCCTGTGACCAAACCTGCTGCGGGGAAAAGTGAGTGTCCCCTGGCGTTCACCGATCCCCGCTCGCCTTCTGTTGATATCAACCGCACCCCTGTCAGAGATATCATGAGAGGTATCTATTGAGTACCTGCAGCTTGGGTTTTCTCACCGCAAAAGCAACATGTGATGTGACGTTCTCCCACTTGTCCCCACAGCGAAAGTCGGGTCCTTCGCTCGCCGCCTGGGCCTGCTTCTCCACAATGAGGCTGAAGGCAGAGTCTCTGAAGCCCCTCAGAAACGCTGCAGTAAAGTCGAGGAGGAGATCTTCAAGCCAGAGGAGCTGGCTTCCACCCAGCCCCTCCTGACTCCTCAGTCATCCGAAACCTTAAGCTCCCTGGCTGAGCATGCCGGCCTCCTTGCCACCCCTGTGTCACGCCCCCTCCAGAGCGCGGGTGACGCCAGCCCCTTTGTTGTTCTCAACGAGCCCCAGGTGGAGGTGGAGATAGACACAGAAATCACCCTGGAGGAGGCGGAAGAGGCGAGGGAGACTCCTCTTCACAAGCGACTGAGCATGAGCCTGATAACCTACCACGAGGGAGCAACCTCATCACAGATCTTTGCTGACGTGCACCAAGACTGTGCTTCTCCTCTTCCTAGTGTAGAAGTGGAGCCTCTCAGCGATGGCATTGATCACGCTTATGCCCTTCCTTGCATCACAGTTGAGCCAGAGTCCGGTGCTGAGCCTTCACCAACCACCGCTGAAGCTGATTCACCAGTGCAGACATCCCCTGCACAGCCAGAGGAAGCAGAGAAACCATCACCCTCTGAAGAAACGAACGAGCTGGTTGAAGCATGTGCTTTACCGCCTGCATCTGTTTCATCAGAACCACCACCAGTCACCCCCAGACCAGAGCAACAGCAGCTCTGCAGTGGCATCCGCTGCCCCACCTTTGACCCAAAGAGTCCCAGCCAGGTGGTGTTCAAACCGCAGT
This sequence comes from Verasper variegatus, assembly GCA_026259375.1. Classification (NCBI taxonomy): domain Eukaryota; kingdom Metazoa; phylum Chordata; class Actinopteri; order Pleuronectiformes; family Pleuronectidae; genus Verasper; species Verasper variegatus. The sequence goes on from CM048048.1 coordinate 16,901,369, forward strand.
GGTTGGGAAAAGGCTTCGGTGCCTCAGGACTGAGAGTCCGAGGGGTGAAGGCTGGCAAGAGAGGTTCCTCTCCTCTCGCCGTCCGTGTGGCCGTCAAGAACGCAACCAAGGAAAATAAGGGACCAACTGGAAAACTGAAGCAGAAAGGTGCGTAGAAAGCTTGTGTCTTCATGTTTGTGTGTGTGTGTGTGTGTGTGTGTGTATGTATGTATATATGTATGTATATATATATATATATATATATATATATATATATATATATATATATATATATATATATATATGTATGTATATATATATATATATATATATATATATAAAGATATTGTTGACTGACATTTTGTAATTTTTCTCCAGGTACTGAAGGCCGCTCCCCGCTGCAGATCCTTAAGGAGAGCAACTCGCCCAGAGACCGTTCTCAGGTATTGTACTCAAGAAAGCACTTGCTGCTATTGATCCATATTCACTCAAACTAAAATTGCATCGATCCTTCGTTATTGAATCGTTCAAAAGTGCATCTGAACACAAAGTAAATCAATCTCTGGGCTAACTTTCCAGATGAAGCTGAAGGTTTCCACCCCAGATAAGCAGAGACATGGACCGATAGACCGCAGAGTGCTGGCAGTGGCTCTGGATAAGGAGAACAGATGATTCTCTGCAGCAATGTACAGATTCCTGCTACTTTTATATCTCTTAAAACATGCTTTTATGTGTACATTTTTCTTAAGCAGATTTCTGTCCTTTTGTGTAATTATTATTTTTAACTGCTATTTTATGCAGTTTTCTGCCTTGTTTGTGCTTTTTGTAAATATAAATAAAATTATTTGCATTCATACTTCAGCTTTTAATCTTTTTTAAGGTTTATTGCCCCCCCCCCTCCCTATTGTTCCTATTGTGGCAAAAATGTAAAATTTCTAGTTATTTCTGCACAAACACTAAATATTTGTTCATTTGTAACATTGACATTTCTCATTTCATTGCCAGGTGCTATCTGAGTCTCAGCTCCAGGCTTTGGCACAATGGTTTATTCGTCTCTCTTTGGAGTTTAAAAATTACAATGAAGCCACATAAGTGTCAGTAAATAAAACCAGGAACTTGTGTTTTACTTTTATCAAACTATATTGCTTCAATATACTGAACGTTTTAAAATTATAATTTTTTTTAAATGGTGTTTCAGCAGCATGATGCCATATTATTTCATGGCTCAATCCAGTGGGATTTTAAAATAATCATGTTAAATACAATGTTAGAACTGCAGTCAGCGTGTAAAAGAAGTTAACACCATTGACTTGTATAATGCAGAATCCCAGGTTTATTAGACGGTCTTTCAGAAAGGTCATATTGCTTTTACTCAACAGTGTAAAGAGAGGTTCAAATCCAAGTCACAGCGTGCAGATCATTTTTCTGTATTTACACAAACGTTCCTTCAAGATTATCCGTTCTCATGCAGAGGAAATGTCAAGCTCATATATACAGATTCAGATGTATTGCTCACACAACCACACAATAGCATTTATCCTCTGGGGGGGGGGGGGGAACAACACTCATATAAAGAGTCCTGTCCTGAGACAAATGGGTCATCTCGCTTTTCTTTTTTTTTTTTTTGTTAGTGCTTAATGAACCATGAAATCATTTTTATTATCCCATCTGTCAGTTCAACAGTTTAGACAAAGCACTTTCAGGCCTAACCCGCTGGTTAGAGACCACACATCCTGGTGAATATTGTCCATCAATCACATACAAAACAACTCAAACACTAATGTAGACATCTGCAAACTAGAATTCAATTAAAATTAGAAAGTGTAAAGAATTTTAAACGTAAGCGTGGAGGGAATCTACCAAAACTAAGAACAAACAGTCTGAAACAAAACAAAATGCAAAATACTCATATTCTTCATATGACTTAACTTAGGCTCTGATACAGCATATTAGCAGAGTGGGTGCAAAACTACACAGGCTTTAACTTGACTCGTATTCAGTTCTATCTCATCCAGTGTGCTACCATTTCCATTTGGCAACTGACCTCAGCAGGTGATGATTGACTTGCTGTATATGTGCATGTGTTAATAATTTGAACCCCAATAGAATTCACTAATGAGAGGAATGGTCTTTTCAGAAACCCCACACCCAATATCCCACCGCGAAATTCACCCATATCGTGAGAAAAAAGGTGAGAGCGTAATGTGACAGAGAGAGAGGAGACTTTTTTCTTTTTTTTTTCACATTGCAACCCCTCTCAAACATCAGATAGGACTTGGCACAATTAAAATACCCTCTTCTCATCTCGGGGCGCCACATCCCTCCCCCAAACTCCAATTTCTTTTTTTTATCTTCTCCAATTTCTCCCCCGGCAGATGTCTAACAGCTCTCTCTCTGCTCACTGGTGAGGAACGGCCTCAGTTCCATATCTTGAGGAAGCTGTCCCAGGACCCTGTGCAACACGCCATTCCATCGGTGGACACTCCGATACAGCTCACTCTGTTGTCGTGACCGGCCAGCACTCCTGGGCCACCGCACAGAAGAGAAAACACGTAAGAATCACTTGAGATGAAATCAGAACTTCCCCTTTTCCCCCTCCCACATCATCTGCTTCCTTTTGGTAATTTAACTCTATATTTTCCATCTGAACTCACCGACTCTCTCAGCTTTCAGCGAGTCCCAGATGTTGACGTTGAAGTCGTCATAGCCAGCCAGTATCAGGCGTCCGGACAGGGAGGGGGCCAGGGAGGTCACCCCACACATGATGCTGGAGTCCTGGTAGGTGATGAGCTCCTGGTCTGCTCGCAGGTCGTACAACTTGCAGGTGGCGTCATCAGACCCGGTTATTACTGCGTTACCATTTGGGAAGAACTGTGAAAGAAAAGAGAAGGGATCAGAAAGCCGGCCTCCTTGGGGGAAAAACACCTTTCAGGAAACGGAGATGGGAATCTTCTTCATTCTCACCCCAATTGCGTTGATGTCACTCTCATGGCCCGCAAAGGTCTGCCTGCATGCGTCCTCCCTGATGTCCCAGAGCTTGGCCGTGAAGTCGCACGCCCCTGAGATGAAAAACTTGAAGTCTGGGGACACAGCCAGGGACATGCAGTCTCCCTGGTGTCCTGCAAAGATGGTCTTTTGGGTTCCTGTCTCAATGTCCCATAGTACGCTGTGAGGAGACAAAAGCGTCACGCATTTCAATTTTAACGTCAGAAATTAAGATTGCAACATTCTTTTTAGTTCAATTACTCGTACGATATTCTTACCAAGTGCAGTCGCCAGAGCTGGTGATGATCTCGCTGTCACTAATGAAACGACAGCAGGACAGGTAACCTGTGCAACCAAAGAAATGCATTATGAAAAGGGAGAAGAAATAATATCAAACGCAACAAGGACCCGACGGCAGTGTGATCTCAAGAGATTTAATTTCCAAGCTGTGATGTCCGAACCTGTGTGCGCCGCCAGCTCACGCATGACCTTGACGTTCCCGTCCTTGCCCTTGAGATTGTAGATGGAGCACATGTTGTCCAGACCACCACAAGCCACAAGGTTTCCTGAGGGTGCATAGGCGCACGTCATCACCCACGATGACTTGAGAGGGATGGCGTTCACCTGAGGACACACGGAGGGCTGTTTAACTCTTTCCCATCAAAACACCACACATGAACTCCTTTATCCCCTTTAACCCCTTTATCTGGATGGAAGCTATAACATTTAAAGCCCACATTAGAAATCTTTTTTCGTATATGACCTTTGAGAGCTCTTTTTTTCGATTGTTATTGTCTGCACCTCTCTCACTGGTTTGTGGTTTTGTCACCTGCTTCTCTGAACCAATCAGGATTCAGCAACACGCAAATCATAATCTGATGGTTGTGGTATGTTGTTATTGTCACTGTCAATGTCATCTTAAATTACTTCAGCACAATTCTAAAGAAGCAGATTAGCTGAGGTTTTAAATGCTTGATTAACACAAATTGCCGGTTTAGTTATAAATATGTAATGTTTTGGAGAAATGCTTTGGATTTTAAATGTTCACATCTTTATGAAATTAGCTTACTTGTGTATTTGGTGCATTTGAGGCTAAAAGCATGCTACAGGGTTTTTTCCAAAGTTTATTTTTGACTCAGCTGGAGCTTAGAAAACATTCATGGCTTCATATCATGTCTGTCTGCCTGTTTCCACCAGTAACTATGACACGTGTTTCTTTTGCTCTCTCTTACCTTGTTGGTCGTGATGGTGTCCCACACTATGAGTTTTCCATCTTGCGAGGCGCTGACACACAGCCTGCAGGGGGTCACATTAACAGAGGGTGAGAGAGAAGCAAACATTGAAGGTGTAAGCTGGGAAATTACCATAAGGTGTACACCGTGTGTTCCTGCTAGTTCATCCATTTTAAAGCAATATGTGTATGTAACAAATCTAACTTAGAGTTCTCTTCACTCTAATTTTGTTCAAATTAAATATGAGACCATCTGAGCTTGGCTATAAAATAAAACAGCAGGTGTTCTGTCAACTTATGCACAACATGCTGTGTATTTACTTGGTGTCAGTGCCCCAGTGCATAGCGTAGATCTTGGCAAGGTGACCCCTTAGCGTTTTCCTGGTCTTCAACTGGACACGGCCCACCACAGTGATCCCAGCCACAGCCTCCTGCAGCGAGGTGTCCTGCCCGGCCTTACGAACCGCCTGGGGTGCAAACGCATACAGAGGGGATCGGGTCACTTACAGTATTGATCCACAATGCAGTTATAGCAGGATAATGGCAGTATTTGTTTCAAGATAACTTCAGGTCATGGTGAGAAACAGAAGTCACTCGATATCATGGACGATCATGTTGTTTTCTTGGTTTATTACAAACAGACAGGATGAGCCTACTCACAGTGATCTGGTCTTTGAGACTGTCCGCCTCCTTTCGCAATTGCTCCATTTCCCCCATGGTGATGGTTGTTAGGCTCGGTCGCTAATGGAGACAGGGAGAGATGTCAGGAAAGCAGATAACCCTGAAAGGAAGCAGAAGAAGAGGGGTAGAAAAAAAAGAACAGACATCAGTTCACAAGAAATTATTCAAGAAAATAGTTGGGATCATACCTTTATCCTCCAGTAGCAGCTGTGCCTGCACTAATGCTTCATGCTGGAGTTTCACCTGCACCTACCTGAACGATTCCAAGTAAGCGCTGCTTTGCAAGTCAAACTGGCCCTTGTCTACTTTGCAAACTTAATAAACACACGCAGGAGCACACAGAAACCCACAAAACACGCCTACACACACACGCACGCACACAAATTCCCGGGGAGAGTATGAATATTCGAGCATGACATTAACAGTGAAAGTATTTGTTCTTCAGATGAAGTTGTGAGCACACATCCTCACCCTGAATGTACACACAAACCAGTATGTCCTGTAATATGCAGCTCACAACACTGACGGGGGGAGGAGGGGGGGAGTCTGTGCCACTTAACACTTCAGTGCACTCGCCGACTTATGTTGATGGCTATTGAATTTGGTAATGTCACGATTAAATGAGTGGAGCAATCACCTAATGGACAAACTCGTACAGTGTGACAAATGTAATCGAGGCCTGAGAGGAAAGGCCGAGTCAGGATCTGATTTTACAGGAGCACAGAAATGACACTGAGTTCCCGGTGAGGCAGCACAATATAACCAACCTCAACAGAAATAAAACCATCCTCCTCCTCCTCCTCCTCCTCCTCCTCCTCCTCCTGAACACATGCAGAAACGACTCCTCTTTTCTTGTGATGCACTAAACCGTCACGCTGACGTTTCCTCCGTCTTACCTTGAGTACTGATAGGAAGAGGGGATACTGGTGTTGATCTTATCGTTTGCGTTCCTGCAGCAATCTCTCTCTTTCACTATTTGAATGAGTGTCCCTGTCAAAACACATGGCCGAGTGGATTTGCGTCTAATTTGTTTGAAGTGAAAAGGAGAGGAAGGGAGTGAAGGTGGGAGTGACTCGGGAAAAGAAAGAGATTTGCTTTCATTGTTCCACACTGTGTTGAATGGAAGATGGCATAAAAACATGTTGAAATGAAGTTACAGAGCAGATGTGTGGACTTTTATTGCGGCTTGATACAAAACATCTACTGTGTGGGTGTCCTGTCTGAAACTGATGATGACTGCATCGTCTCTGAAGTTGGGAACAAGGGATTGTTGTAGACCTTTGTTCCAGATGGGAAATTGCTTCAATAATGAGGGTTGTAATGAATCCTTGAGTGTTTTAGTCGTGCTATTACCCTTTTGCCATTCTGTCCCTGGGAACCTGCCATTGTTCTGTGTGATTAAATGACTGCTGGGGGTTGCTGGATGGTGAAGTGCATTAACACAGCCAGAGAAAAGTGGAGGGAGGGAGGGAGGGAGGGAGGGAGGAGGGAGGGTAAGGGGCGAGGCAGGAGAGTGAGTTTTAAATCCTACTGGCTGAGATTTTAAGGGAGGCCTTTTGAATCAAATCTGCTCTCATCCGATTACTGACTGCTCTTTGCATCTGGATAAGAGATGGAGGAGAGGATGGCGGGGGTGGGGGGGGTGGGGGGGTGGGGGGGGGGCAGATAGCAGGATGAGAATGAGGGAGGGGGCATATGGAGGAGGCGGAGAGAGTTGTGCAGACGGGAGTGGGCGAGAGGCGGGGAGTGTATTCAGCGCCGCCGGGCCTACGAACTTGAGTTTGACCATTGACACCGATACTGTGCAGTTTGAGAGCTCAGGCCCGACCAGTCAAAATCACGTCTGTGAATCCAGGTCATGGTCGTGAGTTGTACATCGGCCACTGGACAACACAAACAAGTCCAGTTGCGTATGTAAACTTTTAAATATGTCTCTTGTTTGTTTGGATTAAAAAGAACATAGAGTTCAATCCTCTAGTGTAGTAGCTGTTTATATTTGCAATATTTGCATATTAGGTTGTTCTATTGTTGGAGAACATGATGGTATAAACATATTTGTCTACCAACAGACGTTGTTTGCTCTTTGGTAGCTGAGAGGGAAGTATCTCTGGGTGTATAAGACTGTTGTAGTCAATGATGCTTTCTAGTAATTTGGGATTTGCATGACTTTTGCCTTAAATGCGATAAAACACCTTGTTTTTCAGGCTTTTTATTTAGTGTAGTAGCCACAATTTAACATATCAGTCTGGTTATTTACATCCAGTTTTCAAAAGCTTTACGATATCACATGATCAGTATCATTTCATCGAATCACACAACAATATATAATAATTATCACATGTAATAAAAGATTTGATCTATAAAACTCAATCATAACCTATATGACCGAATCCTTTTCTCTGTGGTTATTACACTTCTGATTCAGATAAAAATATTTTGCCTCGTTGCTTCTACATTTTACCTCCGTATATCCTACATCCACGAAAACAATTTACCACAGTGTTTTATTATGCAGATTATGTCTGACAGTATTAGGAAGAGGAATTTGTGTTTTTTTTTTTTACTCAGATTATCGGTCTACACGACAAAACCAGCATTGTATGTTGATCCCATGTAAATCCCTCTGCTGTGTCTGCCACGAAAAAACACTCAAGTTCATAAAGTGTGGGTCAACATTATTTTGAACGGCTTCCGCTGTAAGTCCATGACGTTGTTGAATTTTTAAAGATCCTCAACTTTCTGGGACATTTTTGTATCGTTACATTTGAAGATATGTGATCAAAAAAACACCTTGAAGCTGAAGGCGTTCGCCAAATTGTTGAGGATGCGATTGATAAATATGTTTTCATAGTCAAGCTCAATTTTGATCTGATCCATCATCTTAGCAATATGCGGAACCTGCGCGCACACACACACAAACACAACTACCAAGAACAGAGTGTGTACACAGCAGCATCCAGTCGCACCATCCACTCACCAATGAGGAGCCTCCTCTCAAGGTGCAGCGGTGGATCTTCAGTCACTCTTCCTCCAGCGGTCTCCCTCTGCTCGTTGTCATACGTTCACCACACTTTCTACCGCTTCGTTCACCTTTGGCGTCGCACACAGCGGGATATTCCTCCGTCACTCACTCTCTCCACTGCTCCTATGAGGAACAGATGAGGATTGGAGGGATGAAGGGAGATCAGTGATGAGGGGATAAACCCTGGGATGGACAGAAAGATGGGTGGGAGGGGGTTAGTGGAGTGGGGTGGGGGGTGAAAGATACAGAAAGGGAGAGGAGACGGTGGGGGGAAACCAAACAAGGTGCAGAGCACGGTTATAGGGTCACGAGACACGCGGGGCCTGGGTGAATCCGAATCAGAAACCAAGAGATGGAAACCATGGAGGGGGGGGGGGGGAGGATGATAAATAGAGGAGTCGGGAACATGGCTTTTTATGGTGCTGAGGTGGTGTTTCTAAGATCTGGGACTGGCAAAGGGGTTTGTGTTGGGTAAACCTGGGGTTAAGTTAATATTAGAACATTTAGGGGCAGAGAGGGAAATCAGACAGGGCACGATGATAATAAAAGAAATGGCTGCAGGATGGAGGAGAGGCGTCTTTCTGGTTAATTCGTGCTAAGTGCGACTAACTTCTTTTTCACCAGTCTCTGACCTCTTTGTTTTGAGTGTCATTTTTAACGATTTAACCAAATGCCACACACGACGGCCAGGAGTTCTGCTCCGGTGGGACCTGAGTACAAAACAAACCCCTGAACTCAGACCTCCCTCTTTTAGAGTTTTGCCCCTTGCCCATTAGAAAGTGTGTCCCCTACTGCTGCTGCACATCACCTGTATTAGTTATGAAACAGCTCACTGTCATGAGATAGCACTTCCACGTGGTCTCAGCCCCTGGAATCAGCTGAAGTTGCTGTGAGCAAGGCGAGGATCTCAGTGTTGGAAGTGTCCTTCCACTGAAGACCTTTGCAATGCTCCGGTGACAGTGGGCGCAGTGACTCAGCAGCTATGTTTACTTTTTGCATAATGTGTACTGTGTCTAGAATACAAAGCTTGTTTGCTTTGAAGAAAACATGATGTAACAAGTAATAAGTCCATGCAGAGGTACAGAAGAATATCAGTAAGATATTTTCCTTGTTGCTGCCATCTGCTTTTCAAGTGGACACAGATGCTGGAGGTTGGAAATAATTGATAACCAAGTGTCCTGGGATGTTTGTGGTTTAGATGAAACCATGCCCACTTCTGTATTGGTTAGGGTTAAGGTTTCGGTCGCTATAGGTTTTCGTCATAACCAAGTTGCCGTCATTTAATTTAAACTGGGTTGGAAAAACAATCGACCTACCCCAGGATGCTGCTCTAGCTGATCGTGACCTTTGACCTTAGAAAGTAAAGTTTCCTGCGAGAAACAAATATCACATAATTACTTTCTGTGCAAAACCCTGGAGGCAAAAGATTCAGACGATTAACCAGCCTCATAGTTCCACTGATACTGTAGATTAGGAGTCTTTGTATGTTTGCACACTTGCCTTCATTTCTCTGGAAGACAAAGGCTTGAAGTGTGTGTGTTTGTGTGTGCGGTCCAGGTTTTACTGCTGTTGTGGGGACCTACCTAAATCTGTTTACAGCCACATTACAGTCACATTATGGGGACTTGTCTTCATCTTTATACCGCAAATCATTAAACTTTAAGGTGTTGACAAGTTTTAATGTTAGGTGTAAGTTAAGGTTAAGGTTAAAATTAGGGTTAGGGAAATAGTAACTATTGTTAAGGTTAGAGTAAGTCTGTGTAATGTCCTCCGAAGTCATGGACAGGCGAGCGAGTGTGTGTGTTTTTCCTGCTTCCTGAGCTTATTCTATGATTCAACGTGGATGAATTCAGTTAAAAAGTGTTGACCCTTGAGGTGTCGACTGAACCGACTCTGGATTCGGAGAAATGGATCAGAGACGGAGAGTAAGATCGAGATTAAACCAAAAACTGAAAAAACTGATGACTTCTCCTGCTTCATCCAAAGACTGGGCAGCTGAAATGGGGAGCCAAATGCAATGCACTGGCCCACAGGGTTAGGGTTAGGGTTCTGCTATTGTGTCATATTGGATTATTGCCCACAGGCGCTGGTGAACAATAGATGATTAAGTTCGGAGTTACTTGCCTTCACTCAGTCTTAAAGTGACACGATAAGAGGGTTACAACAAAGCCTTCTCATTGTTAGGAGAGTAGACCTGGTTTGGTCCATAAAGGCTCACAGCCCTTTGACCTTGTTTTGAATGAATGATGTGCAGGATGTGAGAGTGTGAGAGAGGGGTGTGGCCACTGGAATTAAATGACACATTGTGACAGGAATTTTCCACTTCATACTCATATTATTGAATCTCTATATCATTATTACACCTCAAAGTGGTGTAAAGCATCATCCAGTGACGCCAGAGACCACTCAATAATGGTGTTGGCCTAAAATAGTGGGATAGTGGAAGTGCAACACAAGGGATGAGTGATCCTGTCGACTGCTCACTACGCACAGCACTCAGTTCTAATGACAGCAGGATGTTGTGATTTCAGTTTAATAACCGCGCCTTACATAATTTCTGCTAATGATAAAAAAGATGCAAAGTATGACGTCACGTTCACATCACACCACTATAAACTTTATGTTTTTCTGCCCAGTGTGTAATTGGAACAGTAGACGGCTGGGGTGCGAGGGCGCTTAGTGCGAGGACAGGGTTAGGGTTAGGGGGTTACAACTTGGATGCATTATACAGAAATAACACCTACTTATGCAGAGATTAATGCAGACTTTTAAGGGTGCAGCGGGGTTTCAGCATGTGAGGGAGGGAAAAGGTTAAAACCAAGGCTCCATTAAACTGTCCTGCCGACCCAATTCTGCAGCGGCGGGGGGGATTATAACACAGGGGGGGAGAGAGAGTGTTAATATGGGCCATAAACAGTACTTGGCTCTGTACCTAATGCACGAGACGGTGGCAGAGGAGGGGGCCCGACAGGAGGCACTGGTTGTAATGGGAGGGATAATGGAAGTGGGTGGTTGAGTGTCACTCCACTAGACATGAATGATTAAATGATCTCTTGCTGGATTACTATTCCATATTCTAAATGGGAGATTTTTTAAGCTTCATAAACAAATGCACTCATTTATGAGGGATTAACAGTAATCTCTCTATTTCTATCCTTTCCCCCCCTGTGCACCTCTTTCTCTCTGTTCCCTCTTCTCCCTCCTACTGCCTTGAACTCTAGTTTCTGATGTAATTACTTTCAGTCACCTGCTGGTGTGTTGCTGTCTGATCACGTTTCAACTCTTAACCGAAAACTGAGATGAACCTTAATTCTTTCATTTTTCATGTTTAATCAGCCGGCAGCCACAGAAGACCTCAGGCCATCGCTTAATAGTTTACACAACTTTGCTTTCCCTTTGCCAAATGTTTTTGTTTTCTCTTGCTCTTTCTGCACCTCACTTCACTGGAAACGGCTCACATGCAAAAAAAAGTCACATTCATTTCCTCTTTTATTCCCTTCATTTTTCTGATATCAGACACGGGCAGTGTCTGATATGTTTCCCTCCCTTACCTTCATCATATACAATATAAATACAGTATATACATGCCAACTTTACATGAAAAACGCAGCAAGATGAAGAGAGTGAATGTAAACAAATGAAAAACCATGTTTTAAAATCAGATGAGTGTAAATGTTTTTGGTGTTTTGGTTCTGTTATGGAATGATGTCTTTTCCACTGGAATGGCAGCAAATGAGCATGTGTTCCAGTTTTAGTCTCTTCAGGTTAGTTCGGCCTCTCACAGCTCGTCTTTGGCCCCCGTCACCCTGCCTCTCCCTCGGCTCCTCTCATTTGGTGCTTGGCTCCGAGCGTTCCTGGTGGCGGTGGTGCTGCCGCCCTTCGCCTCCTCCTCGTCTTTCTTCACCACACTCTGCCCGTCTGCGGCCCACAAGGCCTCTGCCTCCTCTCGCTCCTGAGGGAGAGACACAGAAATACAGTGATGAAAGATAAAGGATTGTTTTCCTGTGGCAACTATGTCATGAAAAAGAAAGTCTGGAGGTATAACAGTACCACTGGTGGACGAGTCTCATAAGGTCAGAAAACGGACTCACTAATGCCTGTTACACACTAATACTTCCATAAACCTTACTAACATTAGCTAATATTAGCCACCATAAGCTCCTGGTCATAGAAAGACCAAATAAGGCTGCAGCAGCAAAAACCTCTGAGGGCACTGATCTGAGTAAGGGTTTGTTTTCTGGCCTGTGAGTTCGACTTTGTATCTTCAAGAAGAAGAAGGTGTTTTTCCTTCTTTTAAAAGTAAAGATGAGTCTAACTGAACTCCCAACGTTTTCCTGGAATTTTCTGGAGGGGCGAGAACGCGAATGTCAGAGTGAGATCATTTCTGGAACTTTTCCTGCCAGTTCCTGTGGTAAAATGAAACAGGCCCGATGATGATGACCGTGACAAAGCATGGAACTGGGAGAGCTACTGGAACTATTTCAAGATCACCTTTTGTCTCAGCTATGAAACTTATTAGAGGAGCATCTGGTATTTGTACAGATAAGGACACTGCACCTTTTCAAAATGATTGATTGCCTGAATTCAAACCAAATTATAAAGCTTAAATATCAGTAGTTTACAAACTGATACATAATTTTCCCAAGCGAATAAACACCACGCTGAACCAAAAGGCCCCTGACATGGTGTGACCACAGTGTCTATGATAGAACATGAAAACAACCACTGGATTTGCATTGCTCTCTTGTCTCCAGCTGATCTCACGACCTCAACAATCACATGACTGCAGGAGGAGGTCACTGATCGTCATGCTCACCATATCCCTGTAGAGCTTCTCCTTTGTAAACCACAGGGCAAGCGAGCACCGCCGGCCACTGGTCACTGCAGTAACACCGTGGGGATTCACTGGACCTGAGGAGAAGCCCACCAGTCGACCACAGCTGGGTTTGACTTGAGCCTGGAGAGGAAACAATATTAACTCACACGGATTTCTAAATGATTTTCTAATATGAAATGTTGAAAGGTGACTTACTGTCACTGTCTTGGCATCCCTGTTCGTGAAAAACAGCTCTCCACCATCAAAGTTGTCGTTCAGGTAGAGAATAGCACTGTGATAGAAACAGGTGTGAAGTGCGTGACAGCAAAACTATAATGGCCCTAACAGAGTTCATAAATGCAGTCCCCCTTAAATTCACTAGATCCAGCTTTTTATTTGACTCTGAACTGAATTCCACATACTCATACATTTCCTAAACATGCCAGTTCTTTTTTTTAATCAAGATCCATGAATTATTCTCAAACAAATCAAGGAAAATGTAAAAGAAATGCAGAAACACAATGCTGGATCCGCCACTCGACACCAAAATGTAATGGGTTCCTTCCTGACCCATACCACATCCTTCAACATATTTTTACAGTAATCCGTCCAGTAGTCTTTGCGTAATCATGCATCAGACAAACAAACAAACCAAACTATTATCTCTATCTTCGCTGGTCTCTCCCTTCTTCTATGTGAAGGAGTCAAATAAAAAAAAGTCTTTGTAATATCACTTGATTCAGAAATGTTCATTTGAATAAAACAACATTTTCTCCATTTGTCTGAAGATTTAATTATTAATATGAGAAGTTTGTGACGACATGAATCATAAATTACTGAGTGAAGGTATTTGTGTGTACCTGAGGTCTCTGTGTATGAATGCTGGTGGCTCCTTCCAGCACTGTTTGGTCTCCGGCTCAAGGAGGCAGTTGTCGACATGGATGGGGTGGGACAGGTCCAATCGGCCCTCCTGGTGCCCTGAGAGCACAGAAAATCAAACAAACTAAATGTATCACTGGCCCAAAACAACCGGACATATTAAAGTTCAAATAATCAGAAACACAGGGGAAACGCTGCAGTTGTTTTAGTTTGGTTTGGTAGTTACCTGCGATAGCAGTGCGGCAGACCAGGTGTGTGAACGACACGAAGAGTCCTGAGGGGCTCCTGAAGTAGGAATGCAGCAGGTCTCTGGCTCGCTCGCCCAGCTCGTGTAACAATCGGGCATCTGATTGGTTGACCAGGCCGTCCTGAGCCAGCTGTAAAGGTTAAAATGACGTTGAAAACACTGCACACCATTATAATGTGATTCACATTCAATTCATGAGGTTATTACCTTTAAAGCCCTGAGCACAGTCAGGCCCTCGAACGTCTCATGCGGTGTGTGTGGAGACCGTCGTCCTCTGTAACCATCTCCAGCTGATGCCGCAGCCTATCGGAGACGAGAGGAAATGAAAAGGCGAGAGTGTTCCTGATTCTTTCCCATCGAGGTCTGACACTCATACAACGTGAACTTACTGCTGCTAGCTGCAGTATTCTGTCACACTCCTTCTCAGTCATGACACCGTCTAACGCTACGCGATTGGTCCCGTTCAAAATCTGGTCGTCCATGGTGATGGTCACGCCCTTCCGAGGGACCGAACCACCTGGCGAGAGGACGAATAAGAAAGGGTGAGAGAGGAAAGTCATGAACTATAAACCACTAGAAGAAAAGAGATGGAATGACTCTCTCACCTGCGAAAAAGCCACTGTCATCCACTTCCTCCTCCTGATCGCCCTTATTTATTTTCTCGTTTATTTTCTCTTTTTCAGCTCTGACAGTAAAAAACAAAACAATATGTCAACATTGTATAAACAAAAGCTCCAGGTCATATTTCCTTTTCTTAATTTCTCACCTCCAAGCCTCCCTCAGCGATTCAGGTACAACATCCTCAGGAGTCCAAAGATCCTACATGAAAAACAATTATTTAAGTATAAAATTCTCATGAGAAACACTGTTTATTTGGCAGGGATACTTACTGGGTCGGTAAAACTGAGGTCGAGGTTCTCCATCCCGAAATACAGGAGCTTCTTCTCCTGCAAAGAGCGACTGACGTATCGGACAATTTCCTGTATAAAACACACACAAACGTTTGGGCAAAAAAAGGGTCTTTGTGTACATGTATGAAATGACTCAACAGTGATTCCACACATTCTTTCATGGATTTCAATATAAAGGACATGGAGTGGTACCTGAGCAGGCGGTGTGCCTTGTGACTCTGTGTCACCTCCTAGTGTCTCATAGTAGAGCTGCAGGTTGTTTAAAGAGTCCTTGTCCGTGGGGTAAAACAGAAGAAGAGAGCGCAGCGTCTGCACGGCTCCACTGATATCACCAGCTGTTGGGAAGCGTGAATGGAAAAATAAATAAAAGTCAATGGACAGTATTTATATAACACTTTTCTAGTTTTATCAACCACTCCAAGTGCTTCACAGTACAAGGCACATTCACCCATTCACACACTGCCGGCATGGCCATCAGGCACAATCTGCAGACTGAAGGAGCTGGGTATCGAACCGAGAAATGGTTTATTTCTTAGTATCAGTGTTGGCATCTGCCCATAAAAGCATATCGGCCGGCTCTAATTGTATCATCACATCATTAATTAATCATCACGTTGAACTTTAAACCCCCGACCTTTAAACTGTGCAATGTGCAGATGTTCCAGCTGTGTGGGCAGGTAGTCCTCTTGAGCAGAAATCCTTCCGGGTCGTGTGGCGACCTGAGTCACACAGGACTGCCGGCACGAGAGCAGGGAGAGAGACAGAGCTAGATGGGAAAGAAAACAAAAGCAAAAATGGCCGCCATGTCTTTTCTCTCTGTTTGTGTCACAGATAAACATTCAGTCTTTTCTCTCTCTCATACCTGCAGCCTTCTGGAACACACCGTCCACACTGCCCACTCCCCTGTCCTCTGGCAGCGGCTGGGAGGCCACCTCACACTGCACCCTGCACTCCTCCGTCTGCCGCAGGGTTTCATTCACACACGCCTTCCATTTCTCTGACGCTTGCCTCCAGTCAGACGAGGCCTCATACTGCACTGCAGCATCATAAAGGACCTGGGGTTAATGGGTTTGAGAAGAACATGTTTCTATTAAAGATGGAGACACTTCCTCAATTGCTTTTGTTACAATAATATAAACTTTAAAACATAAAGAAGTTCATTTGATTGAAAGGTAAGAGGTGGATACATTGAGAGATGTAAGCAGATACTACTACATGGAGGATTCAACCATACTTCAGACAAGCTGGGTCATGTTATAACAAGTCTGAGGAGACTAAATCAATGGCTCAGACAGAGGCCTTCTGTGAGCAAAACCAGGTTTGGACTGCATTGTTGAATTCCAGAAAGTGAAGGTGAGGGTGAGGGAAATTCCATCCCTCAGGCCATAGTTGGCCTTTGAATACACATTGATAAAGTCGGAGTCCAGTTAATCAGTCTCATTTGCCAAAAGAAAATCGGAACTCCTGAAATGTCTGTAAAAAAATTTAAAATTCCTGAAATGTTGCTAAAAAAATTCAAATAAAAGAATTCTAATATTAAACTATTTTTAGTTTTAATGGATAAATAACCCACTGTTCAATATATAAAGTCGTAGTGACTTTTTTGTCCTCACTCACCCAGTGCTTCTCATTCTCGATCTCTCTGTCCTGGAAGGCCTCTTCGGTCACTCCTTCCATCCGCCTGTACTTCTCAATGTTGTTCCTCATCTCCAAGTGACTGGGATTGGCCACAAAGTAGGTATGAGCTGCTGACGCCGCCTTCTGCAACTTTTCCAACTGTTGTGGATGAAGCAGAGAGTGTGAATGGCAGAGTTGAAGCTGCTTATGCCACTTTCAAATAAGCCCACATGCACGTCTATCAGGGGCGATGAGAAACATCCAGTTATTAGAACGTCACAGACCTGTATGAGGGCCTGGAGAACAGCTTACCTTGTAGTATGTGACCTGCAGAAAGTTGTAAGGGTTGCGAGTGCTGAATTCATAATCTATGTCAGTGGAAACAGGGAGCTGCCCTGCAGGGCTGACGGAGCGTCCGACACAGAACCTCAAACACTCAGCCCTCTGCTGCACCCAATCCAAGGTCCAGAGGTCCCACAGACTCCCCTCCGCAGAGTCTAACACAAGAAACACATGAATCATTTTCACAAGTGAAATATACCATTGCTCAGGACGATAATGTCTAATAAGAATGATAATCTGAAAGAGGTTTCTTGCGAGCAGCTTGAGAGGGAAGTCCTGAGACTTCTGTCATAGTTAAACATGTCGTTGTCAGTGGAACAACTGCTCGGCAGGTGGAACGTGCAGATCCTCAGCAGAACATTGGGAGACTGTTCCTCCTAGACTCTCTAACTCTGTGTTTCACATGTTTTATCCAAACTGTAAAAAGGGTTGACATCAAGCTTAAAAGCAGCTCTGCAGCGTAACTTTTGTGTCTTCATCGAGTTGCCCAAACCTAACTGTCCTCATTGTTCTGCTTCAATGTTCGAATGAATCTTGTCAACTATGATTGGTGATACTCCTGCCTTTGTTTGGGATGACTCTGAATCTGAATCTTTCAATTCTGAACTGAATCTCTGAATTTGTTTATTGAACTCTTTGGTTTCCTCTGTGTCGTCTGTTGCTTATTGAGAAAGATATTAATTTAGCAGGATAGGTTACAGACCAAGCTAAGCATAGACTATAGTCATATCTGACTATAAATCAAGTGAAAGAATAAAGGAAATGCTTAAGATATACTTCATATTGGTTCACTTTTAAACACAACTATTATGAAGTCCAACAAATTGCAGAAAAAGGCCCTTTATATTTAAATACTTTATATTTACATCAGGAGCAGGTCCTCTCTATGGAGGCCGCCATGTTTTTTTAACAGTAGCCCAGACTGCAACATGAAACTTCACCACTAGATGTCACTACATTCTACACACTTAACCTCTAACCCTAATGCGAATTTAATCAAATGACTAATGAAGTAGTGTTGAACGAGATTCCAATCTCACACGTTTCACACCACACTTACCCAGTTTAAACAGAGCCTGTGTCCCTGCTGCCTCACACTCCTCGTGGCACTGTCTGCGCACTCTGAGCAGCGCCTGCTTGGTCAGGATGGATTTCTCCAGCAGCTCCGCAGCCTTCGCCCACTCCTCACCAAAGTACGCACGGACCCCGCTGTAATACATGCGGTCGTATGGCTGCAGGAGAGACAGGAGGTTGGCGCTGCCCGCCGCCGGACTCACCGCGGCGACATGGAGGGATGCTCGGAGGAGTAAGTGAAACGCCACGTATACAGAGAGAGGGGCAGAGAGCTGCGCCATGGCCCCCGAGACAACCCGTCCGGAGAGGAGACACAGCTGGAGGAGGAGGAGGAGGAGGAGGAGGGACTATGGAAAATGTTTTGGTGAAGAAAGAGAGAGTTCGCTAAAGTTTCCTCCTCCCGTTTCAGGATATTATGGAACTATCATTCTCTTCTTAATTTCTACATCTGCGACCAGTAGTTTTTATTTGTTATGAATTGAATGAATCGTATTGTCTCGTTTTGAGCTGATTGTTAAAACTCGAACTAAATACTTTCCAGCAACTGTGGAGTTGGTGTATTCTATAATACAGCCGCTAGAGGCAGCTGTGAGCGTTGTTCAACGGACGTTACCGTAAATATACGAGTGGTACAGGTCGAGCTCAAATCAACACTGTTGGATGGATGCATGGATCGATGAATATTTATAAAATGCAGTAATTTGTCTGTCATCTAGATTCCCCATAGAATTCATAAAAACTGAATCAAATACACCATGTGCATAGGGAAGTAGTTCACAAATGGGTGTGGAGAAAAATCTTAGAGGTAGAGTTTGGATAATGATAGTTACAATTTAAAGTATCGAGAAATTAAACCTGTCAGATAACTGTAGAGGAGAAGAACAAGGGGCATAAAATAGAAATAAACACATACAATATCAGAGCCTCAAAATTATGCTGGTAAATATCATGAGTTATATTCAATACATGCAGGTGAACAAGTTTAATTTATTGATTAATAAACGATCCACATGTATTCTTAACCAATGACTTAGCTTTAATAGATGGGAGAGTTATTGTGTTCTAAATCTCGACGGGTGCAGTTGTTCTACACATTACGGTATCCAGCAGGCAGCAGAGTTCAATCGGCCTTTCGTTCAACACCAGGCAGCGTCTCATGATTCATTCAGCCGAACACACGCACCAGAACACGGGTTACACACTCTTCCGAGCCGGGGAATCCAGAGGCCGGGGGTCCACACTCAAGGCACAGCCAGCTACTTCGTCATGGCGGACGTTGGGGAGGTTTTGATGTCGGTTTTGTCCACAATTCGGGTCCCGAAGCCCGGGGACCGCGTCCACAAAGACGAATGCGCCTTGTCATTTTCCTCGCCGGTGAGCCATCTTCCCCGCTTCAACCACAACGTCAGCCACCAAACTGTGCTTCCATCCCCCCCCCCCCCCCTGTCTCCCTGCGTCTCCCGTGTTTGTCCCATCTGACGTTGTGTCTGCGCTGCTCCACTTCAAAGCTCCGGCTTCCTTCATATTTCTGTGGTGGCTAACTAGCAAGCTAGCGCCAAGCTAAGCTAATAACGCACTGTAACGGAAACGTAGCTGCGTTAGCTTGTTAGCTAGCCGTGTCAGTGTAAGTGGGTATGCTGTCAAACTAGCTAGCAAGCTGACTTGGATGTTTTTACGGACACATCAGTTGAGGGTCTGCTCACATTTTCTTTTCATGCAATGTAGCACAGATGCATCCCAGTGTTTCCAGCTGAAGTTCCCAGTATTAAACCAGTGTTTAGCTGAAATGCAGCTGTTAGCTCGTTTGCTTATGTGTGGCAGCTGATGCTGTGACATTTTTTTTGTGGTGTCACGATGGAGTGAGAAAGGAACAGGTTGGTGATTTTTGACCATTGCCTGTGTCTTCTTTACAGGAGAGCGATGGAGGCCTGTATGTGTGCATGAACAGTTTCCTGGGCTTTGGGAGTCAGTATGTGGACAGGCACCATGCTCGCTCCGGCCAGAGGGCTTACCTGCACATCACCCGGATTCGCAAAGCTAAGGTGGATTCCTCAGGACCGTGGCCGGCTCCTCATCCCCCCACTGACACCCATTTAAAATCAATGTTTTGCATCGGAATGATCTCTTTTCATTTCCAGCGAACAAATCCCAACACCCACTGACATCCTATGTTATTCTCACAGAAGGAAGAGGACGTCAACTCAGGATCTGGACACCCGCCCAAGAAAAAGCCCACCAGACTGGCCATAGGTGAGCATGTGAAAGAGTATTGATGCAAACAGGTAATATCCAGCTGTCCTGTTTCCAAAGCTGACCCATGTCTACCTCCCCTCTTGTTTCTGGTGTGTCCAGGCATCGAAGGAGGTTTTGATGTGGAGCAGGAGCTGTATGAGGAGGATGTTAAGGTGGTCATTTTACCTGACAGACAGGAAGTGACATCAGAGGGCCTTGCAACCATGCCTGACGTTGTGAAAGAGCGGGTGAGATATATTGTCTGTTACCTGGCAAGATAAATCATTCTGTTAAGGTTCTGTCATGTTTATGTGGCAATATAATACTTTACATGTTGGATTTGATGCCAATAGGCCATAGTACAGGGGCTTGATGCAAATATAAACGATCTTCAGAGATCTTTGACAAGTTAGCCTTCATACAGCATGTAGTAAATATATCACTTAATAGAACATGGATGCACAGTGTGTGTAATAAACTTTTTAACCATCAGTAATCAAGTAGTTGAGGAGTTTTATCATGAGCGTTTAGGTCTAATTTGTTGATACATTTTTTGTCCCTTAAGGTGTCCCTGTCAATGACGGGTATCATGGCAGCTGACTCAGTGTCTCACACATTACAAGTTCAACAGTGGGATGGAGAAGTGAGACAGGAGTCGAGGTATGCTGCTGACCTTAAACAGCTGGATAACGGAGTCAAGATTCCTCCCAGGTGAGAAGAACTGTTCCTTAAGTAAACCTACAGTACACTTCCTTTTAAACAAAGCTGCTCCTGTATTTCCCTCAAATAGGATAAAATGAATTCTGCATATACAGTAGCTGTCTTGTAATAACCCTGGTATTTACACATGTTCTATTGAAGTTAGCAAAGAGACTGTCCATGCAGTAGCACTTTTGCAATTCGTATCCATGATTGCGTTAGTTTATAAATCCTGTTGATCCTATGATACACATTTAAGATAGAAATAGCCGTTCATTTTTATCATTTGAAAACTGATCTTGGAGAGCAGTGTCTGCAAGACTAAAACATTTTATTTCAGTTCGACACTCATGAAATTACTCTTACGTTATTCTTCTTTTCATAATTTTAGTGGATGGCGGTGTGAGGTCTGTGACCTCCAGGAGAATATTTGGATGAACCTGACAGACGGCAAGTTGCTGTGTGGTCGTAGATATTTTGATGGCTCTGGGGGAAACAACCACGCCCTTCTTCACTTCCAGGAGACTGGATACCCAATTGCTGTCAAACTCGGCACCATCACTCCCGATGGAGCAGGTAAATGCATTGCACGACACTGATATAACTAATACATATCAAGGGCATAATGTTTGCCCTGGTGAGGCTCCATGAATATTTAATCTTTACCTGTATGGAGAAGGGATGCTGCAATTTAGTTGTATTAACAATTGTATGGTTTCTTGATATACACAAAAAGCGCAGTCTGAGTGGTGTGTTAGTGTATGTGCACCCAGGAGTCCATGTCTATGTTGCAAGTCTTGGTTATATGCTGGAAATTCACATGTGAAAGTACATCGAGGCAAATTAAGTTCAACATATATTTTATACTCTCACTATGAATAATAATAATAAAAATGTAGAATAGCTATACAAAAACAGGGCTATCTCCACAACCCTAGTAGTTGTTTGTATTTTGTAGCATATTAAGCATAAATTGACTGATAACACAATGTTTTGTATGTCCAGATGTGTATTCCTATGATGAGGATGACATGGTATTGGATTCCAAGTTACCAGAGCACCTTTCACACTTTGGCATCAACATGATGACCATGGAGAAGGTAACTTCTTACAGTTTTAAGTTGAAACATGCGTTACTTTGTTTTATTTATCTCTCGTTGAACATTGTATCAAATCTGTAACTTGGTTTATCGGACCCAGTACTTATAGATGAACGTTTTTAGCCATGTGTTTTACATTTAGTCAGAGATACTGTTTTTTATTTTTCTTCCCTTTTGGTGGACGTCTACACAGTTATTGCTGGCTCTGCCTTAGAGAGCAGACATTGATTATATAGTATTACTTGATTAAATAGGGGGTTCGAGTTGTGGTTTTGACAACTGCTCATCTAAAACCCTTCAAAGTCGACACTGCACCTCCTTGGTCTCAGAATCACACCCACCAATTTTGAAGTTGATCAGTTGAATGGATGTAAAGAAGATTGTAGGACAGATGGACCAAAAGAAGAGATTTTTTGATTTATTTGTAGGAAGCAACACACTGACATCTTTTTTAACAAAAACCCTGTTATTAGTTATAATTGGCCAACTTTTCTTTTTCTTGGTTGTACACTCTTAATTAATATAACATTGTTTAGCTATTTTACACTATTATTACTGATGAGCTACAATACAAATCACATGTCTCCTTGTTGGCTTGACTTTGATGCCATACACATCATCATATCTACCTAATTTCCCCAGTTTCAGATAATTTCCTCCACACCTGTTTCTTCTTTGTTTTACTGCTACCATTACTTTTGTGCCATCTGCTTCTCCTTATGCAGAGCACACTTCTACACAGAAGCTCTATGATCTCTGTGGCGCTCCCTGTGTTCTGTAATGTTATTTTTCGTCTTGCTAATGTATTGCAGCACGGGCCTAATGATATTGCGCTGACAGGGGGTGGAGGAGTTATGCTCCAATGGAGCGATGGAAAAAGTGCAGCACTAAGTGCAGTGTTGATGTATTTTCTTGCTCGTCTGTCTGTTGTCATCACTTCTTCATTTTGGCAAATTTTTCTCATCATTCTCAAAACATTGTGGGGAGGCTGCAGCAAAGATTTTATTTGTACCTTGCATCCTGCATTTTCTGATACAATTGACTGCTTTGCTCTCAGACTGAGCGGACTATGACAGAGCTGGAGATTGCAGTGAACCAGCGTGTGGGAGAGTGGGAGGTGATCCAGGAGTCAGGGACCACCCTACGTCCCCTGTTCGGCCCCGGCCTGACTGGCATGAAGAACCTGGGCAACAGCTGCTACCTCAACTCTGTCATGCAAGTGCTCTTCACTGTCCCCGACTTCCAGAGCAAGTCAGTACCCTATATACACTTTGTCAATGCTTCAATATTCATGATTACAGCAGTAGAGGTGAATAAGTTATTGCTCATGTCTTGGATTTAGCTCTCAACTTTGAAATGTTTCAATCCAGCATTAACTCTAAGATACTGAATGCAAAGAATTGGGTTCACATATTGATGTCTTCCAGGTACGTGTCCAACATCGACAAGATCATCGATGACGCTCCTAGTGACCCCACCCAGGACTTCAAAACCCAAGTGTGAGTCTCCTAACTTGGCTCCTGAATTAATACGATAAGCTCTTTTATTACCACTACCTCTGTTTGCTTGTCCTGTGGTAAAGCTCTGGAGTCTACTTCAGAATTATTCCTTGTCATTAGTGAGCCCTCCTCAAACAGGCCTATAATGTACATTTGTAGTGATACAGAAACTCTTCCCAATTGGCATTCCACCATGTTACTTGAAAGCCAAAATACATTCAGATCTATATTCAAATCCTCCTCCTGTGTAAGACTTTGGTATATTGTTGGATGTGCAGTGATGTCAACTTTGTTTGTTTATCTCAGAGCCAAGCTCGGGTATGGACTGTTGTCAGGAGAGTACTGCAAACCAGCACCAGACCCTGGAGATGAAAACGGTGCCTCTGAACCCAGGGTAAGGGGAGATTTACATTCAGAAATTAGTGAGAATGCAGTTTACCTAAAAACTCTCAACATTGGAAGAATCTGACTGTTCATGCTTTGTTTGCAGGGAGACCAAATTGGCATTGCCCCCCGAATGTTTAAAGCACTTGTTGGACGGGGCCACCCAGAGTTCTCCACCAATCGTCAACAGGATGCTCAGGAGTTTTTATTGCACTTCATAAACATGGTGGAGGTAAAGTAGCAGTCTGCCATTGCTTCTGTTATTTTTCTGCTTCTATTATCATTCTCCTCTCTTATAACAGTGTTTCTTTTGACCCACAGAGAAACTGTCGCTCCGGGCCTAACCCATCTGAAGCCTTCAGGTTCCTGGTGGAGGAGAGGATCGTGTGTGAGCAATCACAGAAAGCCAAGTACACACAGCGGGTGGACTATATCGTTCAGCTTCCTGTGCCCATGGACCAGGCTACCAACACAGGTGATGGGCTAATGGAATACACTCCAGATCTACACACGATGAGTAATATCCACTGTGTTGTGGGGTGCAAAGGCTAGCATTGGTTTACATCACCAACATGTGCCAGGCTGCAGGAAGGTGCCCAGATGCCATTAAAGATGATTTGTGAATAATTAATTTTAGTTTAATTTGCAGTGTAATAAAGAAATCAATTATCCTGATATGAAATGGTCATTTTAGAACACATTATGCACAGCCGTCCTCTCATTCGTTGCATATTGAAAGGTCACGACCAATATAAAATTTGAAACTGACTGGCATTTGGGTCCAGCAATAAAGCATAAAATCCAAATGGCACTGAATACCCAAGATAGAGCAGTGACCAGGTTACGCATCCTTTCACTTTTCCTGCAGGAAACCTGTTTCTCATACCAGAGCCAAGTGATTCTGCCACTGATCATATGTTAAGAGCGTCAAAGTCAAATCATTGACCAGATCCACTTTGTTGCATCTTTTAATCAGCTATATAAACCAGAGATGATATTATTTGCAGTAATTGTTTAGGCTGTTACCTATATTTGAGAAGTAAGTAAGGATAAGTTAAAAACATTTATTGAGTGGCACATGTTGGAATGATAAACTTGTCAGTGCTTTAGTGTGGACCACCTCAACCACATTGTATCTCTAGTATTTCTACACTGAAATTGTAATGATAAACTGATTTATTCTCTTTTAAAGCTAGTATGAGCTGATAGGTCAGCCTGGTTAGTTTCAGTCCAACTCTTATTTGAAGTGTAATGCCATAGTATGAGTGATATTTGATCCCCTGTGACCAAAAAAATACATCCTGCATTTGTATCTTGTGTAATGCTATTATTTTTTGAAGAATCTTGTTTAATGACTCGTGTTTCTTTCAATTGTTTTTAAAACTTTGTTTATTGTTGTTACAGAAGAGCTTCAGGAGGCAGAGCGCCGGCGTGAGGAGGGGGACTCATCTGCCCCGACAGTGCGCGCACAAATCCCATTCACATCTTGCATGGCAGCCCTCAGTGAACCAGAGATCCTCACAGACTTCTGGAGCTCAGCTGTTCAAGCCAAAACTACTGCTACCAAGTATGAGAGTGATGCCCATTCACAGCATGAAAGAGATTATCAAATCTTACAATGAATTTGTTAACATCAGCTTTTGTCTCTTTTCAGAACGACCCGCTTTGCCTCTTTCCCCGACCACCTGGTTATCCAGATTAAGAAGTTTACCTTTGGCCTTGACTGGGTACCCAAGAAACTGGGTAATCAAATATTTTATTAAAAATGTTTGTTGCAGAGATGTTTAGTTTCCTTACTGTATGTACATTTGTGTATTCTTGACAGAGATGGAAATCTGCTCACTGAGACAAACTAGGCCTCAGTAGAGTCATTTAAACAAATGAATCACAGACATAAGTTTGTGTTCTAAAACAATAACCTGGCGGGCTTCATGGGTTCTAGTTACAAAGCAAAGTCACTATGATGTCACCCCCATTATCATCATCACCACAGCAAGTGCAGTTTAGAATAAATGGGAGTTGAGGAGCAGGGGTCTCAACAACCGATGGTTGGTTTGTTTTGTGCTCAGATGGTAATTTAATTCTCTTCTTCAATTAAATATCTTCCTATTGCCAGTATACTGGCAACAAATAAAAAAAAAAATGTTTTCCAAATCCCAGGAGTTTTTTATGGTTGAATTGCAGAGGTGTGATTTTAATTTTGTCCTCCCCTCCATGCAGACGTGAGTATAGACGTTCCTGACACTCTGGACCTGAGCGCACTACGTGCCATTGGCCAGCAGCCGGGGGAGGAGCTTCTACCAGAGGTGGCCCCGCCCTCACTTGTGACCCCTGATATGGAGGTTAAAGGTATCCTGGGTTTCCATGGCAACGAGGAGGACGACTCGCTCTACTCCCCACTGCTGTGTCAGTCTGTCTGTCATTTCTGCTCTTTTACTCCTTCCTCTGTGAGACTCTTATTTGTCCGCCCCAGTTTCCTACTTTTCTTTTCTGCCTTTTCTGTTTTCTCGAGTCCGTCCGTTGCCATTCATTTTTTTTTTACTTTTGTGTCATGTGAAGTGTTTTTTGTTGCATTTTAAATTAAAGAAGTCATATTTTCATGGTTTTCTTTTAGTAGTTATATATGATTTGGTTTCCAATATTTTCTTTATACCATATTTTTTTGCCTTTTTGTTCTTTTAACTTCTGTTCATATTGAGGAAGTGCTCAGGACACAAGAGCAACAATTACTGTATTTCTTTGAAAACAAACCAAATACATTTTCCAAAAATGGATCCAAGTAATTCAACTGTTTCCTCCCAACCCTCAGCTCCAGTTCTTGATGACTCCACTGTGTCCCAGTTATGTGAAATGGGATTCCCGCTAGAGGCCTGCAGGAAAGCAGTGTACTACACTGGGAACACTGGAATTGATGCTGCCATGAATTGGATCATGGGCCATATGGATGACCCAGGTGTGTAGTAGTAGTAATAATAATAATAATAATAACTATATCATTTTATATGGCGCTTTTTAAGAGACCCAAGGACACTTTACATGTGTAGAGCAATGGGAATTCACCAGTAAGCAAATCATCAGTCTGACGGCTCCTCTCAGTTCCCATGTACTCTTTCTGATTGGCTACAGATTTCTCAGCCCCCCTGGTGTTGCCAGGCTGCAGCTCCGGCGCCGGCACCACTCCCACAGAGAGCCTCTCCGAGGAGCACCTGGCAACCATCGTCTCCATGGGCTTCAGCCGAGACCAGGCAACCAAAGCACTCCGAGCCACGGTGAGAATCGAACTCCGTCCAGCTCGAGATGAGGTTTTTACTAATTTCACAGGCCGCTAGACTCAAAGTAGAACTGGGCCAATACAGGCACAGCTGCCTTCTTTGAATTCAGTCAGCAATGAAGCCAAGTTTTTGTCTTTCTTGGAGAAAGTACCCCAAGTTTGTTTTTATACCTCAACAAAATGAGTCACAGGATTTAACTTAAAGCTGCATTAGGCTTCACTGTCTCACATATACTGGCAAGTATGTCTTTTAGTTACTATGTCCTCAGGAATGTTGTGGTTGTGAGGAAATATTTATTATGTGGATGTATTATTAAAAACCTTGGCTACCACAGTTTTGACTACATATCCAAATGAAACGGCCAGAGATTAGTTAGTGGGCAAAAGTTGAGAAGCACTAGGTGACTTGCATCAAATTTCCATACGACTTTTACTAAAACAGGAAACAAAAACATCAATTTAGGTTAGTTAAATGTAGTTTTTGTCCATTAGACTCTAATCAGGATCTATATCAAGCCACTTATGTGGAAGGGAAGTAGTTAGAGCCGCCTGCTGTTAAATTATATTGACATCGTTAAACATTTGGCTCCTTATAAAAGTAGAGTATCACAGTATTTTTGAATTATGTATTAAAGTATCACAACCCCAATAAACATAAATGCAGCTTCCACTTATGTGTCAAAATTAGTACCATCCATTTGATGTATTTTGCAGTGTGTCCTCCAGCTCATATAATATTGTACTTAAACAGTACACATACTGATTATAGATTTGCTGTTTCTATCTTTCCCAACTGGTGTTTGTCTGTCAGAGTAATGTTCTGGAACGTGCAGTGGACTGGATCTTCTCGCACCTGGATGACCTGGAGTCCATGGATGTGTCTGAAGGAGGCCGCTCGGCTGCAGAGAGCGAGGGCAGGGAACAGCCTCCTGGGCCTCGAGTCAGAGACGGACCAGGAAGTGAGTCTAAGAGAGTGGGATGAGAGACAGAGGCATTCGGGACAGTCATTACCTCAGACTGTGTCCTCACAAATTACTTGCAGAGATGTGATAACAAACATGAAATGTCAACAGCAGCTTTTCCATCTTAAGTCTTATGTTCTTTCAGCAAACATATTTTAATGTGATACTTTTGATTATATGTATCCATCAAATCTATTTTATAATAAGGATTGAACTTGTGTTTTGTTTATCCAGAGTACGAGCTGTTTGCATTCATCAGTCACATGGGGACGAGCACAATGTGCGGCCACTACGTCTGTCACATCAAGAAGGATCAGCAGTGAGTTTGGGTTTTTCACACTTGTTTCGAACTTACAGGGAAATTTTACTCTTTCAAGGCATCGAAATGTCATTTTTATAAAATTCAAAGGAAAAAGTTACAAAGAAAATCTGTATCAGACCGAGAAAATAAAAAAAAATTGCATTTATATTTACATGTTTGCAAGAAGCAACAAAAATCCAAATGAATCACAGTCTACGAAATGATATGCTTTTATGTTCTCAAATCATTTATCTGTCATGATGGAGGAAATGTCTCATATTCTCAAGAGTCATTGAAATATTATGTAGCAGGTTTCACGGTTCCTCACCAGGGGGCAGCATACTCCAGGTCTGGTTTGAACAATAAAGCTTTTCATAGCTGTGATGTCAACACAATGTTCATGGTTTTAAATATACTTTGGAAATCTATTTGGAGAACAGAAGTTGTCCCATCTGTACCCATGGATCCTTCTCTGAACACTGAAAAATACCGTAATATATTCTCTGTTATTATGGTTTTAGTTATTTGGTAACAACAGGTGTTACCAGACGACTCTTTGTGAACTTTGTATCCTCTGTTTGTTAGGTGGGTCATCTTCAATGATCAGAAGGTGTGTGCTTCAGAGAAACCTCCCAAAGACCTGGGATACCTCTACTTCTACCGGAGGGTGGCGGACTGAGACAACGGAGCCATTTGCTTGGAGTGAGGGAGGAGAGCTGTGGACGCTAACACAAACGCAACAACACATCATGAAAAGTCGCATCCCCACCAAGCTCAAATGCTTTGGCACGCTTCAAAATGACAAAACATGTAAATAAATCTCTCCGATTGCATATATACACAGTCAAATCAATTGGTGCAGATGTACAGATGAGGTGTTTGGGGCTGGGGGACGAATCGGGGGCCTGTTCAAAGAGCAGGGTCACTTTATTTATCTGGAAAACTTTTCTGATTGAAACTGAGATCTGTTAAAAGACGTTTTCTCAGCAAACGCATCCAGATAATTCAGAAAACCTGCTTCACGGAACAAGTCCATCCACTCTTTATTAGTACGTTTTCTTAACTTTCACATTAATGCATTTCCTGTTGATTTCTACTGCCGTCAGTAGTCACTGCCCCTCCCCGTCAAATTACTGCCTCCACCCTCCTCTTTTATTGGACTCGCGGCCAGTGCACCTCCTCCTCCTCTTCCTCCTCAGCCTTATTCAGTGAGGATGTTAAAACAGTTCCACTACAATAACAAGAGGAAATGTCCCAAAAATCAAACATTAAAGAAGAAAAAGCTCAAATGTGTGTTACAAAAACTAAATAATAAAAAAAGTCAAAACACCAAATCAACTTGTTTTTTGTTAAAGGTTTGGTGAGGGTGATACCTGAGTGTTTTTTGTGCGGTTTTTATTTTGCAAACATCCTTTGTTATTTCTGCTGTGACAAATAAAGAATTGTCTTTCTGTCATGTGGCCTTTTTTATTTCTTTTTCTCTACTGACTTTTACTTTCTTTTGATTTCAACACCAAAACTAAATATTCATTCTTGGCTACGAATCATGATACCAGTATATATTGTTTGTTAAATTAATCTAACGTCTCCTTGTTTCATTATTTATACACAAGTGAGTTTAAGCTGCTTCACAAAGCTGCAGTTTCTAGAATCCCAGACCTAGTTTTTGCAGACGCAGAGAGCTGGGGTTTGCATTGGCCCACATCTTTCCAACAGTGCAGGTTCTTCTGTAGACGTCTTCCGCCTTCTCTAGTTTCTGCATCCTTGTTCACTCGAGTTCAGTGAAGTGAAGGATGAGGAAAGATTTCAACCTTTAGTAACAGCACGATAAACACCACACTGCCTCGAATTGAAGGTAAGATCCTGAACTGAATTACAAAATCAAGCTTTGTGTTGTTAGATTAAATTGAAGGATTCAGTTTGAACAGCTTGAAACTTTTTACTTTGTTCCGTGCAAAAGTGAAACCTTAAGGACTTTTTTTTTCTGTAGAGAGCAATTGTCGGTCTTGTATATGTTTGTTAATTAAAACACATTACATTTCATTTAGCGGATGCTTTTATCCAAGGGGACTTACAATAAGTGTATTCAACCATGAGGGTACAAAACTAGAATCAAGAAAGTTTGAAACTGTTGATCAGTAGAAGATAAAATAAATGCTCTAACAAATTTAAAGTAGAGCAATGTGTGTGACGGTGTCTCCAGACCTTTACACAGTCTCTAATTATATTTATTGCTCAGTCATTCATAGGAAATATATTGGTAACATATTTTAAAACATAATTCATTTTGAATTATTATAATTCTAATAACTAAAATTTGTGGCTTTAAAAAGAGACATTTTAAAATTAAAATAAAATATATAATCATGCTGAGATAAATTCTCAATCTTTAAAAAAACATATCAAGGAATGAAGAAAGGGTTTAATAACTTTCATCATTGTCTTTGATTCCGTTTCCCTGTTTGAAAACTTTCAAAAGTGGATTTCAAATAGTTTCTGATTCACGATCATCGAATCGTTGAATTGTTGATGATAATTAAACACAAAAGAGCCAAAACTTAAATTTATTTTTTTAAAACAAGTGAAGCAAATTCTTCTTATTTTCTAATAGAGGGCATAGAGAGAGGAAGGAAGTAGAGAGGCAGCTCGGTGGGGTGCTTGGCATGTGGTGACTCTCTGACTCTGAAAATGTGCGCTACTGTGTGAATTGTGTTCGTCTCCACAGAAAAGTTCCTTTGTCTGTTATTTTTAGATCCAACTTTCAGAATGAACATCATCGTGTGTTTGGGATTTGGTGAGTTTTACTTTTAAAAATATTTTTGAATTAAAGATCCTATAGATCCAAATATGTCCCTTATATTTATACACTTTGAACCTACCTGGGCAAATAGCTGTTTTACTCATAACTAGATGCCTACAGAAGCAGCAGTTTTTCTTTAATTTAATACTTGTGGTCTCCTTCTGTGAATATATGGTACGAAACGCAGTGTGATGTTCTCTCCTCAGTGCTGGGTGCACTCTCTGCTGCAGCCACGGTGATCCACACAAAACCCAGGCAGCAGGGTCACTTTGGAGTGTGGGGTCGACTCCTACAGCATTAGCCTGAAGTGGCAACAAAGGGGTGAACTGATTTTTAACTTCAATAAGAAGAGCGGCTTCACTCACAAAGGTAATTCATAAAAACACATAACAGGACATGTGATCATTTCAAAATCACCACTGACATGTTTTCTCTGTGTTAGGCTTGGCTGCCATTAAGGAAAGGTCAAGGCTGAAGCGGGATAGGAATCTGGAGATTTTTGACGTGAAGAGAGAAGACGCTGGAGCGTTTACCTGCGAAGCAGATGGGCGCTCTTACGAGCACACGCTTCTTGTGGTTTCAGGTCTGCAGCAGATCCTAAGAACATTTGAGCAATGCACATGATTTACCTCGTCAGGACAATTAGAGTTATTTATTAGAGAAAAGAAAAACATAGCAGATATTGTATTCTTCAAAGCAGAAGCTGTATTGTTTTAAGTGAATGTTAAATTAGATCAAGAGTGGATTGAGGGAAAAAAAACCAACAATATATAAAAAGCAACTTTTAGGCCTTAAAAGCGAAAATAAATAAATAAAAGACATAAAATACAAATTTACAGTTTTACCTCCGCACTTCTTTTATGTGTTCCAGTATTTTACTATTCAGGCCTTATCAAGTCAGGAGGGTCACAAGAGACAGATTAAAAACAACCAAAAAACCAGAAGCTGAAATATCCAGATTCTTGTGTTTAACATGACTCAAGCTTCAAAGGCACTGGATCCTTTTCAAAAAGCCTCCCTACCTGACAAACCACCACTTTCATCCGTGAGACTCACCTCGCACTGTTTCTGTTGTAAACTTCCTGTTGAAAATGTGTAGCTGAGAAATATTCAAGGTTGTTTATCTCTTTGGAAAACTTCTATTATTTACAAGCTGAGAAATCGTTAACTTTGTGATGGTAAAACTGATCTCTGATCTCACACTGATGGAGTTCACTTTATGAAGTTCAGATGTTCCAGTCGTTACCACCTGGGAACTAGAAGGTCTCTCAGTAAAGTGCATTTCTCCACCATGGTACAACAGCCTCCTCATTAAAACACATCTAAATTCCCTAAATACAGATTTTTATTTGGATCTGCAACAAATTGTCATCATGATTCAATAATTATTCTCTGAAAATTCGAGGGAAGTGTTGAATATCTCGATAGTTCTTGGATCCATGCCCGAATCTGCACAAAAAACTGAATGAGTTCTTCTCTGACCCATGATTCCACCAAGTTTTGTGGAAATCCCTGCAGTGGTTTTTGTCTAATCAGATTAAATAACATAAATAACATATCCTCCTGTTATGCATATGTGTTTATAAGGTGTTTGATCCTTTTCAGCATAGCTAACCTTTCTCTAATCGACTCTCACTGGTTCCTGGTTTGTTGTCAGTGTCAGCCAGGCCCTCTGAGGCGCTGCAGCCGGGCAGCGAGGTGACGCTCCAGTGTGAGGTCGCAGGCCTGAGCTCGGACTCCACTGTGCATTGGATGCGGCCGGACGGACGTGCCCACGAGGGGTCAGGCACCGTCCACCTGAATCCCATGGCCGCCTCGGACTCAGGGATCTGGGAGTGTGCGTTCTCATACGGCGGGGAGACGTACAGAGAGAAGCTTGAGCTCCAAGTTAAAGGTGTGACACTGGCTTCTCGGCCTCTGAGAACACAGCAGAACCCCCCCCCCCCACCCACCCCATCACCCACCCCATGTGGTTGGTGATAAAAAGCAAGTGTGTTTTTCCTTTCAGTGTCTCCAACATCCCCCCCTGTCCAGTCATCAGAGGTCAACAATGTGACACCGTGCCCCAGCTGTGAGTACTGCTTTGGATTCTTTTGTGGCCTCTGACCCAAAAATTAATGTGAAAAGTGACTTTTCACTGGAAGCATCACTGACTCCTGCTCCTCTCTTCCTGCCACGCTGTGTTTCTCTCTCTGCTCGAACAGGCCACACTGGCCCTCTCGGTTGGGGGGGTCCGCTCGGCTGGTGGCTGTGGGCCGCGGCAGGAGCTGGATGCGTGGTCGTGCTCCTCCTGACGGTGCTCGTCATTGTTTTGTGCAGGAGGATCAGGAGACGGAAGGTAAGTGAAGAAGGTCGCCCCTGAAACCAGCAGGAGGTGGGATGGAGGAGCATCAGGAGGAACAAACAAAGAAAGAGCTGATGACATTTCTTCTTCTCCACTGTAGAGAAAATTGGAGAAGATGAGGATGAATGGCCAAAGATCCGCGAGGTCCAAGATGTACTGTCAGTGTAACAGGTAAATTCTCCTCACTTCGCTTCTCTATACTAAAAAATTAAAAAGAGTCTCAGTTCACTTTACAGATGCTTTCTAATAGACTCCCTTCGCTTCACGACTCCTTGACCTTCATTTCCACGGCGCCGCTTGCAGAGAGCTTCATTATTGTCTCATAATTATAATAGTGTGAACACGTCTCCTTTTCTCCTTCCTCTTTATCGCAGCCGTCCAGCTGCGGAGAAACCACAGCGAGGCCTTCCACCCTTGCGCCGAAGCCCCTGCTAATGGAGTGATGGGAGAGACGGATAGAAGAGAGCAGGGACACGGGGAGAGGGGACAGAGGATTAGGTGGAGATAAAGAAAAAGAGAACAAGTGAAAGAGAACCCCTGTGAAGCATGTGGCCTGAATGTAAATGGACTTCTGAATGCTGGTGAAAATCAAATCAAAATGTAAAAGTGTATTTCTCACCAAATGTAATCTGTAGTTATTTCTTATGCAGCATGTGAACAAAATATCTCTGCATCCTCCAGCTTCGTCACCTTCTAATGTTCTGCATAACACCCAGCTGATTTCAATGTCCCTTCTTTCTTTGGTGTGTTTGATGTATGTATTGTATAGTTTATGTTTTTTTCTTGTAGTTTGTAAAAGGCCTGAGTATTGTGCTGCAATGTGTTCCTCCCCCCCCCCCCCCCCCCCCCCCAGTCAATAAACTATAAAGAAACCCAACTGCAGAGTTTGTGAATTTATTCTATCCTCATGAAAAAGAGGAAGGAAGTTTCTCTCAGGGATGAAACAGTGACGCTGACTGTGCAGTTGGAGATCTTTTACGACCTAACACACTATCAAACACTGTATTTTCTTTTTTACTATGATGTATGTTTTTGACTGAACCTGCATCAGCCCCGAAGATCTGAACACATGCCCCACAACTGGTGCAGGGACGCAGGTGTTGATACCAGTGCTGTGCTACATAGTGTGAAATACACAGTTAACACCTGTTTCACACAGTAACACAACACCGCCGGTGGCATATATACACACATTCATATAAATACATGTGTATATTGATATGTAATTAAAAATGAATATGGGTTGATGTGTGTACAGCCTGTCATCTATTTAGTACTCAACTGTCATGAAGGGATCATAGTGCTGCCTGATTTCCTGTGTGTGTGTGTGTGTGTGTGTGTGTGTGTGTGTGTGTGTGACACCTGCACTGCATGAAGCCGACCAAATGTCAGAGCTCGACTTATCGCTGCACTGAGCACATCACATGTGAGTACTCCTGAACGCACCGTATGTATATTTGCTCTGTATTCTTCTGGCTTTAAGCCGCTTTAAGGGATTTTCTTACACAGAAACGACTTAAGTCAGGATGGAAATCTGTTTGTCGACACACAGCAACGAAAACGGACAAATCTCATCGACGCTGACAGAAATCCAGGCTGTTAGAATTCAAACCTGGTCTCGTTCAAGGCCGTAGTTTAAGATTTAAAAAGTGTCTCGTCCTGGTCTCGTCTTTGTTGGTTGTGTTTTTTCCAAATAATTGCAACGAATCAAAATGATGTAGCAGGAATATTCCTAGTGTTGCTGGGTGACTTGTGATATTCAGCTGGAAATTGCAATTGAGTTGAATCGAGTTTCATTAACCTTGGATATTTCACCATCTGAGGGTCTGATCCTCTATGAGACGTGTTACACACTTAATTGATCTTATTTGTTTGTAAGTTTAAAGAGCACTAATAATGGCGACATGCTGCAGGTTTCATAACCATCGACACAGTTGGGATGAAACGGTTTCTGCTCTTATGCAAGAAGCCAACAAACTGACAAACTGTTGTCTCTCTGAAAATATACATGTTATATAGTTTTAAACCCGACGTTAACGTTTCTGTTCTTTGTTGGTTGCTCCTGTTCACTGCTGATATCAGCTGTTGCTAAGGGCTACAGCTTCGTGGCCTCTTTGCTGCCACATGCAAAACGCTTGCTGCCTCCTTTAAAGACCAATAATTAAATAATAATTGTTATAATAATTATTAAGTCTTTGATAGAAGCATTTTAAATGAATGGTAACTGCCTTTCAAAGTCTTTCTATTTGGAAATATCACACCATATTACAATATGTTTTTATTACAAATAATACACATATTTTTGCAAGAAAATATATATAAATATGTATAAACATTGCAAATATTGTCCTGAAGAGGACAGAGTATTCATGGGTTTCAAATAACTTCACATTCATTTATGGCTTTATGTTATTAGCGTGAATATGATGCCTTGGTCATGCATTTCTTATGCACTATTACTGTAGAACCTGTAACATGAATAAGGTCTGAATTATGCCGGAATGACCAATTACAAGCTAATGTTATCAGACATTATCTATTTAATAATTTCAGTTTGTTGTTGACCTAAACTTTAATGAACGTAACACAAACGTTCAACATGGCGCGTGGACATCGGACTCGAAGCAGCAGGAGCCTAATTCAGACGGATCTCTAATTAATTGTAACACACAGTAGAACTCTGGTTTCATCCACTCTGCTACTGAAGAAACTCAACTGAAAACAACTAAAGCTATAAAAGTGATTTCGGTTTTCTCTGCCTCTTGTTTACTTCCCGACTTGCGTCTGATTTCTGTTTTTTCTTTGTCAGGCGATAAAACAGTCTTTTACTTTTGGGAATTGCTTATGTTTTCCAAAAGAACTATTTTACAGCATTATTAACATTTTCAACTTGCCATAGTAAAAGTATGACATATTCAAGTAGTCTCTAGATATTAAGAAGACATGAAGTAACTTGGAGGTATTTGATAAATTACATTTTGCATTTATAGTTGTTTTCTAGTTTCAGCAACCGCTCAAAACATCACATTCACTCGTTCACACACACTCGCATGTGCATTGCTTTTACCACAGTATCTCGCACACAGACATCAGGGGCATGGAGCCTTGGATCAAACCGCCGACCCTCTGGTTAGTGGATACCCACTCTACTCCCTTTAGCCACGGCTGTGCCAATATTCCCCACAATATATTTATATATTTATATTGTACGGCTGAAGCCTGCAACTCCCAGATATCAGCAGGCACTTGTTAGTTGTTGATACTCTAGTTGTAGAATTCTACTGGCAACGATCTTCTTTTCTTGCTTGTTTTCTGGCTTTTTTCTAAAATCTGCTCCGTGGGACTACGTTTTAAATAATCTGTCCGGAAAAGAACAGTTTGGCCGTTAAAGACTCCTTGTTTGTCTTGTGAATATGTTTACGATCATTATCCTGCATCGTCCTCCCATTTAAAGCCCTTTGTACAAATAAGAGCAATGATTCCTCCACTCTTACACCATAAAGCTGGAAAATCACCACTGTAAACTCAGCGTGTCAGAATATAGACCCAGAATGAAGTAACGCTGTTTATACTAAATGTATGAGTTCTCGTTCCTGGAGAGGCTCCATGTGTGTTTTAGTCTCTTCTGAAGATGTCTCTGTTGCCCTGGCGATGTCTCCTTATGAGAAATAAGGATTCCCTTTCCGTGGCTATTACTCAGTATTCTTCTTTATGGTTTGACACAAACATTCATTCAAAGTGAAACTGAAATTTCTGAACCAGTGTACATTCGTCCCTCCCACTTGTATTTCCAATTGTTCAATCAGTGAAAAACATCTGGGGCACTGAATTTCCAACATGAGTTAAACAAACTCTTGGAGACACCTGCCGCCAATTTGTGTCAGTGTTAGCTGTTTTTTTTTTGTTGGAGGTGAAACACACAACACCTGTTGGCCTGTGAGTTTTCAACATCACTTTGCATCTGTAGTTTGAGCACAGATGCTGTTTTACATTGTATTGATTTCAAACAGCTGTCTGTCAACAATCCTTCAAACTACGTTGATCTGAGAGGTGGTTTCCCGTTCTGTAAACTCCCCTCGTGTGTAGCTTCAGTTCCGCGCTGCAGGTTTCACTTCAGGGCAGATTCTGATGAGCAGAGTCAGACGCTCAGCATTAAACGATGGAATCAATTAAACTGCAGCTGTGTTATCTGTACACGTGAATCTGCAGATGACGTATTATCGTGACACGGAGCTGATCGTGATTTGCAAAAGTTTTCTGAGAAATATGAGAGTTAAGTAGAATTAGGTTCACATTGTTTCAAGCCTTTATTAATACAATTCTGGTGCATTTGAGCATGAAAATCAGTTTTCAGTCAGTGTGATTCTTCCAGTCCCTATTGTCTGTGAAGAAACACTGTTTCAATGCATCTCTAATGCAGAAGACGAGGAGACAGAATGCACCGTCTGTTTTCTGTGTGGAAATACTGAAGTTCATTTGAAGCAAATGTGAACTGTCAACAAATAAACTCGGACTAATCCAGAGGAACGTCTTCTAATTCTACTTCTTGTAAATCCCCTCCTCTTCTTCCTCGGTCAGTGTTTTCTTGCTGAGCTGCAGCAGTAGGAGAAAGGGTGAATCTGTACTAGAAAGAGTGTCAACCTTTTTATTCACAGTTAAATGTGGAAGTTAGTCGCTTGATCAGATCAGCTTCGCCACACAGGAGAGCGGTTTAAAAGTGCAGTTGTTTCTCTTGAAGCAAAGACGTAAATGCAGGTTCACGGTGTACAAACACATTAAATGTTTAAATAAATGGTGCAGGCAGCGGCCGGATGTCACAGATTATCTTTTAACAGAGAAAGAATGGAAAAAAAGTAAATAAGAGGGAAAAATTTTTGCCAAACATATTACACCGGCCCTATAATGAGGAAGTGAATGTGCAAGAGGAAAGAAACAATAATAGGTGAAAAGTTAAGTTGTATTAAGAGTCCACAGCTGTCAAGTGTTATTTCTTTTTAGTTTGGTTTTATTTCCGACAGCGTTGTTGACGATAAGATGATCTCAAATATTTACAGGAATGCTGCATCTACACAAACATTGAATTCCTCTGTACGTAGGTGCGGTGCAGCAGTTTTTCCGATGGTGAACCAGCGTCATCACTCAACTCATTAGTTTAAACCTAATCACAGCTTCACAGTCACAGTTTGGCTGCTCGACTCATGCTGAGCCGTGATGCTGTTTTCCTATAAAAAAAAAACTAAAAATAACTTCACACACATCAGGCTCTCACCAGTAAAACACAAACAAGACTCGATATCACAACTATTCCAACGACACCAGGCATCTTCTGAGCGATGCTTGAAATCCACGTCCAAAAGGAAAATAATCCTATTTTCCCGTATCCACGCTGCAGGCTGCAAACAGTGCAGTGACGGTAAATAAGTAAATATGCTACAAACCACTGGTGTGCGCAGGCGATGGAGGTGAAGTGGTGAGTGGGAGAGACACATGAGAAACATTTCTGTTGTCATCGACTGTTTCACAACCCCAAGGATTCAAAAGCAGCTTGAATGAAGTCCCCCGCAAGACAAACACGTTTTCAGTCGTTGAGCAGAATGTCACTTGTTTCTGATTTCAACATAATTTCCACTGACATTTTGTTTATATCTGAACCATCACAACTGTAACTAAAATTCAGTGTGAACACGGTGTCTTTACGTCTTCTCAGGGCCTCACACATCCTCTGGTGTTTCGTCTTCCTGCCTCGCTTCAGTCTCCCACTATATATATTATAATATCTAATTATTCTACATTAAAATACCTACAAATCTGCAAATTTATTCAAGGTAAACTCGTAAACGATCAGGACTATTCATTGCCATTTGCTGCATAACCTTTATAAAACCTTAATACGATACCTGATCTGAGCGTCAGGTAGATTTTCATCAATAATGGTGAAGACAACAACTCCCATGATCCCACGCTGCTTCACGATGTCATCAAACTCAGTCTTTTGCCATCGATATGATTGAGAGACGCCTGACGGCCGAAGTTACATTTGGGCCCTTTTTCAGACATGAGCTGCGGAGAACGTCCGCACAATTGGGTCCGGACTTTCTCCGGAGGTTTGCCTTTCATGCATGAAGAATGCAGTGGGTTCTCTGTTTTTATTTACACATCATCAGCTCTTATCATCAAAAACCCTCTTGACATCTTCCTTGTTGATTTCTACGTCTTTCTACGAGAATGTCCCGGAGCCTCTTACTCAAACATTTACGTTCTCCCCGTGCAGCCCCTCCGGAGAATGTCCTGAGTTTAGCGAATGAAAGCAGCTACATTGTTCATTTAAGATTGTTATAAAACACAGAGCTTCAGGGAAACCCTCTGTGGGAGAGGACAAAGGACGAGGGCATAAAAGACACATATGAAAATAAGTGAATCATTTTTCATTCTTGCTCGTGTCCCACACCTTTTGTCGTTTTCAGTCATGATATCACACACGTCCTGGTTAGGTGTGTGACTAATGAGGGAGTCCTCACTTTCAGGTGTTTTCCATCAAAATCTCTGCAAGAAAACCCAGAGAGAAGGAAACAGTCAAATTTAAAATGTATTCTACGTGACGGTTTCTATCCAGATGTTGTTTCCAGGAGAATATCTATTGACACGAGGCCCACTAGAAGTAGACGTTTCTGTGTGGCAGCAGTAACTTGAAGGTTTTGTTGTGAGGAGCGAACAGAGAGCGGGTTTCATCCGGAGCTCAGAGGGAACAGAAGCAGGTGTGAGGCCTTCATGTACAGAGGCAGGCGGAGAAAACCTCAGAGAGACACATGAGACGTGTTTGTTTTGTCCTTGTTGTGGTTCACGTCTCTAAACCACCTCGACACTTGTTCATGCCGTTCACGTCCCTTAAAGATCCCTGTAGCTGCTGGTAGTTAGTAAACTGTCCTCAGGCAGATCTTCTCAGCTCTGGATGAAGAGTTGTTCTTTTGTTATAATGACAAAAAATTCATGTTTTCAAAGCTGTCAATTCGTCTGCATTTTAGATATTTTGTTCTCTTAACCTCTTTTAAACGTCATTTTGAACATCAATAAGCCGATTTTAACGCTGTTTCCTTAAATGTAGCTGAAAAGAAACAGATGTCGACTGTGGCTGCCAATCAAGTCTTATTCACTTGCTTTTACCTTTTCAGAAACTGTCAAATCATGCGATAGGTTTAAAGATTTGTAATATCATTGTTAAACCTATACTGAATGTCACTCAGTAGAGTGCATACCTCCGCCAAGGCCCCACAGTCAGCTTGAATTCACACAATCATAGATTTTCAGTCTCTTAACTGTGCCTGATTTTATTATATCAAGATCCCTTGAATTATTCCCTGGGAAATTGGTGAAATCAATTCTGAAATTGAAACGTTTGATCGAGCAAAGTTTAAGAAATTGGAAAAAAATCCCGGACCGACACCATAATTGAATGGGTCCTTTCTTTTGTTCTATCTTGCTTACAAACCAACAAACAGACAGGGGGGTGGGGGGGGGTAATACTACCAGTGATACTGTAACATTAACAGTCCCTGTAATGATAACTTCAGTAAGGATGATAACAAGCTGTTCAACACAAACAGCCCGAGCAGACTGAGATCCACGGATGTTCTCCTGCTGAGACTTTACAGCAGGATCGGAGATAAGCACCAGCAGATGTTTGGCTGTTTCGCAGGTACACAATAAGTAATAAGAGAATTACTGGAACCTGCAGAGAGTAAACTGATCTGTACACAGGATGACTGGCAACTGATTTTCTTCATTTCAACAAAACACGACACAGGAGGATTGAAACGCTGATTTTGCACGGAACGCGACTTTAGGCCCATAAACCCTAACTGGACTATGTGTTGCTGCAAAAGCTGAACATTATTATGATAAATGCAAAAAATACAGATATTGATTTTTGAAAAATCCATGGAGCAGGGTCCATTGAAAGCAATATCATAAGAGGCAGTTTAGCTCAGGGCTATATTGAGTTAGATATGTTGTTTCTGACATCCATCAGAGTGCATATACCTCCGCTTTGCAAAGGCCAGACTGTCTGACATGTGTCTGTCTTGCTCTTAAAATTGAAAAACCCGGTACAAGATAACTGGGTCTGCATCAAAATGTGATGGGTACTTGAACCATGCAAATCGGTTCTGTGCATTTTGTGTAATATAACGGCCAAATAAACAAACAGTGAGTTTGTTGACGCACCAGAATGTCGTCATTCGTTTGGTTTAATCAGACTAATTTGAGTTTTATCATCAAATACTAATTAATCAGGAGACGAGAATTAGTTCAGATTAAAACATCTGTGAAAATCTCTTCCACAAACTGCCGGGTTTCATTCGTATCATTAACAAACACGCGCCGACCCAGAATTTGATGAAACCTTCAGATTTTTATTCTGAATTCTCGTCAAATTATCAAAGATCCAAACACGGGTTGCCGAGGTAACGTGTCAAAAACTTGCACTGTGACATATTGTGATGGAGCTTTAATGGAGCAATTCTGTACGGTTATTTTACACTGAGGAAAAGTAAGTTATGTAACTTTAAAGCTCCTCAAAAGGTATTTTAAGATTTTAAGATCAAGATACTGTTCACATTTTTAAATATATATATATCATTTAGGTTGTTTTAATATTTAAACATATGAAAGAGCAGTTTTGTTTACAGTGTTAGTACGTATTCATCATGTTGAGAAGTTTCAAAGAAGAATCTATACTGACGCACGTAACTGCAGCATTTACTTGCTTCCTATAGAAGACGTCTTAATGTAGAAACAGAAATAAATGATTGTTACCATTAATGAAGACAATGTCCTGAAATAAACAATGTCTACATTGAAAGTAGGATAATGTGGATACGCACAGGGACTGGTCATGGAGTTGAGAGAAATCATATAAGATGAAATGTGTTGATGCTGTAAGATTTGAATTCTCCTGATATATTTATTTTTGCCATATATATATATATTAAAGACCCATCTCTCGAAACCGATGTCCCAGCAAAATAGTTTTGCCAAAATAGTTTATTTTTCCTTTACCGGATTAAGAAATCGATTTGGGTGTTTCTTCTTTGGAAATATCAAGTTTTAAATTTTTCTTTGACAGCTGCTTTTTTTAAAAACATTTTCCAGCCGTTCATAGCTTTTGTTTTCTGATAAACTAATTATGTGTCTACATCCGTACAATTATTCCACCGGGGGAAAATCAACTGAGTGATTAAAATAAATTAGGACGTAAACCGACCGTGTGCAAACTAGAGCACGATAAAAAAAGATAATGAGTTCAGTGGGACTCCTTCGTGTTATTAGGCAGTGACTCCTATGACAACTTAAAAATGTTTTTGTTCGGTTTGTTGTTTATTTGTGAGTCCGATAACATGCTGGTTAAATTATGTCGGCAATAATGTTGACCGACTGATGGGCTTTATTTTTGAATCGTCCAATATTATAATGTCACATATATGTTTTTTGTCCTAATTTAGAGATGAACTGTTTTAAGATGGTAAAGAAAGGTTCAGTGATCTTGCTCTCGTCCTCTGTAACAACCAATCAAAGGTCAGGATTCTGACTTTGGCCTTGATCAACGACTCTGCGTTTCTTTTTCTAGACCAATCGGTGGTGAGGGAGGTGCAACAGCTCTTAAAAGGGGTTCGTTTGATAAATTATCATCATTTCCTCCCGACACCAGATCAGTGAACATCGAGGGACATCTCAGCGACGGCAATCGTAAGTATAATGATTTCTTTTACATTTTTACCTTATGTTCATATAACTGATAATATAAAAACACTTACTACCGTGCACCATCTCTTTATTTTTTTCTCTCCAACCTGATACAAATTTGTTATCCAAATCATCAACAGCAGGACCAGCGGGGCTGAGATGTCTTGAAGAGTTTTATATTTAAATGTTTCTAATGTAGCTACAAGACAAGATGAATGGATCAACAGCACTCACCAAGAACACTTTGATTTAAACGGACAGTAAATATTGAAGTTTTAAACATGAAGATATTAACAACAAATTTCTTAAAAATTTATTTTGTCATTACGCACAAATTCATTGTTGCATTTGTTGAATCTCTTTATTCTTTTTTTAAGCTTTGTCAAAAATCTTCGGTCGTTATGCACTCGGCAGCTGACCGCTGCAAAGAGGACAACCGCTATAGATACAACTTTACAAATTATAAATCTAAACTTTGATTATATTATGATAGTAAAACTGAATTTTATTTTAAATGAATCCTCCAATACAATATGAAAATTCATAGATACATCAACTTAATCCTGTTATTCTGACTTTCTTAAAAAGAGTAAAACTGCACCGAAAGAAACTGCAGCTTTTACAGCGTAATTTATTGAGGAGGGAACTAAGGAAGTAAGAAGATGTTGAATCTTAATCCTGCAGGACTTTAAAGAATAAAACAAAACACATACACAAGTAAGAAAATATATCCGAGTAGTTCTCCTCTTGTTGTTTCTTCTTTGTCTTTGCTCTCCTCCTCCCCTCGTTCACCTCTCCCCTGGGTTTTGCCCTCACCCTGTCCTCCCCCCCCCCCCCCCCCCCCCCCCCCCCATGTTGACAACAGACACCATCTTCTGACTTGTTTCTGGGTTACAGCTCCACAGGTGGGATGACTGTTTTGTCTCGACTCAACTTTTCTTTTTCTTACAAACTCTGAGTTATCGCAGTGACAAGAAAAGACACAACGTTATTTATTTTCTTTCATCGTTCCAATCTGACATGTTGACATATGGATTATAGTCAAGTGTTTAAAATCCTTGATCTTATCCTGTTATACTTGAAACGTACACAAACCATTTGCTCTGAGACTTCCCTCTTTGATGCACACATCACCTCAGATATTAATGTTTCCTGTTGCTTATCTTGAGGCACTGATCATTATATTATCATTATAAATTGAACCAAAAACATGCACCATATTTAAAGTGTGAGGCCCCGCACACATGATAGTAGCATTTTAAAGCCATGAGCAGAATTTGATCAATATATTATGACTAATGTTGGTGTACATACAATAAATAATAATTTGTTACTTTTATAAATTAGAAATAAATATCCTGATTATCACATAGCATATTATTGCGTTAAATTGT
Source organism: Verasper variegatus (assembly GCA_026259375.1). Taxonomy (NCBI): domain Eukaryota; kingdom Metazoa; phylum Chordata; class Actinopteri; order Pleuronectiformes; family Pleuronectidae; genus Verasper; species Verasper variegatus. Next base: position 16,945,877 of record CM048048.1, read on the forward strand.
GACGGAGACTTTTGCTGACAACTTCTTTTATTATATTTTATGTATTTATTGAAAACGCTGACAGTAAGGACATGACAGGATTTTAGGGGAGAGAGAGATGGACGGACTCGAACCAGGAACGCTGCATTCACTGTCACCGCGATACATCCACCACGGTGCCCCAGCTTTAATATCTTTGTGCCACAAAAATATCAATCAGAACCCTGGGCCATAATTCATGTTTACATATTGTTCCAAAAAATACTCAAAAGACGCAAAGCTTATACTTTCCAGTTTTTTTAATTTAGATATTTCTTTGTTAGTTCTTGTAATTTTTTAAGACCACAAACCAGATGCTAGCACGCATTGCGCCCCTTCACCTGTTTATACAGCGTAATGCATTAAATAGTGCCACATAAATAAATAAACAGCGATCTGCATCAACTTTTACGTAACATTTTATTTCATCTTGCTGTGACAAAGGTTCTCAATTGATTGAATTCAATTTAAACTTAAAAAACTTGACCGGACCTTACTTTATCTTTAACTCCAATAAAACAGTGAATAAAGTTGTGCTTCAGTTTTTTATTTTTATTTTGTTCATTCAGTTTTTTTATTTTGATTAAAGAGGGAAATAGTTAAAACTTGAATTGAAATGAATCTTTACATTTTCTCGTAAGGGGTCAAATCAATATAAAAGCAGCATGAAATTTCTTTGAAATGAGGGTGGTGCCCATTCGTGACATACTGTGTTCATCATAGAGAAATAAAAGACGTGTGGGGGCAGGGAGATGAGGGAGCCATATAGGGAAAGAAAAAAGAAACATCTATCTTAAACCACAGTATATCTGTGCTGCCGTGTGCTGTGGTCTCTTCTTTCTGTCTGCTTAAGCGTGGAGAGATCCGTCTTTCGTGGAACAGCAGAGGAAGAGAGGGGGTGTGAGAGGCAGGGTTGGGGGGAGGGGGATTGGGATAAGAATCTGCACCTTAACTAAATCAAGGCCCACCACAACCCAGCGTACGCTCTGACTCTCTTCCCTCCAACATTTGTCTGTGTCTTTTCATCCAAAGCCCACCACAGGCCGCCTACTCTCAACCCTCTGAACTTCTCTTCTTTTATCTTCTTAAATCTCTAAATCTGAGACCACCACAGACCCCTCTCCGCTTCCTGCTGAGGGGTTTTACTCTGCAGCGAAATTTCATACAGTATATCACACAAAACGATATATAAGCAAGGATACAGCTACGGTAAAATATATATTTTTCGAATCGCTGCTTTTCTAAATTCATCTGTTAAATCTTAAATAAAGTGTTCAAATTATTTTTTGATACATACCTTTGCAGACTGCCTTAATCAGATCCCTTCCTTAATAATCTTGAATCATCTGTAATAAGTATTTTTGGCTCTACATGCTCCTTGTTGGAGGTATGAAATGTAATGCTACGCAGACGACACACAGTTGTATATTCATGCCCTGTTACTGAGCATTTTTTAACAGACTCCTTAAAGACTATTACAACTTCAGAGAATTTATATGAACATGTTTCCTGGATGTTTTCTAAACTGCCTGTTTTTTCAGACTCGTGATCGTGATGGAGAAGTTTGTCCTCATTCTCTTCCCTGCCCTCATCTCAACATCAGGTTCGATGTCCTGATTCCAACTGATTGGTTTATTTTAACTTGGGGCAGAAAATTTGTTTTTAACACATAACATCCCTCTCACTGTCTTAGGTGCCAAGGAGTCAGTTTATGCTGTGGTAGGAGAGGAGGTCCACCTACATCCTCCAGTGATTAACAGTTTCTCTAAATATGTGCACTGGAGGTTTAAAACAGAGGACGGCCTTCAACTTGCCTGGCGCAATCCCTTGGGTGGAATGTCCATCACTAAAAGTAAACGCATTGCATTGACCTATTCATAGGTATAATAACCTATTTTATCTTAATTTCATGTGCTTCTGATAATAACAATCCGTATTTCTTGCCTTGCAGATGAATCCTGGACAAATAAGTTGGCCTTTTCTGACGACTCACTGGTCATCAAAAACGTCCAACCAGAAAACTTTGGGAAGTACTTTTGTGAAATAACCTTGAGGAGTAAAACTTTACCTATCCATTCCATCGAACTTATCAAACTTGACGGTAAGAGTGAAAACAAAGAGACGTGCTCAGCTCAGTCATGTCATGTTCTCTCAGGAGAGGGCTGTTATACTTTACGTTGTTCAACGTACACCAGAGGCCGATGTTTTGTTCAATTCCAGCCTCTGTAGTCGAGCGTAAAAGCAATTTGTTACTCACTGGTTTAAATAGTTGACATTCTGGTGAAATTACCTGATTGAAGCGTAACGTTTTTTGCTCTCCTTAATTTGTGTCCTAGTGAGTGTGAGCCCAGCCGATCCTCTGCTGCCTGGAGAATCTCTGTCTCTGTCCTGCACCGTAGATTATCCCAAGAAGCCTGAGATCTACTGGCAGAATCCCAGGGGAGAGACAATTGAGAACAACCAGGGAACAGTCACTGTGAGAGTCACAAGCCAAGACGATGGCACGTGGACCTGTGTAGTGGCAAAAGAAAAACAGGTCAAAATGCCTGTAAAAGTTGTGGGTGAGTTACTGTGAAAGCACAAGTTTGAATTTCACAGAAGTCAACCCCTTGTTCCGATGAAAATTTTATTTCTCTTTTTCTTTTCTTTTTAGGCCTTTCTCCAGCTCCTTTACTTCCTCACTACACGTCTACATCCTCACCCATCACCGTCCCCTGTTCGATTCCTCCTCACATCACCTGGGAACAGATCAAAGCTAAGGGCATCCAAGAAGTTCACTGGCAATTCTTCCCCAAAACAGAATCATCAGGCCTCATTTCTCAAAATGCCCAGAGGCTCTTCTCACTGGATGATCAGCTGATCTGGAAGGCAGAACAACCCCGAGATCTGCATCCTGCACGAGACCCCAAAACAGGAAATCTGGATCTGACTAGAAAGCTGGGCAGATTAGATGACATAGGGGACTATGTGTGCACTGTGAAATTTAGAAATGGCCTGATCCTGAACAGGACGGTACACGTGGAGGTGTTGCAAAGTAAGTCTAAGTGAATTGCACGGCACAAGCCCAGCTCTGTGTTACCCTCACATCTGTCGAGTGAATATTTGTTTGCTCGTTCATTATCTGCGCAGCGTCCTCGTATATTTTTTTGGACATCAGGTTTGTTTGCGTCCTTCTAATTGTCATTCATGACAAAGTCGGACACAATTACTCATTTGCCACCTCTCTGCTTCTGCTCTCTTGCACCATGCGAGTGTTTAATCTATCTGCTGCAGAGTTTATTTGAAAATGTCCCTGTGTGACATTTGTCTAATTCAGTGGTTAATACACTAGTCTGGCTCCACTTGTTTTAATAGAGTATAATGAGCTGTCCCTCTGCCAGAGGAACGTGATAAAACAACATGTTTTAATTGGACTTTGAGTCCTGAGCATTTAACATTTGTCATTTTAAGTTTTGTTTCCCTAAAGTCCACTGATCTGATGGATTAATTCATTTGCTCTTGGACCTTGTTGTAGCATGATCTCACTGGAGTCCAGCTGCAAGCACTCGTGGTTCAGCTTTGTTGGGGATTTACCTCCATCTTCCAAACCAAATTAAATGTTGCACGTATTTAAAAGACTGTTGATTTGTGTAATTCATGAGCTTATTTAACATGACTCAAGTTTGGTTTGTATAGTGATGTCCAAGCCAGTTAGAAATAAACAACATGATACCACTTGGAAACATTAACTTTCACATTCTAATCTGACAGTGGTAAAAGTGATGACTTATAACTAGTTTTATGTTTTTGTGTTTGTTTATATCATAACTCACTAATACTGTACCGCTATTATTTTTTTCCCAAAGAAACACACACACAATGCATAAAGAAATTTTAATTTGATTTTAATAATATAAATAAAAGAAGAACTGGGGATCCTCCCAGCTCATCCCCTGGATCGACCCTTAAGGTTCATTAAAAGTTAATTTCAAGCCTCTATATGTTCCTATTGTTTTTTTATGTAGTGTGGTTGGGATAATGATGCTGTTACTGTATGCAGTGCAATGTTTTTATGTTTCTTAAACATATGATGATTATTGATATTAAGTTTCTCTGGCAGAAGCAGCAACAGAAGACTCAGTCAGATTCAAATATTAAAATGTAAATAAGACGTCAGCTTCAGAAAGGACAACTGTAGACTAATTATTTCTTCCCTTGCTCCCCAGTCACCTCCTCACCAGGAACACACCTCCTCTCTGGCCAGCAGCTCAACCTGACGTGCAGCGTGGGCCAACCGCTGCCCTCTGACCTCCAGCTGCAGTGGTCCCGACCTGAACAATCAGCCCAGCCTGGTCTGAAATCTGCCCATCTCACCATCCCAGAAGTGAGCACGGACGATGGAGGACAGTGGCTGTGTGGGCTGTGGCAGGGTGAGAAGCGGCTGATGTCGGCTGTGATAACGTTGACGATAGGTGAGCACAGGAAGTGAGAGCAGGGCAGGAAATATGACATCAGCGTGACCTCGTGGCCACATTTTTGAAACTACAGAAACATGGTTTTACATGGTGCGTTCTCTACTGTATCCTGTTTGACGACTGTCCTCCTCCTGTTGTTTGCAGAACCCAAACTGAGTGTGTGGATGCTGGTGATCTCATGCAGCGCTGCAGCCATCGTGATCCTCCTCCTCCTCATCCTCGCTCTCATCCTCCACCGACGCAGACGTGTACAGTCAAATAATTTCTACATCTTTGTTCGTTAAATCACAATGGGCCATCAATGTGGCATCAAAAGTTAACTCTCAATCTGTCTCTGTCTCACTCTGTGGCTGACATTAGCGGAAGATGAGACACCTCAGGCATCAACTCTGCCGATGCAAACAGTACGTACTAACCATTTCCTGGACTGATGAGATGGCTCCGAACGCACATTTACACTCACTCACACTCATCCGCGCTGCCATTTGAATAACAAGTGCAGCCATAAGGTGTTTTTATGAAGACGCACCAATAAAATAAGCATCTAAACTTTTTGTCGCTCAAACAGAAACCTGTGACTCTCTGTTTCAGACCCAAGCCCAAAGGATTCTACAGAACATGATATCTCCCAGAGAGACATTTCCAACAGGACACAGCCACCGATTGAATTTCTGTCCAGATAAGATGGGTTTTTCTGTCGTATCTACTAAACTGTGAAGCTGTGTCAGCTGTGAGAGATGAAGGTCTGAAGGTTTGAATCAAAGTTCAGTCATCGCTGAGATGCCAGATGAGACTCAGAAAGAAAAATGTATTTTACAGTTGTATATATCAACCAGGTTGGATTGTGTTTAATTCCTTTATGAATCTAATCTTCAATTCAATTGTGATGTTTCTTTTATGATTATAAGTAGCTGTTTATTTTTATATGTTGGATTCAGTAAATTTCCATGTCATGTATGTTCTTTATGATGCTCATTTGAAAGGCTTGGTTACCTGCTGCAATAAAAATGTACACATTTATTTTATTTGTTCACAGAAAATTATACTTTATTACTTAAACAGGGTCCTGAGTAAATCAGCTTTTTTCTTGGGTGGCCCTGCAGTGGTTTGGAGGTGGGGGTGGAGGTTGGTGTCAGTGGAGGGGTTTGGCCGGCATCTGACAGATCCGAGGATACTTGAAGGAGCAGGGAACATCGTACCATTTCTGAGAGCGGCTGTTCACCACAGCACAGTCCTCGCCCTCCGGCCCACCGGACAGGTTGTTGTCTGGCTCTGGTTTCAAGTTGTCCCAAAATCTACAAATTGGGAAGAAAGAAAAAAGATTGAGTTATTGCCCTGCAGTTGTAGGCCACTGTTTAATATAGTAACTGCCTATATTTTTAACCTGTGAAATATATGATATATTTTTAAGTGTGTGATACCTAAACCAAGGTCTTCATCATAACTCTATAACTCCTACAGCTCTCTCTCTCTCTGTAGATCTGCAGATGTTGCAGCTGCTTGGAAGGTTATGAGTCATTAAACCCATAACTCAGCTGCTTGTTAGTGTAGAAACAGCCTTTGAATCATTACAAACTTACGGGTTATTAAGTGTTGAGTTGTTGAACCATTTCCATTCTCCCTCTTTGTCTACGTCAGTCAGTCCAATCCAGTAGTATGTGTAAAACCCTTCGATCCTTCTGCTTTCTTTTTCCACAGCATCCTAAAAGGTGATCCACTCAACATTTTGAGAACAAATACATTGAAATGCCAAAGAAAAGCATAAACAGTTCTCAAACACACGTACGTGCTGTTCCATTGTGGTCAAAATGGCAAGATGTGTGCCTCTTAATGCACAGATATTTGCACTGGTAATCCAGTTCTGCCTGTCAGTGCTGATTTGGAAGCACTGATCCTCCACCTGAAACCACCCGTCAGGGCACTCGGTGCAGATGAGCACTGTGAGGAGAGAAAAAAAGGAAATGATCAGACAAAGACAAAGTTAGTTTAACAGAAAGAGGCAGAACACACGTGCAACCTCAGAACAATGTATATTAACAAATTATTGTGTATGTGTGCACAAAGGAGGTTAAACCTTTGAGAGCCTTCTGTAGTTATAGTCGTACAAAACTAAAAAAGCTTCAGGTGGCATAAAATGATGCATTCAATATTTTGCTCAAGCTTATCAAGCTGCTTTTTATCCATGTGGACTCATAAAGTGTGATGATTGTGTTGCCATAAATTTGTGCTGCATTTTGTCCCATATATAATTTCATATTTCAGACAGACATGGACCTATGAGTCTAAAATAAAGCTTAACTAACTATCACCATCTGCTGGAGGCTGGAAATGCTCAGCACCAGAGCATTTGGTCGTCAGGTTGGAGTACTGTTCACACAGGATTCTGTAGCGATTCTTCAGAGAGCCGAATCTCTGCTTCAGCTCGGCCAGCTCCTCCTCTGGAGTGTCTGCGGCCTGAGAGACGGCGCCGCAAACTAACAGGCCCATGAAAACAGAGAGCAGGACGCGGCCTCTGATTCCCAGGGCACCTTGTTAGACGGATAGCAGAAGGTAAAAAGATATGACATTAGCGCACAGGCAAACAGACCCAACATACACACACATTCCTTCTGCACACTTTGTAAGTGGAGCTTTACCTTTGGATTTGATGAGGCTCATTATGGCTGTCGACCTGCAGGACATCACAGATTCTCCAAGTCTCTGTCTCTCTCTCTCTCTGCCCTCTGGGTGTTTTATAGAGCGGTTTGTGTACAAAGAGAAGAGAATGTAAAGAACAGATTGCACAAATCTTCCGGCCTCTGATCTGACAAAAACTGGAAAAACCCAATGGTGCAATATTGTGAAGCCAAACCATTGATAAACTGCCGGATCAGATTAGATTAGATAAACAAACATTTGCCGTTTCTGCGTTATTTACCGTTGAATGAGCAAAGTTCCTTGGCAAAGATGGCCTAAAAATAGTGATTCAGCATTTATTGGTGTAGTGTGTGCCTGCATTTGTTGAGGGTTATTTGTATTCTCTCCGTTAGCAGAGCAGCTGCAACAATATCACCTCTACACCACAACACACACACACACACACACACACACACACACACACACACACACACCAGATGCCCACTCTGTGGCTCCAAAAAACTGTCAACTTGTTGTTGTTTTTTTTTGACATGTCCCATTTATTATTTTTTTCTTGGCAGCTTATTCCCGCAGCCACTGTCAGCTCTTGTACTTCACGAGGTTTTATTATTCAAACCAAAACTAATTAAAGCAGAGGAGGACTGTGCCGTTGTTTATCTCTGAGTAAAATTTGTGTTTGCACATCGCCACAAATTCTTATCGTCAGAGCGTCTGTACTGATTCAGAGTTTGGTATTTTATTAGAAAAAAATAACAGGCAGATGCTTCTCTGTCACAGCTCTGTCACACGTCAAGTCTTTTTTTAATTAATGTCAGGAGTTGAAGGTTTTTCCAAGTATTGTTTAAAAAGTTGTTGGTCTGTTGAGCATCTTATTCTCACATAATGTCACGTATGAGGCATCTGTAATGGCAGACGGTAAATGGACTGTATTTGTATAGGTCTTTTCCAGGCTTATTTACCACTCAAAGTGCTTTAGAGTACAAGCCACATTAACACAGCGCTACGAGACACTGCCAGGACAGCAGTCAGGGGCAATTGAGGGTGAATGAGGTCATTTCACTGTGATGACTGGAGGAGCAGGGGATTGAATCGCCAACCGTCCGATTAGTGGACGACCCGCCCCCTGAGTTCTCCACAGCTGCCCAAAATCTGTGCTCCACTCCAAAATGAGCCAAAGGGTGAATCTGCAACTGGGATTATGCAATGTTATATGTGTCAGGTTGACAATGACAGTGACTAACGCAAAACAAACTGAAATCCACCACACAGAAGAAAACCCTGGATTGATTTGTCTCCTCTTTTGTTCAGAAAACACTCAACAAAACACTGATTATTATTTTTTTCAGGGGATGGGCTGGTGGGTGTAGCGCAGCATTTCTCTGAGGACATTTGTTTAACACCGCTGCAGTGTTGCGGGCAAAGGGACGTGGCTCGATAAATCAACCGGGCGGAAACAAATTTAATTTCAAGGAGAAATATTGCTGCTCGGGAGAGAGAGGAGACACCAAAAGCCTTTAGGGAGCGGAGGAGTTCCGCCATAAAGAGAGACAAAGCGAGAGCGTTAACAAGGACACTGCAGACCACAGAGGAGAGAGTGAAAAAAAACCCAAAGCTGTCTGCAGGGGTTCACAGAGGAGCCAACACCTGGAGGGAACAGGCCTGTCCTCCGACACAGCCACGGTGGTTTATGTGTTCATGTGGCAAAGATCAGAAGTGTGTACATTTACTCTGGTACTTAGCAACAACCAAGGTTTGCTCTTCACGTTTCCTTTTTATGCCACTTTGTGATTCAGCACACACATTATGAAGGAAAATAAAGCTGTGATTATATTCAACTTTGCTGATGAAGATTTTTACAAACATCTTTAACTTGTATCGTCTTCATCTGACCTCAGGTGTTTTGAGTCTTTCACCAGTCAGACCACAGACTGTAAATATAGATGGACGACTTTTGACCTTATTTGTTGATATCCTCACTATGCCACAATAGCCATCAATATGAATCAGATGCCCTGAATGCTATGAGTAATTATATTACTGACTATGTGCATGAGTACTATATGTTTCAATGTTTGTGTGAGTATGTGACACTGTGAGAGAAAGAGAGAATCTGTTTGATTAGACGTTCTGCAATCAGTTTATAATTTGAGAAAAGCTAAATTCTGGTCAAATGGTTCTGCAGCAGGTCTGCAACCTCCTGTTATTCAGAGTCTGAACTCTACAAGCTCCGCCAGAGGATTTAAAAAGAAAACCTGAATTGACAGCGACCATGCTGTGGACTGTTTTGTATCTAATCAGGCTCCCAGGGACCCTAGTGCAGCGCTGAGAGTGTGAGGAGTCTAACTGCTCTTCTGATGCTTATTGGTTTTTTTGGCCTCCATCTGCGACAACATCACACTCACTGTGAGCATAAACGCTGTCTTTCAACTTCCTGTGTTACCCGCTCACGCAGTCTGAGCATGTATACCTGCCAGTCGGCCTCTTTTTCTGCAAGTCTCACTCTATTCCTCCGTCCGGCTGATTGTTCTCTCTTTATTTCAGCTCAGTGTGCTTTTGGACAACTATAATTGGCAATAAAAAAGATAAAGTGCTCTCTCTCCAGTCCGGTGAGGGTCATGTAAGCACAAAAGTCCATAATTGTGAAATATATTTCCTACTGGGCCAACGGTCTTTGGCAGCTCTGCTTGTGAGGACACTCGCTCATTTAAAACAAACACCACTGGGACTGTATGTACCACACACCCACCCACACACACACACACACACACACACACACACACACACACACTCAAACACAAAGAGAAACATCTTCTGTTATTATAAGATAGACACTTGATAGAGAAAAAAAAGATTTTACTCAGCAATGTGAATAAGGTATAGAAGTGAACATTATGTACTATATCATGATGAATTAGCTAATATTCATTACAACTTAGAGTAAGTACCAAGAGAAATGTTGTAATAAGCCACAACAACTTTGCACATTTTAACATTTATTGCTGTTACAAATAAGCACAGTCTCAAAACTAGAATGTTACTCAATAGAGCACATCCCTCCACCAAGGCCCAGCAGTCCCCTGATTAAAGCACATTTAAATCCTCTAGATCAAAATATTTACTTTTGGATCTGCATCAAATCTGCATCAAATTGCACAAAAATCTGTCACTTAAATATGCCTCTTTTCTTTTTTTCCTCAAGATTCATGTATTATTCCCTCTGAAATTGGTGAAAATGGAAGAAAAACAACCTATCCCGCAATTTTTAAGAAAGCGAAAAAGGAAAATCCTTGATTTGTCCGTTAGTACAGATCAAAACTTATGATGTTCTTTCTTTCTACGTGACGCATCGTTCCATTGAGTTACATGGGAATTTGTTAAGTAGTTTTGCTAAATCCTGCTGACAAACAAATCAACCATCAAATAAACTGAGAGGGTTGGAAACGTACCTCCTGGAGGTAACTAGCACGGCTCCTGTGTCAAGGTCGATTAATCCTACACAGGATTGTCTTGTTCTTTTCGTAGAAATATGAATTTGTCATTTGTGTATTTGTCATTTGTCAAAAAACATAGTTCACAAAAGTGAGAAAAAAAAGCCCCTCGATCTGCAACATTTAATGGCTTCTTCGCAAATCCCCCCAACAAACCAACCAACATACACAGGTGGAAACACAACACAACATAGTGAATGTAGAAATGTGCTAAAACAAATCAGCACATTTGAACAAATGTCGATAATAATCGTATATTGTTCTGCATTTTGTGAAATCTTTGCATTAACCACCATTTAATTTTTAGAAAAACAAATTTGTACAACGCTCATTAACTCTGGAATTAATCAAGATAAAACACTGTAAACAATATGCTCAATGAACGACAGAATGAATAAATGACTCTGTTCATTCCTCAAATTAGTTTATATCTGTATGTATGTGTATGTATCTCTTTTGATAAAAGCCAAATAGCCTCAATTTACAACCATTATCTGTATTCAAGACTTATATCACATGAATTAGTCGTCTTATAACTTATTAATGTCTCAGTAGGCAAAGGGGAAGTGGCAACGTAAACAAAGGAGACACGAATCTGGAAAATGATGTGAAGAAGAAACCAGACGATATTCACATAGTATAATGATCATTTTGTTACAGCCGCGAGGGAGCTCATATAAACTCAATTATTCCAGAAACATCAGCAATAAAATCACACAGAGATTCACAAACTATCCACAGGACCATCACAGGGAGAAGATAGAGGTGAGTTAGAAAACACAAGTGACGTTTTGATCTGGTCCAATATATCAACACCGCGCTGCCATTACGTTCTGCGGAGACAGACATGGTCCCCAGAGGATGAGTCCTATTCGCTTTGATGTTCACATGACTTTTCCCGTAGTAACATCGTCACGTTGACATTTATAGTCTTCAGGAAAATATCTCAACAATTGCTGGATGAATAAATAAGATTCATGTTCCCCTCAAGATGAACTGCAACAATTTTGGCCACTATCTCTCTCTCTCTCTCTCTCTCTCTCTCTCTCTCTCTCTCTCTCTCACTCGTTATATCTTTTTCGTTTTCAATCTTCCTCATCTCAGCCTCGTCATCTCCAGGTCTGAAATTGAACTCCTGGCAGAAACGTTACATCCAGTTGTGTCAGGACTTCACCACCCCAGGACGGAGCTGTTCAAAGAGAGGGGACAAGATGTGGATCAAACATGTGCATGACCTCCTTTCACCGCTGCCTTTGATTCATTATGTTTCTCCCTCGTCCTTTTGTCTTGTTCTGTCTGTCTCATTAACAGTTCAGCAGTGTCCTGAAGCAGGACTTCATGTCAGGGATCAGTGTTACTATTTCAGTCGTGACAAGCTGGACTGACTGAAGAGAAGAGACAGCTGTGCAGAGATGAGAGGCCATCACCCAGCACTCTGGAACAGCATGTTCTACAGTGTGTGTGTGTGTGTGTGTGTGTGTGTGTGTGTGTGTGTGTGTGTGTGTCCTGACAACACTATTATTTTTCTATCTCTACAAGTTTTACGTCATCTCTCTAGCACTAATATTTGAGGAGATACCTCGGACGATTTGTTTTGTGGATTTTTGGTCCATATATTTAACGATCTTGCTTCTATGACTTTAAACTGATCAGCATGAAAAATGTCTCATCTGGAAATACCCTTCATGTAATATGCCCACCAAGCTTGGGGAAAATCTGTCCATGCGTTGTTGAGTTATTTTGTGCACACACAGTCAGGGGTGAAACCATTACTCTGCGTGTGTGTGGCTGTGAGCACCGTAATGAACTCTTCTGCAGAGCCCTCCTGACCAGCACAGGTGTTCCTCGCTCCACTTAATTGGGTGGGTTACTGTGCACTGTGTGTGTGTGTGTGTGTGTGTGTGTGTGTGTGTGTGTGTGTGTGTGTGTGTTGCAGGTTAAATTCATCTCTGTGCTTTCCACACTACGTTCTACTGATCCAAATATTACCACAGAAAAACTGAGTCATCTGTGAGTGGTTTGTTTTTCGCCACTTATGTCCGTAAACTCTCCACATTATATACATGCCTATATTTTAAAGGCTCTGCACACCTTACGTCCCTCCTACACAGTTCACTTCACTCTATTCCCACCGCTCAGGACTGTGTGAGTGCGAACAGACTCAGTGCTTGATTTGATCCAGTGGGACACACAGAGTTGTTTATAAGACCTGTGAGTTTCCTTCTACAAAAACATATCTGGTTGTCTATTAAGTATGCAAATATGCCATTGTACACTTTGTGATTTTGAGTTATACATTAGGCCTTTAAAGTGTTAAAGATCTGGGTTTTGTTACTCTGAAGATCCTTCTAATTATAATAATAATATAATGATTAAAAACATGTTTTATGTGATTCAATTTGAGTTTAGACCATAAGTGAGCACCTATTTTTAAATAAGGACATTTTGTCTCGTCTTAAGGTTGATATTTAAATTTGTATTATTTTAATAAAAATGAAATTAGCTTTGGCTTAAGATTTTAGGCTAAAGGAATGAATTATAAATGTATTTTATTTCTAGGACGCCCCGGAAAAAGAAAGTGAAGAGAATCGTTGGATGTGATTACCACTACTGCATCAGGCTGATTTATTTAGTGAATGAAGGAGAGTGGAGATGAGTGGACAACACACCACAAAACAAAATTACAAATTTAACACAAATGAACTACGTTTAACATCTCATGCATAATGTTTTTACCACCTTAAAGCTATGAAAAGTCACAAATATGCCACTTAAAAAACATTCACGACATTGAAAAAGGTGTAAAAGTCAGAAATTCTGCAGCAAAACCTGAGATGAATGTAAGTTCCAACATTTCATCATCAATAAATCAGCGAGCTGTGTGAGGTGAGCTTGTTTTTCCCAGTTGTCAGAGATGTTCACAGCTGTAATTTATAGCTCGCCCTATCTCTCCCACTTTCCTGCGTCTTCTCTCCCTGTCACAGATATTGGGATCAGTGGAGCTCAGAGCCAGATAACCAGCAGTCAGGACGGGAACACGGAGACGACGGTGCCACCTCAGACCGCCACTCAAAGACAAGGTTTGATGTTCCTCGAGATCAAATCTATAAACGAATCTGCCAGATCGATGCAATTCATCTCAACTGAATCCTCATATACAACTGAAAACACTGCACAACTGGAAAGTCTGGAAACTGCTCAGCGTGGGGAAAGAAAAACCTGAAAGTAATAGGATTGTGTTCTGAATCACAAAAAATAAAATATATGCTTTACAGTCCAAAAAGTCATTTTTGTGAAATATCAAAGAATCAGGGCGTCTTACAGTGTTGAGAGTTAAAGGTGTTAATTGTTCTATTGGACACGTTTAATTATAAATCAATTCAAAAGGAAAAATCCTATATCAAAAGAGAATGTACATTAGTTTTACACTTTTAAAAGATGGACACTTTACATGATAGTGACATCAGCAGAGGGGCTATTAATAATCAGTTATTGTGTCATTGAATGTATTTATTTTTGAGAGGTTTCATCAAAGTTATTTAGATTTTCTGGATGTGTAAGATCTCCCTTGGTAATGTGATGAGATGTATTGTGGACATGTTATATGATTTTATTATCCGGGTAAGACCAAAGATTTTCTATTCTATTCTGCACCAGGAAGAGATCCCTCCAATCGAAAGTTAAACCACTTCTTGAAAAGGGCTTTTTTGGGTCCACGGAAACATTGACGTGGTTGTTTTCTAAATTTGCCACGCATTTCTGTATTTGCATGTGTTGTGACTTTTTGTATCACATTGTTGTTTTTAATGTGCACATGTTATATCTAATTGCCTGTGTTTTCTCAATTTGCAGTGTTCTGAACTCTCTCGGCCACCGTAACTCACTGCCTCCTCACCTCTCAGTTTAGGACCGAGTGAGGGCATCGAACCTCATGTTGGAGCCACTCTAAACATGGGGTCTGATCCCGGTGGAATATATATCACATCACCGCTAGATGACGCTGTTCTCCCTCAACGAAGGACGCAGCTGTTGATTGGCGGCGCCACATGTCCCGCCCCCTTCCCTTTACTATCCAATCAGAGGACACGCCGCTTTGTTGTCCTACGTGTGCTGACATACGTCGGTCTATCTGCTACAAACACACACAAGGTAAATCTGCACATTTATTTAACGTTTTAACACGTTTGTTGCCGACATTAATGCTCACGTCGCGTTTCCTGTGTATTTACACTGTGCGCTGGTGTCGTTTAAACAACCAGGGAGGCTTTAACTGGTCTGAGGCCTAACGCCGGCGGTGCGCTGAGACCTTGCGCTTCGTTAGCCGTTAGCAGCCGAGCTAGCATGACGAATTGAGCTTCGATGAAGTAAAACAGCGAAAACCTAAATGGAAAGCGTGCACGTACACGCAGCCTCCCGTCCGAAACCACGCGTGTTTTGTGCACTCGGCTCTTCATTCGTCAAGTGTAGCATTTCCTGCCAAATACGACAATTAGCTTTAAAATTAGCCGGGTGGTTTAGCGGCTAAGCTAATGCGGAGCCTGAGGTTTGACAGAGTGAGTCTTACTTTAGCTTCCATTTACCTTATTTCACCATCATTTCCTCACAGTTTCTATGTATCTTCTAAGAGCCTCGCCTACTGCAAATTTTAAGTCAATGGTTAAAATCATCTATGTGACAGGGTCAATTAGTACATTTAAGTCCTTTTCAGACCTTTTTAAACTAGTGTCACAGTCCCACTGTTCTGTTTGCATGCAAGAGGGGAAGAGGTGCAACTATGTGCTAAATACACCTCATGTACGTTCTAGTAAATCGTTTATACTTTCAGAGTAAAGCAAAGAACAACATACACACAGTATGTTGTTCTTTGCTTTTTTTTTTAAAATAGTGTCCCTCAATACTTTTGCAGTCACGACTTGGACTAGGCAATAACACAACATCAATAGTTATTGCCTCGTAAATTTGATGCGTAACAATTCAACAAAAGTGCAACGCACATCAATATAATGATTGTGCATTGTGTAAGCACAATGAGGAGGTATAGCACATGATGGCTTGACCTCAGATTGGTAAAATGTTTTGCTGTTTGTCAAGTGTTTGTCGTTCTTTGTCGAGTTTAAAACCTCAACCTTCACTCAGTAGCAAAATTCAGTTTCTGATGTAAGAAAGAATAACGTGACATTTTCTATAAGTTCTGGCCCCGCTCTTGCTCACAAAGTAGAAAACATCATGAGCTGTGCTTTTGTTTGCGAACCTTGTTGTGTAAAAGCAATTGATATTGAAATTAATACAGTTAAATTTATAGTGCTGAAGTGAATTGACATGGTTTTGGTTATGAAATTATAGTCTGAATAATTTGTAATGCAACATTGAAACGTTTTCTGTTTATCTGAGCGACTCCTGCTTTTCTCTGCTCTGTAGCATTTTAAACTGAATTTATTATTCACTGTGTATTAGACTAAACAAGAAATGTAGTCATTGGAAAATTGTGCTGAGAATTTTTCACCCTTCTCTGAATAAGTGCACTTAATTAATCTAAAAGACAAATTAGTGTTAACAATTGTAGCCCTAATATCTATACTTTGTTAACACTAACAACATATTAATAATAGTATTGTGACATCACAGTCAATACTATTTCTATGTGTATATTTCTTTACATTTCTTAAGTATTGAATGTTTACATATTACTTTATTGATGTCTACTTTTTGACTCTTCTCTTTGCTGCTGTAATATGGCAAATTCCCACAATGTGGGACTAATAAAGGATTATTATCTTAATTTGATCCCAGCCTTTACTGTTGTGATGGTAACACACAGGTTTTTGCAGCCCTATTTTCCTGTGTTAAAAAATAACTCTAAGAAAGTTTTCAATTAACCAGTCTTTTGCTCCAATACTTTAATCTTAAGCTTTATAGCTGTACAATAAAAATAGAAAAATCTTTTCACTTTACTGTGACATTGCAATAATCTCATTACTGCTGCCCACATGCAATTAAAACCCCTTAAGATACAGTTTTCCATTTTGTTCCCCTAAGTAGCTTGAAGGTTGTTAGTGTCATTTTGTCTCTGACTGTGCAGTATATATATATCTTCTGTATCATATGCTTGTGCATGGTTTTCTACCTAATTTCACAGCGTTTTTGCTATTTCTTAGCAGCTTGAGACCTTCACAATAACGTTGCTAATGTTTTGTGCGTTTGAACAATGTTTAGTTGTGCAGTATGAGTTTGTAGTGTGTGACTGCTGGTTATATCAGTCTGAAGTTGCTCATTGTAAAACCACACATAAAAGTACCTGTCCCCAGATCTGTTGAAACATTACATAATTCAGCATTAAAAGTATTCAGCACGCTTCACTTCATTTCAGTAAATTCTCCAATCTTCCAAGTGGTTTGCAGAGATTTTTTGAGCCATCTAAAGTCCCTTTGGTTGAAGAGGATTATGGTAAAAATGGATGACTCACTTCTTAATAGAGCTGTGAGTCTATCGATGCGAGTGCTGTTTAGTGAGTTTGTACAACACTGGAAGCTTCCAGCTGCCAAATCCAATTTTAAATTATTTTCCTCCTAGTAGCCTTGAATCTTCCTTTTTCTTCATTATTCCTTTATGATATTTTATTCTGTTGAGTCTCTATTTTAAAAATAAAGCTGCTCGTAACAATACAAGTTACAATAAAACAATGTAAAATGTTTTCCGCAGGTTACATGGTGCCTTTTGTACCACAGAAAAGAGAACAGAAGATACTGGGGTGAATAGTGTTTAATTAAAATTATTTTTATTGGCACTATGCTGACATAATACACAGTTAAATATACAGATGGGTGATGAACTAAAGGATACATTAGTGAAAAGGATGAAAATCCATAGTGCACATCTTGAGTATGAAAATTATGCAAATCAAACCTTGTGGCTTTCGCAATGGCTAGATCGTAACACAAATGAACTCCTTTGGGAGATTTTGGTTCGACGTGTTAGATGTTGTTTTCTACCACCATCACAAAAACATCCCACGAGGGAATTTCTCTTAGAAAAATGATGTCTATTCCTCCAGTAAGGTCCAGAGACCTGTAGAATCAATGTCAACATATATTAAAGCTACTCTTTGCTTGACAAAGCAGTTTATCACCGTAAGTAACTGTGTGTCCTTTTGTGCTTTGGGATACCTTGAATTAATATCAGTTAATTGTGTTATTAATGTTTACTTTATTTATGGTTTATGTTTATTTCTTGATCTCAGTGGTCACCAATTGATGATAGACCCCACCAAAGTGATGGCAAAGCATCTCGATTGCAGTATAATCATAAATCCTCTCCGCCATGTTAGTGGATGGGACATGGACCAAAGTCTAAGATGGTTTCTGTCATTTTAAGGTAGTTCCCATAAAAAATGGGTTGAAATGTCATGATTGACAGCTGAGACTGACCCACAATTGGTTGAGTGCATATATCGACGAGACCTCACAACCGCGGCTCCATCCCTTGATCGATACAGCACAGACTCTGGCTCTAAATGTGCAAGATGGAGGCTCAGTGGGAGGTAGCACGTCGTCCGTCTTTATTTACAGTCTATAAAAATGACCACGGCCCCATTTTCCTCCAGTAATGTTTGACTGATGAGATGACATAGTCAGGTTTGACCTTCTTTTAAAATGCAGAAAAAATGCATTGATCCAGCATAAGATTCAGAACTTTATTTGATTTTTTTTAAAAACATATACTTGAAATTAAACCAGGGTCTGTTTCTGAAACCGAGCGTAGGTTAATTTGTTTGGCTGCGGCACGTGCCTGCTCAGCTGTTCAGCTTACCTGGGAATATGGTCTTTGGACCTTCTTAATGATGGTCCAGTGGGACAACATATGGAAGACGTCTGTGTTTATCTAAATCCATCTCATTTAGGATGATACAACACATCAGCTCTGACTGTGGTGAGTGAGAACCAGTCAGACTACACATTTATTGAGCCGTGGTTACATCCAGACTCTCAGTTGAATTAATTTTAGGAAATGGCCTCAGGTAATGAAACTGGTCTGATGCATTTGCAATAATTTTATCATGCGTCTGTAAGACTCAACTTCCCTTGTGTCCCGGGAAGTGTCCACTGGGATTAAGATATTAAAATATCCTATCAAAGTCAAAAGGACATCTCCTCACATTGGGATGTTTGTCAGCTAAGACAGTTTTGAATTGGAAATTGGAATCAAACTGACACCCAGCTGTGCTATTTTTGTAATTTATTTTCCCTGTAAAACTTGTGCGTGAGCAAGAGTTGGAACATAGTGATGAAAACATTGATAGGAGGATTTTGTGTGTTTTGTGATTGTGTGTTTGTTTTCCGGGATGGACTTTGTTGAGTACAAATATCTACTCGAGGCACTTACATATTCCTTTCACTACGTGGGCAATTATTCTGGTGTTGCCCTCAGCCCAAAGCAGATTTTCATGCAGGAAATGTTTTTTGATGAATATACATGATCTGCTTCACATTCATTACCCTTGTTGCCCGCATTGGTGCGACCCAGCTATTCTTCCACTATTTGAGTGGCTCTCCAGGTAATTTGAGGGTTAAGTGCTTTGGTCGAGAAGACTATTCGGCTGTTAGACGGTAAATGAGGGGAGAGTATTGTTTGTTCATAAGTGGCTGGACTGTGTTTCAAAGGGTTTGACATGATGTTTTTGAAGCTGTAGAGTCTAAGGGATCATTGATAGAGTTTTGTGATTGTTACCAGAGTATATTTATTGAAGATTTTGACATGTTGTGCACAGATGCCATTTTTCCATCACCATAAAAGGACAGAGGCAAAGCGATGACTGTGGAACACTTGTGTGTCTCAAGCTTACCTCAGTCAAACCTGCTAACTGTGTCTGTCTTGTCTGTGTCCGCTTGCATCAGATGGAGGTGGAGCAGCTCCTGTCTCTGTCAGGCCCGGCACTGGCCCAGGCTGTCAGTTCTCTGCTGGAGACCCCAGGCCTGTACGTCTTCTCTGACATCCTGGAGCTGCCTAATGTCAGAGAGGTAAACACGCGCTCACCGATACTTCCTCACACCCCCTATCTTTTAAGACCTTGTCATGCCTGACATAAAGGTCCATCTTAACCACAGCCCGACACTTAATCCCACAAGTGATGATGTGTCCAAGACACATTGAGAATCTGATCAACTAAACCACTGTCAGAGGGTCAACTGATTATGTCCCTGTTCAGAACTGGTATTAACATCCGTCCTGAAAGATCCGATCACAACTGTGCAGCTCTAAGTAGGTCTGTTCACAGTGGCATTAAAATACATCCTGAATGTGTCTTCTGTGTCCACTTGTGATTGCATCTCAATTCCCTGTTTAAAATGCAAATAATGATGTACGTAATTAGTGTTTGCAAAGATCAAATGATGTTGTTTTTACCCATGTGTCAGATGACTCACTCAGGAAGGATGTTAATACCAGGTCGGAACAGAGTCTGTGTGACCACATTTTTCAAGTAGCAACAACACAAGTGTGTTTCCTGACCACAATTTGACCATATTTATCATCTGCACACACGGAAATGCATCTACATCTGTGCCCTCAATGATGTTATCAAAGTCGCAGCTCCAATTAACACATCCGTATAAAGATTTCCTAGGCGTGATGCTGCCATCAAATTCAAACGTCACCAACATATTGCGTATGTTGTGTGTCAAACTTGCATGAAAATACACAGTCAACACCCTTTTTTAAGAGTGACACACTGCTGTTATAGTGGAGTGTGATTCCGCAGCATCATTGTTCAACTGTTCAAAGAAAGTTTGCATTAGTCATTGTATTTACAAGCACCACACCACAGTTTGCTGCAGGTAAAATGGAAGACAAGTGGCACCGCTGTAAAAGTGTGCGCAGAAGATATTACATCTGAAGTTTAATCCCTGATAAACAACAATTTGCAACAACTTTATTTATTGACAACAAGAGAAGCAGCCAGGGACAAAGAAATGGTGGGAAAATGTTTAAATGGTTCAGACTAATAAAATATTTAAGTGATAAGTAATATTGCACCAAATTATTAACTCACAGCAATAAGAAACAAGTCTGTTGTTCTAACACAAAGCTTTACCCATCCTCTGTTTCCCTCTGTGGTTTACTGCTTGAATATGTTATTTATTTGTCCTGAATTTTAATTGCTCATAGCAGGTCCAGTTAAATATGATTAAAGCATCCATTAATACTAATTAAGTGGGTGTGTTATTTTCAACTGTTTACAACAATAAACTCTTCAAAGGAGTTTAAAAGCTCCCACGTTAATTTTCACGACACATTCTTTTTCTGATGTGTTTGTTGAGCTGATAACATTGTGTTTCCTCACATACAGCCTTTCTCTCACAGGGTGAATAATTGCATTAATTTCTGAAGGTGTCTTCTTTTCAAACGGGTTTAACAGCAGAGAACATTTGGTACTTTTCAGACAATCCTCCTCATGACGTGTGTAGGAATCAGATGAATTGCAGCCAGGCTCATTTAAGTTGTTAGTCTTGGTAAACAGGTGAAACAGGTTGAAACATGCATGGTTTATACCTTGGTGTTTCCAACTCATGGTCATTATTCATCTTGAACTAATAAAACCCATCCTTACGTTTACCACGGACGAGAACACTCATGATTGCATCAAAATTGCCATGTGACACATGGAATTATAAGACAATGAACTAGTTATGTGTAAGTTTGTCCCGATTTTATGATGGATGAGGATGCAAACCAAATTCTGTTTCTAATGAAACTGCAGAATGATATTGGACAGAGCTCTTTGCCTCACTCTCCCGCTCTCCCCCACACAAACACACTGACTGTTGGTCAAAGTCCAAATGACCATCAAGGTCAATCGGACCTCAAAGAACGCAACAGGCTGCACATGCAGTGTGTTTATAGCAGTTCCATCGTCCTGCAGATGTTTTTATCCAGGTCTGGGTGTCAAGGTCAGAATTGTTGAAGCTCTACTGTGGAAATATTTTGATGCCAGGTGTGTGATTATAATCCTTAAGTGATTAATTCAAATGTGTCTGAATTTATGCAGGTCTGTCGTCTCTCTTTTCTACTCACACCGAGTCTCAGCATGACCTCTCAGAGCTGCACAGTGTGCATAGATAAAATGCAGTTGCATTGTTTTTTGCACCTCATCTCATTACCTCCTGTTTTCTGCCACACTTTTCTCTCATCTTTCCTTATAACCACAGATGGAGAATGGTCCTCATGCACCAATGTACCAGCTCCTGAACCTCTTTGCCTATGGAACCTACTGCGACTACAAAGGTATTGCAGTGGCAGCACAGTGTAAATAAGTAATATGGCAGCCTGTGACTCTTTTATTATGAGCTGTATTTCTTTGCTGCAAGGCAGGCACCTTGACACAGAGGTTTTAAACGCCCTCACCTGAGACACTGCAGGCAGGTTATTCACAGGGGAAAATTACTCGACTACTTTTTATATGTTAGGGCAACTTTTTGTCAAGCGTTTGCGTGATTGGCTGGTGTCTGTGTAGCTGCAGTGCTGGCACAAATGGACAATAATCTAATCTTATCGGACTCAATTTGCCGTCAGTGTAATGCATCGAGAAGCTTCAACAAGCAGTGGAATGTTAATTATGTCTAATTTTGTACTGAATATCAACCAATAGCCTGAAAAAAGACTGTAGCCTACTTTATTGCTCCCTTCTCTTTTGAGTCATGCCAACAGACAGCGCATTTACTTTCACAGAGTTGTGTAGTGCAGCCCTTTTAGAGTAGCTGTCAGAGCTGCAGTCTTGTGGGGGGGGGGTCCTGTCACCAGGGGAGCAAGGCAGAAGAAGACACAGTCGCCGGAGACAGCCTTCCTCACTGCTGTGTTCTCTGACTGCTTAAACAGCGCCACTCTCGCCTGCATCTCCATGTGTAAATTAATAAGCAGGGCCTCGACAACGTGAGACTGTTTGACCCTCAGAAAAGTGACACTCACTGCTTTGTTTTATTTTATTGTCTTGTCTGCGGCTGTAGAGAGAGCCGCCTCTCTTCCAGAGCTGACCCCCGCACAGAGAAACAAACTCCGCCATCTGTCCATCATCAGCTTGGCCTCCAACCTCAAGGTTAGTTTTTTCCACAGAAAAGTGCAGAGGAACTATAATGTTGCATTTGTTTCAAAAATAGAAGTAGAAATCTAATTTCTGCCACCGTCACATTGCTCCAGGCGTCATACAGTGAGATATTAATGATGTATTCACAGTTTAAATTCACTGCGTCTAAATGTGGCTTTGCTATTTTATTCAGACGCATAATCCATTTTTTTGTATTTGTTTCAATATCAGCTAAATTATAAGTAAAGCCACAGACAAGCCTCAGGATTCTTGAGAAAAAGTTTCCAGCCCAACTACTGATGCTGACATTTTAAATATCTTACTCCTCCCTCCATCTGCATGATAAAGTATTAACTGTTCTTTTTTAAAGGCATCTCTCATTTGACACCTTCCGTCCATGCTGCCCCTTCGTCTCAAGATGCCCTTTTCTTTCTCTCTTCGTGATAAATAATTGATTCATTATTCTCACCAGCACTGTCCTTTTTTTTTTCTTAAACTTAATCTCACTTTCTATTACCATTACTCCTTTCACTCCTGCCCCCTGTTATTCTCGGTGATATGTCACTACTTTCTCTGCGTTTATTCTTGAACTCTCTAATTGCCCTGTGAAGGATTGTTAAATTTCAAATTCTCCTCTCTGCTTCCTCTGGCAGTGACATTTAGACAAATGAACAATATCACCGTAGCATTTTTTTTGTCATTTTCCATCAAACCATTAAAGTGGAATTAAATTTTCTCTCTGTTTACCTTGGTTAAGAAAGATGAGGATTCAAGTTTTCCTGTGTATTTTCCCCCTCAGTGCCTGCCGTACTCGCTCCTTCTGCAGCAGCTGGAGCTGAAGAATGTGCGGGAGCTGGAGGACCTGCTGATCGACGCCGTTTACTGTGACATCATCCAGGGTAAACTGGACCAGAGGAACCAGCAGGTGGAGGTCGACTGCAGCGTGGGCCGTGACCTCGGCCCCAACGAGCTCCCAAACATAGTTAACACGTTGCAGGAGTGGTCAGTATGCCCACTGTGTGTCTGTGCGCACTTTAGATTCATGTCTTAATTATCTGTCTTCTAACTAGAAGTCTCTCCGCTCCTGTCCAGGTGTACAGGGTGCGAGGCGGTGTTGTGCGGTATCGAGGAGCAGGTCACGAGAGCCAACCAGTACAGAGAGAGCCAGCTGAAGGTCAAAGTCCAAGTGGAAACAGAGGTCAGTCCTTCATCCCTTCAGCCGACACTTCTCTCTCCACACTCTTTTCCACTCCAGAAAATCCAGTGAATGTGACTTTCTGTTTCAATGCTTCCAGCTACTGTTGGTATTTGAGTTCCGTCTTGACTGCATGTTTCCTTTTCTGCATCTTGTTCGCAATCTATGTCTTAAAGCAGTGTGTTCATATCACTAAGTTCTTTTAGTCTGTTAAAGTTAAGGACCAATGTAAACATTGAAAACAGGTTTTCAGTGTTCTCGCTCTTATGATTTCTCTTGTTCATACCACCCTTGAAGAGGTCTTAGTTGAAGGAATTAACTGGTATCCTCCAAGGTTACGGACTTCTTACTATACAATTCTGTCTTTATGCGATTGTCCTTCAACCGCAGCAAGGAAACTCAGAGAGACTTTAATACTAGAGAACTGTAACCATAGGAGATATTCACTCTACATGAATAACTCAGATTACTGAAGCACCATAGTATTACTATATACTTTATATAAAGATTTTACATTTTTTAATGTTCAATTCTAACTCATCTGTCTTGTTCAACCTTCCGTTCTTAATCTCCGTTCACTTTTCCCTCAGGTTTCAAACCTACAGAAAACGTTAAAGGCCAGTGCCGCCTCTCCCTCATCAGGCCCCGCCCCTGCTGGTGCCGCCTCCAATCAGGACGCAGACCAGCCTGCTGAGCCCCGAGACCCTGCCTCCTCTCAGGAACCTCGGCAACCAGGCAAAAAGAGTTCAAAGGTGAAAGGGTGAGTGCTGTGGTTTTACCAGTTTGGTAACCGTGGTCATGTGGCTTCATGTGTGGGAGGCAGCCAAATAGTATCTGCATGACTGAAGTCGTCATTCAAACTTTAGTGTTGCAGCTTTTTACATAAAACCTAGCACTGACAATTTGCATTTTTCTACAGCTTCACAAATTGAACACATAAACTGTTTGGCAGCATTTTCTGAAATGTTTTATTCAGACTTGTTGCACTTTGAAATCAAGATTGAGTTCAGTTGTTTTTTTTGGAAATGCTATTTATTCCTCTAAGACGTGAAAATGGAACAAAGAGCTGTATGTGGAGGTTCTTTCTGTTAAGTTTTTCATCACTGCTGTGTCTTTTGTTCTCTAAAGCACTTTGTAACTGTGGCTTTTGAAAGGTGCTTTATAAATACAAATTTACGTAGTTATAACCACAGCGCTGTAAGGACTCAAACACTTCAAACACTAAATTAAAGCCATTAGTCCAATGTTCTTGTAGAGTGTGAAGTTAATTCGACGGAGAATCGCCGTTTCCATTTTTCCATAAACATTTAAAAAACCAGCTGCCGGTTAAGTGGTTTGTCTGCGTGTGAGCACGTGTGTGTGTGTGTCTGCATGAAGCGTCTTTATTATCAGATGCACATCAGTGTTTTGCAGCAGTACTCTCACCCTGCTATCAGGCACTCGCTTTCTGTTCTGCCTCCATCCGGCCCAATTACCGATGGCTAATTTCACATCTGTCCAGGATTGTAAAATGTCACTGGATATACAAATGCCCTGCGTGCTCTGCTCCTAAAAGAACCATTTCCCCCTCCAGCGATCAGACGAGATGCTTTGCTCGTCTGCTGTTTATGTTGTTGCTGCTGAACAGAAAGCAGTGATTATTTCCTGGCTGCCTGTCACGTTTTGATGAGGCATGGAGCCCTATAATTTCCCATCACTCAGCAGTGCACTTCATTCAAATGAAGATTCACTTAATGTTTTGAAATCCAAATTAATGATAGCTTAACCTCAATCCTCGAATTAAAATGAGTTTTGACACCATTCTTTGTAAAGCTATTTAAAGGATGGGACTGATAGTGCAGCAGTCATAAGAAATTGGATCTTTGGAAAAATTATTTTTAATTTGAAGAAATAGGAAATCCACTGAGAACAATTTTCCATGCAGAAATACGGAAAACTCATTAGATGTTGTAGCACAAAGACGCCAGAGTGCATCAGTAATGTGCTGCTTCAGTAGAGCAAGTGGAAAGTAGACATGGTATTTTTACTAATTTTTTTGGGGGTAAATCTAAAAAAAACGCATAAATTCAGTGTTTATTTTTTAACTTTTTTTTGGTTGTTTCACTTAGGCTGCGTGGCAGTGGGAAGATCTGGTCCAAGTCTAACTGAGGACTAGAGGAAGACGGTGGCACTGATGGACACTGTCACTGATGATTGGACACGTGGACGTGTTGATGGACAAATGGAAACATTAAACAATGTGACCAATGCTCACGGACACCCTCGTCACATACACTTAAAAACCAGGAAGCTTCATGGGAACTTTTCTTATCACCTAATTTCACTTTGACGGATTTGGAAAAACACACTTGACTGATGGATACGACGGGTGGGACATCTTCGCTTGCAGTTGTTAATTACCTAACAGGTGGACTATCACTATATATATATATATATATACACACACACACACACACAGCAATTGCAACACATTAAGACAGAGCAGTCTGCAGAAGGAGTCTTTGACCAGAAACAGGATCCGTGTATTTGAAGCGTGTGTGTGTGTGTGTGTGTGTGTGTGTTTATCTCTTATCAGTTTAAAAATGTTGTTTTTGTTTAGATTCATTCTGTGTTGCTTTGTATTTTCTTCTCTGCTGAATTGAGACATGTTTAAAATCAGAATATAAATAGTTGGGAAATAAAACAACGCCCTGTACTTATCCTGACTGTCTCGTTAATGTCACTGTCTCATCTTTTATTAAATGCACTTCAGTGAGCATCTCTGGAGGGTGCATTGCTAAATGTTAACTCGCGGAAAGGGGCTACCCGTTAGGAGGTCAAGCCATTAATTAGGGCATGTCCCCAAAGAGACTAATGTATTATAGAGCTGAGGCTTCCCCTGTGCGCAAACCAGCATGGCTACACACACACACACACACAAACAAGTGCATTCATATTTCATACAAGTATGTTTTGCCCAGAGCTTCGATTTCAATGTCAAAATTGCCTGTTGAAATTGCCTGCCCCCCCTCCCCCATACATCTCCATCACTCAGTCAGAATCGCCGTCATGGCGCCCGCCCTGTCCATCTCTCACTCCTTCCCGTCTGTTTTCTCTAAATTCTCCGCTCTTGACATTAATGGCTTCAATTAAATGACCAGCAGCCCCAGTGAGGCAGACGCAGACGGAGGAATTATGATCCCGTTTCGTTTTAACCCTCCATCTCTCTCCTGTCTCCCCGGTCCCTCCCAACTTCCCTCCCCACCTCTATAAATAGGGGTGTTAATTTCAGTCAGTGTGATTGAGCTACATTGGTTCACAGTTTTTTTTTCTTCTTTCTTTCTGGCAGACTGGAGCTGTGACTTCTTACAGCTGTACACCTTTCAAAGTGTGTGTGTGAGAGGAGAAGGGGGGGTGGGGGGGGCGCTGTACGTGTAATGTAGAGAGAAAGTGGCAGGCGAGTCATGTGAGAGTAAACGAGTGATGACTCCGCAGGCGTTAGTTCAAACCTCTAACCTCTGCATCAGTGTTTGCCGTTTGCCCGTCGCGGTTACAGATTGCGGCACCGCCTGCCGGTACGAGTCTCATAACTAGACAGTCGTTAAAACTTGCCAGTGGAACCCAGCCAATCAATTACTTTGATTGATCAGTAAAATGCCCGCAGGAGATGGAAACACAGGCTGTGCAGTGGGCTGGCGAGGAATCTCAATACACACAAGTGGCATTTCTCCTCTCGCGCCCGGCCTTGATTCTATTGACATTTGTTTGAGAAACTACACAGGAAATTCTTGCTTAGCATCCTGTTAATCTCTCTGAAGCGAGAGGGATCCATATGAGGTTAAGAGATAAGGGAGAGCTTCAAACCCTTCCCATCCCTTTCAGCAGCTCCTCACTGGTAAAAAACATGATTGGCACATGTGGGACTTACTAATGCCAAACCCATGTTTCCAAATCAATGCAAGGCGGTGGACTAAATGTTCAATTCATGCAGAGAAAGATTAGGATACCGTAGCTATTAAAATGCACAGTGTAAGCTTTATCCTTCCCATAAAGCACTGCAAATCGCACGGCTCCCCAGGGAATTCATTCAGCATGCACAGAAATAAACAGAGAAGAGGCGAAGCTAAAACACCAGTTTTGAGTCTTTATTGAACTTCCATGGTACAGACCACACTTCTACAGGAATGCTACTAAAAGCACGAGCCACGCATGATGCCACCAGTACTATGTCTGTTGTGGAAATGTGTCAGTGGAGGGTTCATGTCTCAAAGCTGCTTAGAAAAGTTGCCAAACGCACACTTGACATCTGGCTTTGAAAGGTTTCTATAAGACATCTCTTCACTGATAGATAAAATAGACATTTATAAATAATAGATTTGAAGAAACTCTCACAGATGTCCCAACTGTGTACATGCAGATCCACCGGAGAGACAGAAACGATGCTGCTTGATGTGCCCACTTTCCCCTGGTGCACCCAAGATGGCTGAAATACAGTAACTTGATCAGGAAATGACGGCGATTTCGCTTTTCCAGATTTGGGATTTTTGGCTGTCAGGTGGGGGGGGGGAAGAAATCCTCGCTGTGGTGACAACATCAGTCCTTTGAGTTCTCTTTTCTATGAAGACGTCAACCTGTCTTTGCTGCGCACCATCCAGAAACCTTTGGGACTCGATTATCAGCAGGGAATGCCTCTTCTATCCGTTTCCCCATATTTTATCTCCGCCAGTGGAAGTACTTTTACGCCTATAACACACCTCTACACGGTCCAGCGGGAACAAAGGGTGCTCGCGAAAGGCCCGACAAAGAGGTGCACGTCAGCCAGATAATTAAGGGAACAAATCATGAGGAAAAACTGAGACAAAACAGACTCTTCTACACTGCAGGGGGGGCGGGAGCCACACTATTTGCATTCCAGGCGCCTGAAGCGGGGAATAAACAGCAGTTTTTGGAGCGTGACATGTTAAACGCATTGCCTGTTGGCTACAGCCGTGCCAAACAGCTTTGTGAAATACCTCGTTCTGTGTTTGGAGATGCTCAGAATGGCTTTTTTGTAACCATTTGTAAGCCAGATACAAGCCCTGCTATAAACTGCGCTGAATTTGAGTGTCACTTCATGGAGGAACAGTCTTCTAGACGAGATTTAACGTTGTGTATGCAGCTGAATCACTGGAAACAGTTGTGGAAGCACAGGTAGGGCATTTCAGGGGTAATGGGATGCTACGATGGCTGTTAAACGGCTTGTTTGTGAATTAGTCATGGCAGGTCGATGCACAGAGCGGTCGGGAAGCTTCGGGAAGCTCGAGGCCATTCAGAGGATGGAAAACGGAGCAGGTGACAGTGACGCAGAGACACGGACAGGAATTCAGACCCAACAAAGGGAATAGGAAGGAAGGAAGTATAGCAGGAAGGACGAGCAGGAAGATGAGTTTGGGGTTTTCAGACCTCAGGGAAGCCAAGGAGTTTTGTCATGGCTGCACACCTGGGATCCCTGAATTCATTTCACAGTTTCAGAGAAAAATAAAAACAGCACTGCGGGCACGTCCTCTGGTCGTGTTGATGCTCCTCCTCGGGCCCCGTAGAAATGTTTACCATATGGAAAAACAGTCACCTCAGAGGTTCACAACTGGGATCCTGACACAGCAAGAGACACAGACAGAGAGGAGTGAGAACGAGGGAAGGATTGGAGGAGGAGGGGGGTGGTGGGATGCTTTGGAGCCCTGGTGACGGGAGGAAAGACAGAGGAGGAAGACGGAGGAGAAGTGGAGCAGAGAGGCCCGAAGCTGAAAAAGTGGTGTACACGCAAACGGAAAGCAGCATCACAGGGGACTGATAGGAGGGTTGGTGATGGTGAGGGGGGGAGATGGAAGAGAGAGAGAGAGAGGGGTGGGGGGGGGGGGGGGGGCACTGGAGTACAGCTCTGTAATTGTCCTGATTGAGAATAACTTTAAATACCCTGGAATAAAAGCATCATTTGGGGGACGGGGGCTGGCCGCCTTTACACAGGCCCACGATGACTCATCTGGAGAGAGAGTTTAAAACACTGATACATCTTCAGGCCTGAATACTCCACAGAGAATAGCACTGCTGTCCAATTATAGTCCGTGTACATGCTTACAGTGCACACACAAGGGGTAATAAGGCTGCTTCACACATAAAGAAGTTAACCTGAATGCAGAGGTTCACAGTGTCACACACATGCACATCAGACTCATAGACACACAAACACACTCTCTGTGTGTGAGGGCGACTCATTACCTCTCCCTGTCGGTGAAGGAGGAGGAGGTGCTGTGCAACGTCTGCCGGCTGTCCTCTGAAGCGAGGGAGCGAGGGAGCGCGAGTGTGAGGGGGGGAGCCACACCACGAGAGAGCGGGGGTGGATGCTGGGAACAACTGCGATCATAACTGGGAGAGAAGAGTGGTCCAGCGCATAGATGGAGAAAGAGAGTGAGGAGGAGAAGGAAGAAATTGAGATTGGGGAAAAGAGGAATAAAATGTAGATGTAAAGGATACAGAGAGAGAGAGAGTAAAGAAGAGGGGTGGAGGGGCAGAGAGACGAGAGAAAAAAGGAGGGATGTGAAAAGAAAAAGATGTGAATTATCAAGGTAAACGAGACAGGAATATAAATAGTTTAAATGACAAAAAAGAAAGTTGGAGTTTTGAGGGAGAGATAAAAATGAAAGAATGTGAGAGCAAGAAAGAAAGAGAGGAGAGGGAATGGAGGGAGATATTAAAATTGGAAAAGGGGATGGGGAAATTAAAAGGATGGGAATTATTAAGGTAAAAGAGACAGGAATATAAATAGAGATCAGATGACAAAAAAGAAAGTTGGAGAGATTAAAGTGAAAGAAGGTTGGAGAAAGAGAGAGATAGAGGGGATGGATGGAGGGAGGGAGGGAGGAAGAAATTCAAATTAGGAAAAATAGAGATATATACATATAAGAAAGAGTGAAGTGGAGGGGGAAAGAGAGAAAAGGAACAGGAAGGATGGGAAAAGAAAACGATTATTAAGGTAATAGAGACAGGAATATAAATAGAGATCAGACGACAAAAAAGAAAGATTAAAGTGAAAGAAGGTTAGAGAGAAACAAAGAGAGAGAGGGAGGAGAGGGGATGGAGGGAGGAATTGAAATTAGGAATAAGAGGAATAAAGAAATAGAAGATAAAAGAGAGAACAGAGAGAATGATAGGGAATGAAGAAGAGAGATGGAGTTGGAGGAGAGAGACCCAAGAGGAAAAAGAGGGATGGGAAAAGAAAAGGATTATTAAGGTAAAAGAGACGGGAATATAAATAGAGATCAGATGACAAAGAAAGAAAGATTAAAGTGAAAGAAGGTTGGAGAGAAACAGCAGGAAATGATGGAGGGAGAGGATGAAATGAGAGCAGACACACAGAGAAGAAAAGAAAACAGCAGAAAGACAAAAGACAGAAGGGAAGAGAGAGAGAGAGAGAGAGACGGAGGAACACAGTGAGAGAGAGCACCAAGAACAGCCGAGCCATTTAGCATCAGCGAACACATTACACTGCCACTGTGAGAGAGAATTAGTGCACTCATCGGACTCATTAAAACACTGTCAGAGGGGAGAGAGGGAGGCAGAGCGAGGGAGGGAGGGAGGGGAGGGATGCAACAAGGTGAGGCGGTGGACAGAGGGGTGACACATCAGTGAGCCAGCGTGCCTTCACTTCAAGGGGTGAGTTACGGTGGAGACACGGTGGAGAGTCAGCGGGGTTGAGGCTCTTAAGAATACTTAAGATGCACAACAAAGCTGCTCTCGCCGCCTCGTCCTCCCTCAGTAACACCTGTCCTCTCCTGGCTCACTTCCACACACACCCTGTGCAGCGTGAACACACACAGCCAACACACAAATCCAACACACACATGCACAGTCACGCTTGATGACATTATAGCCACACTGTCGATTTTAGGGCCGGGAGAATCACTGAGCACATATGCCGCTCCTCTATACTCATAATGAAGTGGACGGGGGCCAATTTCCACTATAGGCTATGACTTCAGTCCATCTGCACCCCACCCCCCCCCCCACCCCCCCACCCCCATCTAACACATGGCGTTATTTACACATTTATGACACTGAAGCACGTGGCAGTGTATAGAGACGAGCTGCTGCCATGTCTCCAGTCTGAGTCCCCGACAGTTCTCACTTTAGTAAGGCCCCTCTGTGGAGGAGGCCATCGGCACAGGGGCCTGGTGAAGTAAGTAATCTAAACAGTGGCAGGCCGGTTTCAAGAACAGAGAGAATGGTGGGGAGGGGGGGGCGCTTATCGTGTATCAGCTCACGGCAAGCTGGAGGATTATCTGCGGATCTGCAGCCGGACTGGCGGCGCTGGGAGAGATAGGAGACTGGTGAGGGAGATAAGAGGAGCGCCGGCTGTGCAAAGACAGGCCCGCGTTAGAGAGCGAGGCAATGGAGATAACTGGAGGTGAGTGGAGAACCTGGAGGAGGAGGAGAGAAGGGGGGGAAACATGAGGTATTCCGAGAGAGAAATCAAGAAAAGTGTGAGAAAAAAAAAAAGGAGGCCCACATTGGAAGAGGGGGAGGAGGAAGATGAGGAGGGAGATAATGGAGGAGTGTGGGAGAAAAATGTAGATTAAGAGAGCGTGGAAAAATATCGGGGATATCGGGGGAGAACAAATTATACAGACTCAGGCAAAGTGTGATACAACAGAAATGTGGGTGAGATGAGATGATAAGGGGAATACAGTGGGGGGAGGGGGGGGTATAGGAGTATAAATGGCGAGGAGAGCGTGAGATACAGGAAGAGACTGCAAGAGAGTCCCGGCGGTTAAATAAACCAGGTGTTATTGGTTTGATCAGCAAAGCGTGGAAGTGCTCCACTACATCACAGAGATGACACCCCCCCACCCCCACCCTTTTCCAGCTAATGGCCGCGTGTGCAACAAGCGCTACAGCAACATGTACAGACCCCCCCCCCCCCCCCAACCAAAACCCTCCATCCTTCTGAGAGGTTTAATGGCCGCCGGGCTGTTGAAGCACATTGACACCAGTGAGGCTGTGTTGTCGCTGTGACGCCTGTGAGACAACAGATCTGGGTTTTTTTGGGGGGGGGGGGGGTTTCACCACCGTCTTAATGGCCGGACTGAATGTTTAATCGTTGCCACTCTAATGGCACTAAATGACACATCTGTGCCAACTGTGACTTTCAGGAACACACAAGTCATTAGTAAGCAATTACTCAGCTCTCACTTCGGGCGGGGGGGGGGGGGGGGGGGGGGGGGGGGGGGGGTATACATGTTGTGGAGCCGTTGCATAATCATGAGTAACAGACAAGACAAGACAAACGTGCACCTGTGGCCCAGTCCATGCATTATCATCTTGACCCATTAGTGAGTCCCCACTTCTCCTTAAATCTCCCAACACTGATGGACAGTTCTGATTCCTTTCACTGATTCTCCTTCTCTAAGGACCAGCTCAACGAAAGGACAATTCTCTTTTTTTACAGGTCGGAAAAACTTCAAATATCTAATAATTGAAAGAAGAAATCTTAAGTGTGTTCAGGTTGAAAGCCCCTCTGACAAATCCTTCTGCAGTTGAACTCAACACATCCCTGCTTTAATTAGAACATCCATTATTATATATAAAAAAAGCAGCTCGTTCCGAGCAAATAAAATCTAGGAGGTCTGCAAAATGTTTTCAGATCAAACACTTAATTTAATCCTTTTAGACTTAAAGGGAAGAATTCAGAGATACAAAATGCCGCCATACTGATGGAGGCAGCTCCCACTGAAGCTCCTACTGATCTGCACCTTGTCAGTAACTTTTACCCTAGAAATAACCCAAGATGTGTTTCCTGTCCTCCTCCTGCTGTGGGACACGTGTCCAGCTCCGAGCACTCACACTTGTTGAGGGCTGCCCACACACACACACACACACACACACACACACACACACACACACACACAAAAGATTTTGGAGGAGAGTTCCTACCAGAGTTTGGCTATAATGACGACAGCCGTCAGGATGAGCAGCGAGGAGATGATCACGGTGACGTAGAACTGAGGGTCCACTGTAACACACACACACACACACATTACTAATCTCAGACCGTGACCATTTCTAATTGTATCCAGAACAAAAGAAGAAATATGGTGAAACCAGCTGAAACATGAAATTGGATGTGCACGGCTCTGGCCTCCAACTATAACACGAATCCCATGACGTCTTCCCTCTATCTCGCAGTTTGACGGCCAGCTCCTCCCTGTGAGTGATGAGAACTTTATTAGGCATTCCCCGCCACAAACTCAGCAGGGTGTCAGCCTTCACCCCGGTGACAGCTAATTCCCTGGAGGACTCCTGGTGTGTGTGTGTGCGTGTTCATATGAACTGCAGCTCACGGCCACCTTGATTTAAAAATCCTTCATGTGCATCCCCTGATGCCCACCTTCCTCAGGCTCTGTCTCCTCCGCCTCCGTCCCTCCATCCTCCACTCCCTCCTCCTCCTCTCTGGACTCCAACAGTGTCTCCTCACGGGGGCTGCACGCTTGCACCGGGATGAGGCCAGTCCTCGGAAGTGGCGGTGCTGTCCTCCTGCTGGCTCCTGTGATGGTGCAGGGGGTCGGTTTCCTGGCCTGAGAGGAAGTGGTGGGTCTCGTCCTCCAGTTCCTGCGTGGGACCCCAGACCACCGCCCAGAGAGGCGTGGGTGTGACCTGGGCCGTGACGGACAGCTGGACCGGCAGGGCGTCCACCTGCTCCTCGCCCTCGGCGTCGACCGCGGTTACAGGTGGAGGGCTGTGTCACCAGAGCAATCAGGAGGAGGGAGGCGAGGGCAGTCAGTCGTGCGACAGGAGAGATGGAGCTGGAAGAGAGATGAAGGCGAGAAAAGATGAGAGGTGATGGAGTGACAGAGAAGTTATCTGAGAAAATGTACTGTCCACAGACACCCTGCATGACCTCCAGCACTCAGACATTGATTCCCATGCCAGCCATCACTCACCATGACATTTTATGCATCTGCACCACATACATTCCTCCTACACCTCACAAACTATTCATCTTACCATCTCTCCATCGCTTCGCTCTGTTCACTGAGACTCTGCTCCTCCGATCATCTCTCTCTGTGAGATAAGACAGAGGGGCAGGAGAGGGATAGAGAGAGGGAGAGAAGGGGGAGGGTCCAGCTTTTTTTTTTTCTCTCTCTCTCCATCTTTTATGTTCTCAGATAAAAAGCATGTAAACATAGACACCAGCACTAGTACTGTCACAAAGCCAACTGTCATCTGCTTTCAACAACAAAAAACATGCACGGGCTACGGCAGGCTTTTAAAATTTAACAGTCAATTGTGCACCACATGTTCACACAGATCCACATCTGCATGCAAAAAACACCCTGAAGTACATTGTCTGTTCTGCTCCCTCACACACACTTAGAGTGCACACACCTGAGCAAAGCACATTAATCATCATTAGAGGCGTCGTGCACGGAGCCAGCACTCTATATGGCACTTTGGGCAGAGAGAGGCAACTTCCCCGTCTACAACTAACTGCCTAAATGCCACAGAAATGTCACTAAGAGACACACGAGCAACGCCGGGAGACAGACACACAGACACACACACTCCAACACATATCGGTTATCATGCCTACCTCTGTCAGTGGAGAAAGGGAATGAGAGAGGGAGGCAGAGAGAAAGGGGGAGATACAGAGAGCAAGTGAGGAGGGAAAAAAAGCATCGGTTGCCTTAGCGACTGAGACATGTAGAGTCTGCTAGAGTACAAGAGGGGAGAGAGAGCGGTGTAGGGAGGGCAAGAGACTGTAGGAAAGAGATTTAAATGCTAATTATGTGTGTTTTTATAATATTAAAAAAAATGGGTTCAATTAAATGGACGCGGAGAAAAAGAAAATGAATCTGACGGCGCAAACAGAAATGAGACTGAGAATGACATTAATAAGCTCATTTTGAAGGCGGGAGGTTAAAAAAAACAAAAACCTCTTCAATTATGTTTGCAAAAACAGCAAGGACACCCTAGAGAGCGAGAGAGAGAGAGAGACAGAAATACAGACAGCAGAGAGGAGGAGGAAGGAAGGAGCGAGGGGAATAAAGAAGGAATATAATTCAATTTCCATTCATTTACACAGGCTGCACCGGCGGAGCGGGGTGACGGGCTGGTCAGACCGAGATCGAAGAAAGACAACACGAGATGCAAATTTGGAGGTCAGAGTCACAGCGGGACTGGCTTTATTGTACATGGAAATAATATTTACATAGAAAACAATCTGTCTATCCCTCACACATATGTACACACACTTCTCTCCATCCATATGCTTCCCCCCCCCCCCCCCCCCCACCCCCCCCCTGACACTCTGTCTGTCACACTTCACACCCCTGCACCCTCCTTCGCTGTCACTCCCACCCCCCCTCTCATTTCTTCTCCGTGGCTGCAGGCCGTGGTGTCCTCAGTGTGAGAAACCAGCACTCACTGGAGAACACAGCGCAGCCACGCACCGAGCCCTCCAGCCTCCGCACCCTCACACCGTCCGTCTGCCCCTTCATTGTTGACATCATCATCATCTTCGTAATCTACAGATGACAAGGGGGGGGGGGGGGGGGGCAGATTCGTCTCAACATGCATCATCTAAAATTAACATGAAAGTGTAATCTGCGATTCCACAGTTAGTCATCAAGTGTGTGAGTCAATGAAATGATGACCTGAGGAGGTGTGAAATTGCATGTGTGTGCGTGTGTGTTTTTCCATACCATCAGTCTCCTCATCATCATCGGTTTCCTCTTCTGATTCTAGCGTGCACAAGTCCAATCGACTGTCGCTCTTCACCGTGACGTCACCCCTGTAACATTTACACCCACAACTAATTAAACACCTATTATCAATAGAAGTGTATGTCAAGCTCTGTTAAATCCCACCGTAGCTCCAGGATTAGCAACTGACCTCACAAGAATTAATGAATATTCAAATACCAAATATTATTCAGCATTTTTTTAGACTAAACTTTCCGGAGCAGTGTTGGCGGGACTCGCACCCACCTTTGTTTCCCGGAGCTGGGGAGCTGCTCCCAAACGATGAGGCCGCGACCTCCCGTGACCCACCGGTGGTCTCCACTCCCCGTGGCCCACGCCGCGAAGCAGAGGATTCTGGGAGCATCGGGCCAGGTCAGAGAGGCCAGGTAGTGACAATGAGGCAGAGAGAACACTGAGGAGGGAGCAGGAGATGAAGGAGGTCAACAGAGGAAAACAAAGTGGTTTCGATTTTATCTTAAGTCCTCCATTGTGCTGTCACGCTCTCGGAGTGAAGTGAATGACTTGTGGCTGCACATGGTTTACTCCGGGACTCACAATTTAGACTGCTCTCTCCATTTGCCAGATCATAGCAGGAGCCAATTAGGAGGCCTCCTGTCTGGTGGACACAATCTGTTACCCCGGTGATGCTGCTGTGATTGGTCAGTCTGGATGTTGTTCCTGTGATAATTGAACAGATGTTAGGTGGAAGGATTATGCAAATGTTCCTACATCTACTTTCCCTTATCACTCTTTATTTTTGCTCCATATCTAACACACACAGTCATTCCAGAGCTCACCAGTCCTCCAGTGCAGGATCTTGAGCCAGGCTTGTCCATAAGCCAGGAACACTCTGTCTCCCCGCGGGCTAAGGGTCAGACGCCCACCTGGCCCCCCTCCACAGCCCGTCACCTGCCCGCTCCAGTGGTGCAGCAGCCTCAGGGGGTCTCGATCCGAACACCGGTTCTCCCACACAGACACCCCTCCCTCAGCCGAGCCGCTGAACACCAGCGGACCCTGAGACTGTGGAGGGCACGGGAGACACGGTTGTCATGGTGATGTGAGTCTTTACCCAGTTTTATGTGTGTGCACATGTGTGTGAGTGTGTGTGCGTGCATGTGAGAGATAGACAGAGTGTGTCTATGTTTGTGTCATAAAGAAAAGAAGTGTGTGAACATTTTAAAATGTACATTACTGTGGTGCTGTTGGTTCTAAATGGATTGTGTGCTTTGCATGATAAACAACAAAGAGGATAACAATGATGCGCTTCGCTTTAATGCTTCAGGCATATTTTGATGACTGCAAATTTAAAAAAAAAAAACGTGAATATGCAGCTGTGGATTTCGAAAAAGGCTTTTTGCTCAGAATCTGTACAGTATGCTCTCTAAAATTGGCCGAGCTTACATCTCAATAAATATCTTTGATTTCCTTTTGAAAGCAATAAACAAGGGCAGCTTGTGTGAGGAGAGGCGTGTAGAATGTAGCCGTCTGATTTTCTGAGCAGAGGCTTTTTCACAAATTAATAACCAAGACTTCTGAGGCTACTTTAGCAGCTTTCAGAGAGAGAGAGAGAGAGAGAGAGAGAGAGAGAGAGAGAGAGAGAGAGAGAGAGAGAGAGAGAGAGAGGGAGAGGGAGAGGGAGAGGGAGAGGGAGAGAAACAGTGGTGTATTTGTGTCAGACATCTTGTTCTAAAAACAGGCGGAGAGTTGTAACAGCTTGAGCATCCTCGGGGCCGACTGTGTCATGGCCAGCGGTTGAGTGACCCACCCACCTGGATGGAGGTGACTGCTTCCCGGTGAGCGTTGATTGACTGGCAGTTTTCGAAAGTGTGCCAGCTCCAGGCTTGAACTTTCCCCCCGTCTGCAGGGTGACAGAGTGTGAGGTTAACATGTGCCGACAGGCGGCTGGCAGTCATTATAGTTGGTCACGGTCAACCCACCTGAGCCTGACTGCCTAAACTGTGTGCCTCCATCTCTCTGATTCAGCCTGATAGCCCTCTGCTACACTGACTAACTCACTGGCAGATGATGCCACTGTGACAGACTCTGCCAACACATTAGTAGGCATATAAGACACACACACCAGTATAAAATAATGCATTCATACCAATATGCATGTGTCTGCTAAGAGCACATGTACGGTGATAGATGTCCGATACAAATACGATGTGATGGGACAATTTCAAACGCCACTTATTCGATCCACTGTGCCACAAGCTCTTAGTTTTCCCACACGCACCATAGTGTCCGCACAGACACACACCTGATCCGGTGACGATGTAGCCGTCTCCCTCTGGCACGAAGCAGAGCGCAGTCACAGCGTTGAATGTGTAGATAGACTTAACACACTGCCCTGGAGGTAACAGGAAAATACTAATTTAATTGACAAGTCACAGCCCACTGGTCCGCCAGAGATACATTGCATAAAAAATGTACACGCACGCACACACACACACACACACACACACACACACACACACACACACACACACACACACACACACACACACACACACACACACACACACACACACACACACACACACACACACACACACACACACACACACAGGTTTTCCAGACAGATCCCCAAGGCACCTTCCACCTTCATATACAATATCTGTGTGTTTTTCATTCTGTGGTTGAGCGTACCAATGTTCAGGGCCCAGATCTTCACGTAGCAGTCTGCAGAGCCACTCAAAATAAACCTCTCCTTGTCGGACAAAGCCAGGGACCTGGCTGATGAGAGGGCAAACAGAGACAAAAGAGCGGGAGGAGACAGAGGAGGAGGAGGAGGAGGAGAGAACAGGGATCAGAGAAAGGGAGACGGAGGAGGACAAAAAGATTAAGCTGAGGAAGGAAGCTGTAAATAAATGATGATGCACAAAATGAAAAAAGACACCGCTTGCAAGAAAGACGCAGCGAGAGAAGAGACGTGATTTAGAAAAGGAGCAAATAATTAGTCAATGGGTGCCGCGTTTACATAGTTCCACTGAGCTGCATCATTTATAGACTTGGTGTTTTAAGTTGGGGTATCGGGTTTAGGAGGAGAGGCCGCTGGAGCTCAGGTGATGGAGGGCTGCCTGCTCCAGACAGACAGTGAACTTTCCCAAGTGTCTAGTGAGGTTATCGCTCACTGGGCCTGATCTGATGAACTGCTCCTATAATTACCAGACCGCAGGACACAGGCATTACTCAGCTTTAGTCAGCGCACATGTAACAAAGTGTGTGTGTGTGTGTGTCCTCACCCAGCCTATTGCAGTATTCAGCGGGAGGTGCAGACAGACAGGTAACCCCACCAGTGTGGCCCCCCAGGTTCTTCTGCTCTGTTGCCGTGGGAACGTGCCACACCTTCACCGTTGTGTCTCGGCTGCGAGGAGCAGACAGATGGACAGAGTGAAAAGAGAGTGAGAGTGAGAGAGAGAGAGAGAGAGGATGCGGGGAGATGGAAGGGAGTAAAGAGTAGGTGAGGGGAGGCAGTAAAAAACAAGCAAAGTTAAAAGGCGTTTGACATAAACCGCAGGAGGATTGAGCCCGAGCGTTTGAGGCGGAGGAAGAAAAACAAACACATGTCAGACAGCGAGGGAAAAGGAGCGGCAGCGTATTAAGAGATAAATTAGGTTGAAATGTTCACTTTGCACATCCATTACGCAAAGAGGAGGCTCTTTACCTTCCAGAAACCACCAGGTTGTCAACGGCAGCCACGCAGGTGACGATGTCATTGTGACCCTCCAGCAGCCTCAAGCGAAACCTTGACTTCTCCCATGAGGCTTTGAGGGATGTGAATTCCGCTTCTGTGCAAAGAAATGATTTATGCAATTAGCAATGTTGACTCATCAGCACCCCAGTTTGTTAATCTACACAGTTCTTCAATATGGATTAGTCTGCCCTTGCAAACGTGTGGAGCTCATTTAGCTCCAAGGATGCAAAACGTTCTCCTGTCTTCAGGGAAGTAAAAACCAACCTTTTTGTTTCTTTTCATACTGGCAGCCACGTGGGATTGTTAGGAATCCTCAGGGCAAACATGTGTAACCTGATTTTAGATGTTAATTACAAATTAAGGCATCGCATTGTACTTTCAGCTGCCTGAGATCAACCCTAATAACGATCTCTTCAGCCGTTTCTTAATTATTCCACCTTCCTGCCGCCGTTGCTGCTCCTCGTCAATGTCCGGACAGCCTCTCGACACCTCGGCCGGCGCCGTCTTTTCCCGCCCTCTGCCCGTCTCCGCTCCTTGCCTGGCAGCAGGTGATGGCGTTGTCTGAGCTCTGAACCGCTCTTCTCCCTTCAGCATCTTGGAGGCTGGAGGCGTTTGTGATGGAAGGGCCCCAGGAGCATCCTCCCTGAGCCAGTGTGGAGAGGAAAAAGCTAAATGAAGAATCAGGATGCAAAAAAGTGCACAGAGCATCCTCTGTGACAGGGAGCAAACCTGTGGAGGATCTCCAAGACCCACACAGACAAAAGCAGCACTTCTTAATGAGCTCTGAGTCTCTATATGAGAGAACAAACATCCACACTGGTTTCAGTCATCTGCACAAGGCCTCGAGTATCTTTAACAGAGAGGACGACATCCCCGAGTGATGTTTACATGGCACATTATGAATTGTAGACAGTTGCCAATTCCTTAAAGTGTGACAGTGTTTGACTCCAGTGTGTTTGGGAAAGACACACAAAAACATCAGAAGCTTCAAAGTGAATGTTGTTGCTTTTGAAGAATTATGCTCCCACCCCACACACACACACCCCACGCACCACCAACCAACCCCCCCCCCCCCCCCCCCCACCCCCCCCCCCCCCCCCACCCCCCCCCCCCCCCGGTACCTCTCCCGCACTTCCTTACACTTGTCTTTTCATCTTCTCCTTTTTTCCGTCTCCCACAGTCCCCAGAGTTTGCTGCGGGCCAGAAAGCTGCAGCTGAAGCTCAGCCAATCTGGAACGCAGCTCCGCCTTCCTGGAGATCTGAGAGGGAAGGAGGCACGAGATTGGTTGTAAACCAAGCTGCTAAATCCACAAGTTGCTTATGTGCTCAACCAACATACTTGGCTTGTCTTGATTTATTAGACTGCAACTGGCAACATGCGCCGTGCTCCTGACTGATGAAATATGCATGAATGAGTGAATTAGGCATGTTAGCCCGATATGAAACGGCTGTTGTGCGAAGGGAGCGCGCCGCCACTCGCACAGTGTCTACTCACTATACTCAGACTGTGAAAACAAATGTGTGATGTGTTTTGTGGTTCGTTTAAAAGCCTGAGAAAATAACCCTGCTTGTGTCATCAGGCTTCTCTTAGCTCGGACTTAGAAATTAAAAATTTTAACCAAAGCTGGGATTGTGGCATTTTCATAGGATTTGGACATTTAATAAGAAGGAAGTGTCTTTTTGTGGACATTGTCTCCCTGACTAGGATGTTTGGTGGGATTTACCCATACAGGAGAGAAAAACTCACAATATCTGTCTGGCTTCGATTTTTCCTTCAGGAGCAACAGTGGCAGAAGTATTTAATATTTGACGTGTTGCAAATTAAAAGTACATACGTATTAGTGTCAGCAAAATGGATTTAAAAGTAATCATGTCCTTGTCCATGTGTTAAAACATTATTCAATTATCATTATTGATGGATAACTGTGACAATGGCACCTCAGGTTGGTCCGAGCTAATTACAGCTAATGTTATTTATATTAATGCATCATTACACATGGATTAATCACATTTAAATTAATCTGAAAAGTCACAAGTAGCAACAGCGTTCAATTAAATATCGTAGAGAAATAAGTGCAAAGTTTCCCTCTAAACAAAAGAGGCAGAAAATGAAAATACTCCGGTAAAGTACTACAAAATTATACTTGTACATGTACTTGATGACAGTGATATAAAGTCTTTTCTGGTAATTTCTACCACTCTTTGTGAGTCTCCAACTTAATGTGAGTGTAAACGTGAAAAGTCTAAATCCATGAACTTTCTCCAACCACATAAAACATGTCTTAATTTGACTTTGACGAGGAGATAATCCCTTATTCATGACTTTATTCTTATTTCGTAATATACTAAGTAACCATTAACCATCACTGCCACATTCTCCTGAGCCGTATGTGTGGGGAAACCATTTTCCTGTT
This sequence comes from Verasper variegatus, assembly GCA_026259375.1. Lineage (NCBI taxonomy): Eukaryota > Metazoa > Chordata > Actinopteri > Pleuronectiformes > Pleuronectidae > Verasper > Verasper variegatus. Next base: position 16,988,605 of record CM048048.1, read on the forward strand.
CAGTGAAGAAATCAACTCAATATTGAGAAACTGTCTTTAAACACACTGGAGCTTCCCTGAAGTTCCTGATGATTCTTCTCTTTTTTCCGGACACACTTTGCTCAAGTTGTGAGAATCTGATCTTCTCACTCCTTCAGGCAAAAGATGACAAATTCCTCCCTCCATTATTAAGAATAACTCATTTTAATCACACGTTTTCTTCTGTGTGTGCATAACCCTGTTATAGCGAGTAAGAAGCCTCGTTTTAAGATATCTGCATAAAAATCGGCTTTATGTAATCACGTGAGCTTAACTACTCTGCACATAAATACTATAAAGCACGTCAGCTGTGTGTGTGTGTGTGTGTGTGTGTGTGTGTGTGTGTGTGTGTGTGTGTGTGTGTGTGTGTGTGTGTGTGTGTGTGTGTGTGTGTGTGTGTGTGTGTGAGTGAGTGTGAGTGTGAGTGTGAGTGTTGCAGCTATGACCTGTTGTTACATGTCCAGGATCTGCTCAGCTAACCACAGTCAATGAGTGATAAGAAACGTGTTGATCCTGTACCTTGATTCTCTCCTCTGGGCTGAGACTGATCTTTATTTCCAGATTCTCAATCTGTCTCAACTTCTTCTGCAGTTTCCTCACTTCCCCCATCTGAGCTTCTCCACAGGCGAGAATCTACACTTTCAACTGAATGACCCGAGCCTCGGTGTCAAATAAACAACATGATGGTTTAATAAATAATGAATAAAAGGGTAAATGAGTAAATGAGTCCAATGTATCACACAGATCCTCGGCGGTTTGTGAGGAGGACGTGTCGCCGGATGTTGACGATACGTTAGACGTGTATAACTGTATTTACACCGCCACCATGTGATCACTTGAGGTATTGCCTTGAAAAACGTGTTTCCATTAGATATAACTGTAAATATGTATTATTTATTCACAGGGACGTGTGTGTGTGTGTGTTGTGGAGAGATGGTGGTTTTGTTTGTATTTACACGCGAGGACCTGAAAGTGACTCTGGCTCGTGCGCTGATCACTGGAGGACACAAACTGTGCAGCCGCGATGCCTTCACCTGCCGCTCTGTCAGCTCGTAATTTCCAGCTTCCACGTCGTAAATGCGATTTGAATGTCAAATCAAACTGACTTAACTTTTTCATTGGGTGGACTAAGCGCTACTTTAAACCATATTACAACTTAAAAAGGACAAAAGGTGTTGTTGAAGGTGTATTCATACTTCATTAATTTGTGTAAAGTTTGATTTCTCACCCACCACGGTCACATCACATTTCTTGTTTTGCCTGACTACACTAAAACTTGGATGTTTCTTTGCTATATATCACTAATGGATGTATTATAATGTGTAAGATGTAATACATATATTATGTTGCTGATCGAACAATATTAATCCATGTTGGTACTAAATCAAAATTACGTATTAATAATTTAAAGTAAAAAAAAGAAAAGTGTATTGAGTAAATGAATAAGTAACGTAAGAGAATAAATTGTGGTATTATAAAATAGACTTGGGACCATTGAAAGTGTGCTATTGCAAAAAGAAGCCCGGTGAAATGGCATGTCATTAAAATGAGCTGAGCTTGAAAAGTTTATTGAATTATTTCAAAATTTCTTATTCGTTACATTATACATATTACATTATATACTTCAGCATAACATTTTGTCAGCTATGAAATAAAATGATCCTTTATTCATCACATAAGGGAGAAATTTGCTGTGTTGCAGCAGAAATAAGAACAGTCATAAAATAGACATAGGAAAAGTAATAAATAAGTAGATAGGCAATATAAGAGCAAGGAAATATAAAATAGAACTATAATGGAAATTATATGTACAGTTTAAACAGAATATATAGTGTGAGCAGAATATTTACAGTGTAATGCATTGCACATTAGCCTAAGAATTGCACAGATAGGAATCAGTATTAAATGGATAAATATTGTAAAATAAAAATAAAAGAAAGATTGTCTTCAATTTGTACTTTGATGTATGCGTATATTATTTTCTTATTACTATTACGCGTGTCAAAACATGTACCTCAGCATAAGAGACACTTGCAGGTCAAAACATATTTGATTATTAATTGCATAAAATCTGATAGAATTATCTTCAACTGAACACTTGAGGCTCTCATAAGTATTATATTTCTTTGTTCAAATTTAAATATATTTCAAACAATAAGGCATGACATCATTATGACACACAACACGATATTAAAAAGACAGCGATTGGCAACAGCAGGACAATATAAAATAAATAAGAAACTTTATACGAAAAGAAAAGAAGAAGAAAAACACACAAGTGGTAAATCTGGTGATTAAATCATAGATTAAAGGTTCAGTGTGAAAGGGATCTATTGGCAGAAATGGAACACCAGGTGTGAACGGGGCCTGTGTTATGTCCTACAGCACGTGGAAGGCATCGTCGCTTTTGCTCCCATCACACCTTGAAGCTGAAACGATCCAAAGTAAAACACAAGCAGAACAAACAAACACATTTCCGGTCACATCTGTGCAGATGTTCCCGCTCCGATCAGCTGACAGAGGACGCGTCACTTCGATTTCACAATTTTGTAGAAAAACGCTCGGCTACCGGAAGTGGCGTCACAGCAGAGCCTCCTTTTGTCTGACGACCTTATCCGGAGGAAGTGAAGCTCAGACGAGGCCGCTGACCGGAGGAGAAAAAAATAAAAAACCAAGAGGGGGTAAAAAAATAAAAAAAACTTGATCGGTTTGCAGGAATTTGGCGACGTAAGGAAACCGTGTCCGAAGCGTCCCGGCGCACAGGAGTCCCGGGCGGGGAGAGAGACTCATCGGTTCCGGTAAACGCCGCCATCCTCCCCGCACTTACTTGTCTTCTTTCAGGCGCATTTGAGCCACTCTGCTGCCGCCTCTCTCCGTCTCCACAGCCGGAAGTGTGTGAGGATGGTCTGCGGGGTTTTTTTTTCTCTCTCTTCGCTTCGGTTTTTTTTTGTTCGTTGGGTTTTTTTCCTCTGGTTATTTTTCTCGACACACACTCACGCACACACACACACACACACACACACAGACACACACACTGAGCTGCCTGCTAACTGTGACGATCAGGCCTGATTAACCACAACATGCGAGCAGCAGAAATGGAGTCCTGCTGTGGAGCTGCACTGAAAACATGTGTCCGATTACGTGCTGTTTAATCAAAGTTACACACGTTTGTTCGTTTGTGTTGCTAAGAGCTAAGTAGCTGGGCCGGATGTAAATAACACAACATTATTGTATTACTGTGAGTCCGCGCTCTAAACCACAAAACCAGGGGATGTACCGAAATGGAAGTTGACCACAAACGATGGTACAAATAATCCAGGTGCATGATCTCTAATGATCATTTATTAGTAGACTGATAGCGAGTGACAGCTTTGAAACGAGTATAACCCAAACCTCAGGGACTAACATGTTGTTTCTGTGTTTTAAGCAAGTTTATGTGTATAGCTCACAGTGCTGTACAAAACACATTTAAGGCATCATGACAAATTATAAAAGCAACATACGAGAATACAAAGAAAGAAGCATTTAAAGAGATTAAAATAGTTAAACATCCATATGGTTTGATCTCTCTGCTTTGATCATGACTCATTGGTTATCAGTCAGTCTACCTCTATTAATCTCCGTTTTTTAAATATTTGAATCTTCCAGTGGGGTCCTACAGGGCAGCCTCACTATGATCTGGGCAAACTGTCTCCTTCGCCACACAGCTTGTGTTGTACTTAGATTCTTGTCATCTGATTTAAAAAATATTTTTTGTGACATGTCACAGTAGTGAAATCGCAGATGTCAACAGCGGCTTCATTTGCAGGATCCTTGTCCAGTTCGATCACCGCCCAACAGTCATGACTTGTGAAAAGGGCCTATTGTAATTCTGAGTATGCACCAACAAAGTGCAATATAGACTGAATATACTCCGAGGCCTTGAGGCAGCTCCCATCCTCATATTACCTGATATTACCTATTACCTTGAATCATAAAGAGGGGCCTTATATTAAAACATAACTTTCATTATTCCTGCTGGTATTTTGATCATAAGGGATAAAGAACATTTAGCATATGCCTGCAGGTGTGGGACATCGCCAGGCTCACTGAGACTGCAGAGGAACAGGCCCCTTGAGTATTTATTACTATTTCTAAATCATTGTGGTAGTAATGTAATATTATGTTGCTGGATTTTTAGGTACACCTAGCTAAAGTTAACGCAGTCTATACAACAGCTCTGCAGTATAACTAAACCTCAGTTTTTGTTTTACAGACACGCTGATTCACCTTTATGGTCATTTTGGCAGCTATAGTTTGTGCCGCTGTTCGGTTGTATTGCATTATACCAAAAGGTTTTTCTAATATTGCTGTCCACCACAGCAGCACCATAAAGTCCAACATTTCTAAATAGTCATAAAGTCAGACTCTGTGATATTTCTCTTTTTGTTTACAGATCGATTGGGCCCTTAACTGCTTTGTCCTGTGGCCTGTGGCCTGTTGGTTGTGTGTTTGTAGTGCTGGCATTTCTGTCAAGTCAGTGAAGTTATTCATTTGTGCTCTTTTTGTGTTGTTGCAGAAATGATGGAAGATTCTCATTTTAATTCATCATATTTCTGGTCTCCCATCCCCACCGTGCCAGGACAGGTGAGACTGGACAAAACACGAATCCTCTACCTTCACTTTTTGCAGTACTTCAGTAGCCAGCTGTACCAAGAGTCTTGAAACAACATTACCATCACTCCAGGAGTCCAGCATGGCCAAATCAATGTCTAATCAAAATCTCCTCCCTCCCTTTGAAAGATTGAAAATGCCATGTTCCTGAACAAGGTGAAGGAGCAGCAGGAAAAGAATGCTTCCTTCAATCCTTCATCGGCATCCCACTACCAGACAGCCCTTCTCACCATCCCCACTAGTGGGACCAAGACAGATGGAGGAGGGCAGATTGGTAGTGTGGCACACCTCCACCCTCCTCACACCACCCAGAACATCACAGTGCTGCCTGTCCCCTCCACGGGCATCATGACAGCAGGTGAGTCTGTTGCTGCTCGGAGAAACCTCTGGCTCGTTTGTTAGTCTGTTTTTGATCCTAACCAAGTTTAATTCCAAATCAGAATCTGAAACAAGGATTTACTTGATGAGTACAACTTAAAATTTGTGCTACATCGAACCTCCAAGCAGCACTATGGGCTAAAAGCAAACTTTTGTCATTAGAATGAGCATCTGTTTGTGTCAGCTTGTGCTACATCCTCAGGGCTTCCCTCAAATAACGTAGCGGAACTTTACTACCATTTATCGTACCACTTGGGCACATAACCTGTCGCTAATACCCTTTTTAACTGAATTCTTGAGATTCCTGAACTTTAAGGACATGTTCATCGCAAACTCTATACTTAGAAAGAAAATTCTGCACCATTATCAACTCTGAATTCTTGGATGCAGCACTGTCTGCATTCTCCTTTGGTAAAGTGTGATTATTTCTTACTTCACAGCGGGTCTAGTCATCACGACTCCTCAGGGAACGCTGGTCTCTCCCACCTCGTCTCAGTCGTTTGTCTCCGGCCATCAGGCAACAACCATGATCGTGTCAGCACTCCATTCTACAGGTGAGCTACACATAATGGCACACATGCATATAAATGTAAAAATGTAGGCAAGATGCTGGTAATGCAGAGAAAACCTGACTAGAGCTTTCTTTCAACAGAATAAATAAAACCTTGCAAGTGAACCAATTTATAATTTTGGTTCACTTTTATTTCTTTAAACAGGGGACCAGGAAATTGGGCCGATAAATTTCACTGAGCAAATTTTTTTCCAGAGCTGTGAAAAGTTATTAAATTCAATTTCTTTTGAGTTCAAAGCACTTATTGATCTCAGGATGTACAAAGCAAAATAACCACAGTATGAGCAGCTATTACTCTCTCATCCAGGCTGTTAGTAACTTGTGTTTCTATCCCTTAAAGTAAAACCAAAGATCTTCCATATAGGAGACGTGATGTGACAGGTTGCAAATAATGTATTTGTTCTAGGAGGCCACATTTTTAGCTTTTCTTTTACATGCATTTACCGAGTAATTGTCAGTTAAAAAAAAATAAGCAGCAGATCAGTAGTAAGTGATTGAGACTTTCTGGGAGGCAAGTCTATTTTTAGCAAGAATATTTTATCTTAACTTTCATGCTTTTGACCTTGGCACAGACAAAAAAGAAGGGGACGGGATGTCCCATGTGGTTGTGATGCCAGCGCCCTCGAAACGAGGCAGAAAGAAGAAGGTGACGACACTGTCCAGGCTCGGTCCTGGAAACGAAACCCTTGTACTGGCACATCTCACAGCTGGTGGCCAGGTAGGAAATTAAGAGATATACATCTGAGATATATTAAAATGATAAAGTCATCAGAGGATTTGAATTGTCACAATCCAATCCACTGATTTGTATCTTTGACTGTTTGTTTATTATATTGTCTTGCTTATTGTGAAGCACTTTGTAACTGTGCTTTTAAAAGTGCTACATACATAAAGTTTAGTATATTGTAATTGGATAAGTAAGCCTTTTAATTATTTATTTTTCTTATTAGGTTGCATCTTTGCAGCATCACAGTGGAGACCCATATGACCTATCAAATGAAGACGATTACCACGGCCCGAAGGACAGCGCTAAGACGTACAGGTACGAGCTGCGAAACATAAAAGCAACAGCCGCTGTTTATCCCCATTTCTCCTTGCTCTAGCTGTGGAATGCAAGCACACCTGTTCTTCTGTGTTCTGTCGAAATCAGCATAGAGTGGTTGTGCTTTTATAAGTGAACTTGGCGCTGCTGGATAGAAGCATCTGACACACATCCAGACACCTCTTCTAAACACACCTCACTGCATGTCATGGCAGAACATGCCTGCTTCGTAGTGGACAGTTAATTTCTTCTCTTAATGTATTTGTGGTACAAATACGTCAGTGCTACGTAGATGCTCTTTTTTGCGCACACTGGACATGAACCTGCTCTCTGCTGTCCTCTTTGTCTTTATACAGCATGCTCTGTCAGTTGTGATCTCTCGAGCACTCTTGTGTCCTGCTCTTTCACTTTATATATTATATACGTACCTTTCCCTCTTCAATTTTCACTGATATCTCCCCTGACATCTTTCCCTGTGTTTATGTGTCCCTTACGTTTGACCGAGCCGAATTCTGTCTCCATCGATTTCTTTCTCTTACTCATTTTTTCTTTCCCTTTTTTTTTGTCTCACCTCCCTCTGTCCACCATTGCTTGATTTCCCTCTCTCTCCTTCCGTCGCCCCCTCCTTATTTTCCTCTCATCTTCCTTTTGTTTTCTTGTATCTCCCTTTTTTTATTTTATTTTGTTTTGTTTTTTTTGTATATTTCTCCTTTCTCTTCCCTCTTGTTCTTCCATCCCGCCCCTTCCCCCCATTTCTGTGTCTCTCCGCCTGTAGGTGCCGGATGTGTGCGGCGACCTTCTTCAGTAAGTCTGATATGCAGATCCACTCCAAGTCGCACACAGAGGCCAAACCTCACAAGTGTCCTCACTGCGCCAAGTCATTCGCCAACTCCAGCTACCTGGCCCAGCACATCCGCATCCACAGCGGGGCCAAGCCTTACACCTGCTCCTACTGCCAGAAATCTTTCAGGCAGCTCAGTCATTTACAGCAGCACACACGGTACTGCAGACCCCCCCACCTCCCCCGCCTTTTTTCTCCCCTGTTACCAATCCCTTACCATATTCCCTGTCGTCTTAACTTGTCCTGCCAAATTCCTTCTTGAAACCCACACTCGTGTCTTCTCCTTCCTCCTGGGGAAGAGAGCGGAGTGGTGTGCAGATGCATATTACACTGCCATGTAGATGTTGGCTCGCATGCTTCCACTTTCAACCAGAAGTGACCTTTTCGTGAAATTAGAATTCAAATCGCACCTTTTTAAGTCGGGCTTCATCCATAAAAAGATTTTTCATAATTTATACACTAATCAAAATGTCCATTAAAAATGCATGGCGCTCTTATACGAATTGAAACAATGAGAATATTTGACCTGTTCTTTACTTTTTCATTTGTGTGTCTGTGTGCGTGTACAATTCTTGCCTTTTTATGTAGTGTTTGCTCTTTACACCTTTACCTTCTATCTGCATGTTCTGTCATTTCCTCTGCCAGTGCTTCTTCCACAGAAACACACACGTACACATTTAGAAATACATTCTGAAATGAAAACTTCGATGCAGACTTAGTTCCATTGAGCTTCCCATGAAATCCATGTTGGCTTTTTCTGACTTTCTCCATTGAATCATGATGCTCAGTAGAAATCCTTTGCTGCCATGCTCTACTTTCATGCTGTTGCTTTGTTTGTGGTGTCCTTAAATCAGTTTTCATTTCTGGAGGCATGTTGATTTTCATTCACGAATTCAAATGAATAAATCAAAATAAATTCTAAATGTAGTATCATGTGTAAATGTATTTTAATAGAACGCGTTGCCTTTACATTTTAAATATCTAAATCTAAAAGCTGGTGCTGAAGTATAGGAGTAAAAGTTTGTAGATGTAGTCTGATGTTTGTGTTATCGTAGATTTAAATTTTTCTACTGATGCGAGTGTCCAAACATGTTATTTTCATGCTTTCGTTTGTCAGGGATGTGTTAGGGTTTCATGTCATGAAAGGTTTTGAGAAATGTATGAAAGTAGAACGTGTCCAGATTATCATGTGTTGTTTTTTTCCCTCAATCTACCCTGATAATCCTATGTTTCCTCTCTCTGTCTGCCCTCACCAGGAATCACACAGAGTCAAAGCCTCACAAGTGTCACCATTGTACCAAGTCTTTTGCCAACTCTAGCTACCTGGCCCAACACATCCGTATCCACACCGGAGTGAAACCCTACACCTGCTCCTTCTGTCAAAAGTGCTTCAGACAGCTCAGTCACCTTCAGCAACACAACAGGTAAGTCAATCATTGCTCTTGGGTTTCTCAACTGTCTCTTCGCTGTCGGTTGTGATCATCCGTAAAGCGATAGGAGTCTGTGTACATACAAGTATTTGTTTGTTTGTCTTTTACACGTACAGGATTCACACCGGAGATCGACCGTATAAGTGCACTCAACCAGGCTGTGAGAAGTCCTTCACGCAACTCTCAAATCTACAGGTGTGAAAGATTTTAGGTTTCTGGTCAAGCACTGCACGTCATGTCTGTTATTCCCTGAAGAGTTAACTGTGACTAAGACACTATTTTACCATCATCCTTTTTCAAAACATTTGTTTCCCAGTCCCACCGGCGTCAGCACAACAAAGACAAGCCCTACAAGTGCACCAACTGCAATAAAGGATACATAGATGCAGCGAGCCTGGAGGTGCACATGTCCACACACACTGTCAAACATGCCCGGATCTACTCCTGTGGTCTCTGCAACCGCACTTATACCTCAGTAAGACACATTTCTGAAGAGCATTTCCACATGAAACACTATGAATCCTGTCACTGGCATCAGACACCTGGCAGCTACTTTATACCGTGTAGTCATGTGTCCACTGTTTCTCCTCTACCTATCCTCCCCTCATCTCAGGAGACGTATCTGGTGAAACACATGGAGAAACACAACCCGGACCAGTTGACCGCATCGGCAGTCGTGGCAGCACAGTCGGCACAACAGAACCAGGGCCAGGGCCAGGCTGGAGCTCAGAGTCGGGTAGACAGCGCAGATGGGGGATCGAGCCGCTCTGGGGGAGCTGGAAGCGGAAGAGGGGGTGGAGGCCAGCAGGGACTGAGCCAGAGTAACTACCCTCAGACAGAAAACATCCCCTGTCCGTTTGACCTTCACCAGTATAAGACAGTGTCTGCCAGTGACCTCCAGTACAAACCAGTCAGCGTGGCTGACATTACTTCTCACAAGGACCTCTGTCTCACTGTGTCAGCATCCACCATTCAAGTAGAGCACCTCAACTCTTAGAGGTAATGAAACAAGGGAGTGTGGGGGATGTGGAAATTAGAATGAATTCAAAAATGCAAGAAATGGAGGATGGCCTGTCAAAGGATCAAAGCAATACTAAGATGAAACAAGAACTTTTGGTCATGTGACTGTGCCTGAAAGATGGTTTGAGGCAGACAGGACCAATGGGGACACAGAATACGAAAGGCTATAATTTTGATTTATTTTTTTAGTTTGTCTCTTATGTTGCTTATTTTCTTTCTGCCTTGTTTGATTTGTTTTCCTTTTGCTTAGCCGCCCTGTCTTAGTATAAAATGCATGTAAAAGCTGCAATAAAGTATGATTCAGTCCATCACAGTGATGGTTTTACAATAGGAAGGGAGTCAAAGAAACAGTACCTCTGTTGTTTTATCACCTCCTGCTCTTCCCTACAAACACAGCTTTGGCCATAGCAGTTTATGGTCTCTCTGTTGATGAAACTGGCAGTTAACTGTGAAGGTAAATTTTTATACTTTCATACAGTCCTTACAGTTTTTACTCGGTGTCGTTACTGTTATTTTGTCAAGAAATATACGACTCCAATTAATTCTTTTGACCTGAAAAGGGATGTAGAGGTTATTTCTTTTTAAGGAAAGAAAAATATCAATCAAGTGTGTGTATGTATATATATATACACACTACCAGTTAATAAATATTGATTATGTCATTAAATCCATAGAACCTATTCAGACCTACTGGCAGGCCTTCACATGACATTCAGGGGAGTAATGTTCCAGTTCACGTTTCATGTTATCCTATTGTACTGCTTTGTGTGTATGTCCTAAAAGTTATGTTACAAACATGTACTTGCTATTATACTACCACAATAACATTTATAATACTTCTTTATAGACATACTGACACATCTGAAGTTTATGGGGATTTTCTGCTTTTAATACAATAAACCCTCTGAAATTTTCTCATCAGCTTATTTTTTTTCTTCTGTCCCAGTTTACTGCAGTATCAAATTTTGACTATCATGCATGTACACCCACATCTTTGACTTTATCTTTCCTGTTGTTTGTACCCTGGTTCTGACTCATCAAATTATATTTTTGGTTCCTATCACATCTGTTGCATTGCTAATCTGCATATAACAATGAACCAACATATTAATTAATTCACTCGATTCAGATTTTTATTTGGATCTGCACTCAACAAGATAAGACTTAGAGGATTGAATGGCTTCTTCCCTGACCCATACCTCATCCTTCCACCAAGTTCTGTGGTAATCCATGTGGTATTATTCGCTTACAAACAAACTGACAGGGGTGAAAACATAACTTCCATGGCAGTGGTAATAATTGTTTGCCATAGTAGCTTTGTGAAGGGATACCAATTTGGGGCTGTAACAATTTCTGTATTATTTCCCCCAAATAATTCAGTCTATAAAATGCCAGAAATATTAAAAAGTCCCCATCACAGTTTCCCAAAGTTCTTAGTTTTATTGTCATTCCTAAACACGAGGTACCGGTAAGCAGCAAAGAACACCAGCATCTAAAAACTAAGCAGGAAATAAACACAATGAAATAAAAACAATAGCATCTCAAACAAGACAAGGCTAAAAAGTATGTCGATTTTAAAAGGTGATAATGATTGGTTGATAAATATGAGTATAAATATTCAAGGGTGATTGCACATACAAGGGTCACTGTGGTGTGTGGGTGGTGTTGCAAAGTAGAACTAAGATGATCTTCGGGATGTGTTTGACATTAGACAGAGAGGTGAACATCATGTATATGTGCTGCATGTTGATGTTAACAACATGTATTGATGCTCAGGTGTATTTCTGCTCTTCAGCCTGTCTGCTCTGCAGGAATGTGCAAATGTGTGAGGTGTTTACAAAAGTGGACCGTACCAATGAAGAGGAGGTGGGGGGGGGGGGTTACTGTTAGATAAAGAGGACATTTCCACGGTAACTGTTTGTAGTGATACTCAAGGTGAAGCTATTTAACTCTTATAAAAGTGTCTTTACACGCAGGGAGGGTTAAATAAAGCCAGAATGAACCGAATGAGTGCGGGTTGGTGTCGCCTCGACGTGGTGTCGCCCACCATTCTCTGCAGTGGATGTGGCGTCACTGGAAAGTGTAGGAGTCGAGAAACTTCACCCATGTAAATAACGTCAGAGCGAAGCTGTGGGTAGCGACACTCAGTTCACAGAGAGTTATACGTTTATATTAAACAGGTAGTTGTTGTTGGGGGTTTTGTTCAAATATGCCCCGAAAAAAGCCATTTAGCAACAAGCAGAAGAAGAAACAGCTGCAAGTGAAGCGGGAGAGGAAGAGAGGTAACTACATCTGCCGCTAGCGTCACCCTGCTAGCGTTAGCACTTAGCTAACGGTCCGCGGAGCACGGCTAACTCTCAACGTGCTTCGCCGGCTAATTGTGTGCGCGTTTGTCTGCGGGGCTGATTCGTGATTTAACCCAGACGTCCAGCTGAAGCACGAGACAGGTTAACACGGAAACCGACGCTGCGTGTTCAGTGTTAGCTAGCGGTGAGGACAAGCCGCATGACACAAGTCGAACCTGCGCTGGGTCGATAACATGGACCTGCCTGCGTGTGGCTGAAGCGCTCAAAGGATTGTTATTAGCTAACAATACGAGACAGGAGACAGAGAGACAGGACTGTGTGAGTGAACTGTCACCCTCAGGTTATTTTCACCTCTTAAACCACTTTAATGGGGATCATATGTTGATTAAGAGATTTCCAGGAGCTGGATATGTGTTTAAAGTGGTTTAATTGAGTTTAGCATTTTTAATGTACTTAACCTTTCTCTTGCTTTGTGCTATGAAGCTGCTATACAAATAAACTTGCCTTCATTTTATACATTTCAGAAAAAACATTAAATATCTTAATATTCTCTCCATTTCTTGAACTGCAGACTTAATAAGAATTAGAATTCACATTTCAGCATTTTCTTGAAATCTGCACCAAATTACACACACTCATAAATATCAGTCCCCTACACGTGCCTTTTTAAGGTCCATGAATGATTCTCTGAAAGGCAATAACATAACAAACAAACGCCTATATTGAAATGTTAAAGAGACTGAAAAACAATCCTGAATCTGCCCCCTGGTTCAGATCCACACCAACATTTGAATGTGTTCTACCTTGGTTCATGCCCCACACCTATACAATATAATTGGGAAAATGCATGTTAGTTTTTCCAGAGTAAAAGGCAACAAGGTCAAATGTCCTGAATGAGATATTCAATTCACTGTCGCATAACACAAAAAGCATAACATTTGTAAACAGCCAGTATGATCTTGGTATCGGTGTGTGCTGTATGCCTGTGTTTGACTGTGATTCCTGGTATTTGCCCCTCACTTCCAGGCGACACAGGTTCTGGTCCGAGCAGCCGTCATGCCAGCGTGGAACGAGGAGGAGAGCGACAGTCGGATACCTCAGACAGTGAGACCACTGATGTTAGAAGAATGAACCAGCAGCCTTTCAGCAGAGAAGGTAGATATGACCCCAACAGGTGAGTTGTCAGTACCATTACTAATACTCACGTTGATTCACTTTCATCTGTGTCTATTGTTATATAGTTTTTATATATAGGAACCTAAAAAAACGTACATGCTTTGCAGCAAACCACACATTGGAAATGTAATGTAACCCACAGTCTAACAAAGTGTTAATACCCCCTTCTTACTTCTCTCTTAAGGTTCCGACTGCACTTTGAGAAAGAAAGTAAAGAGGAGGTGGAAAAGAGAAAGAAGGTGGCCATGGAGGACTTCTTGACGCCAGTGTCAGACAAAGAACTTGAAATCAACATCGATGACATCTATCCCTCAGATAAAGGTCTTGCTGTTTTTTAAATGCTTTCCACATGACAAGACTCAAGCAGATGAGAGGAGTAGGTGAATGGAGTGTGGGTCAACGCTTGACACACTGAAACTTGATTATCCACTTATAGGTCTTGGTTTCCCACGACGGCCGCCCTGGAATTATGAAATGACACGAGAGAACCTGCTGAGGAAAGAGGAGAAGTCGTACAGAGAATACCTTGAGGATCTTCACTCCAGGAACCCACTTGGCTCCCTCAGCCACTTTGAGCACAATCTTGAGGTAAGTAACTTAAGAAACATGATGCACTCTTAAGGACATATGAATTATTAAAGTCCTAGACTGGGGAAACATTGTCTCAGGGACCTAAAATGATACGAACAAAGGTGATAATTTCTGTTAGATGTAGGAAACGTGGTACTTACTACACAACTCCATCCTTTGCATTAAATCACCCAACAAGGAATAAAGTACAGATCAGACCTTACCATTTTTCTGGTGAACCAGGATCAGTTAAATTCATTGTTCAGTTGTTCAGTGTACCTGCTTCCTTTTTTTTTTATCTGCAGACTCACTTTGCTACTTTAATCTGAAAGATATAAATGTTATGTAGCGTATAACTCCAGGGTGAACAATAAACTTAATGTGTCATTCCGGTTGCATCATGTAGAGAACGGTAAAAAGTATATGACTTAGCTGCATATTGTCTAGTGTTTTCCTCTGGGAACAAAGTATCATCAAATCTTATCTCCATGCTGTTCCATTGCTCAGGCTGTGAAATAATAACATTGTTTTTCAAAACTAAAGAAAACCCTGCTGATCATTTAATTGTGTGTGGGCTGAGCTCAGGCAGCACATCACAGCAGATGCAGCGCTGTATCAGTTGGTGATGTAATAAGTGACTGATTATTCTAGAGATGATGGCTATTTAAGTGGTGCAAAGGTATCAACATGATATCATGTAGAACACATATGAATACGCTGACAGGTTGTTTCGTCTTCAGGGCCTACTATTGATTTGATAGCATCAACATTGAGAAAACTTTAAATTTAATAATAAATATCAACTCAAAGTAGTTTTTTCTTTGACCATTCTTTCATAGTAAACTGTGATGCTTAGAACCACAACAGAATATGTAAATTCATGAACTTAACTTTGTTTTATACCAATAATAACCCTAACCCTACTTCCCTTTTCTTTGTTTCAGACATGGAGGCAGTTATGGAGAGTGTTGGAGATGTCCGATGTTATTCTGCTCATTGTGGACATCAGGCACCCGGTATGTGATTGTTTTACCATAAGCCTTCATAATGGATCAGGCCACTAGATGGAGACACAGTCAAGATCCATCTCCAAACCTGATGTGTTTATTATTTCTAATTTTTTTTACATGTCATTTTTTTAATTTGTTGTGTTTTTTGGAGGTACAAAAATAATTGTTCACATTTTCAGATACTTATTTTTTTGCTGAGTATATATATATATATATACAATTCTGTACCCTGGGTAGATCTCAAAGTAATAACAGATTTTACCAAATATGTAAGTCAGGCAAATAATAATATTATCCCTCCTTTTATTAATGCAAACGGAAATGTTGTTAGGTCTGACTTAATAGAATCAAATTGTAAATGAGAAGTTGGGTTTAGTCACAGCAAAACTTGGCCTGTATTGTGTAATGAGTGTTTTGGAAAAATTAGACAGTTCAATCAGCAGTTTAATGCAGCAGCGTCTCATGTATTATAGACTGTTAATCAAATACTTTTTATTCTATAAACTACTATATACTGTATACATTTATTGTTGTGATCTTGTAAATGAAGTGTGGAAAATGGTTTGACAGTCTACTCTTTGTGTGTGTGTGTGTGTGTGTGTGTGTGTGTGTGTGTGTGTGTGTGTGTGTGTGTGTGTGTGTGTGTGTGTGTGTGTGTGTGTGTGTGTGTGTGTGTGTGTGTGTGTGTGTGTGTGTGTGTGTGTGTGTTAAACAGAAAGTAATTCATTCTCAACAAATCACAAGACTCGTGCTTCTGTCACTTTATTTCTAAGTTTTATTCCAAATCTACTTAATGTGGCGTGAATTTAGTTCCGGTTTCCAGTTTCAGTGCTAAGTTAAAAACAGCTCAGCTCATCTTGAGCCTATTAATAATGACATGATGTAGTGGTTTATTTGTCGAATGGCTCATAATTACTATTTTAACGAGGTGTGTCCTCATGTGAACCTCCTAGGTGCTGCAGTTCCCTCCAGCCCTGTACCACTACATCACAGGAGAACTGCAGAAGCAGGTGATGCTGGTGTTGAACAAAGCCGACCTCTGTCCTCCTCCACTGGTGATCGCCTGGAAACACTACATGACCTCTCAGTTCCCCCACCTGCAAATAGTCTGCTTCACCTCCCACCCTGGGCAGCCCTACAACACAGGTGAGGAGAGGGAGAATACAGGGAAGGGGGAAAAAACGGGATTGTAGTGAAGCCTAAAGAAATACAACATCAGACAGACATTAAGAATGTCTCTCTCTCTGCTGGTTTATAGTCCTCCAGAAGAAGAGGATGAGAAGGAAGGCTGACTGGAGTCATGGTGGAGGTCCTACAGATATCCTGAAAGCCTGTCAGGAGATCACAGCAGGGAGAGGTGGGCATGTGCTCTTCATCTTGCGTACTTATCATAAAGCCTTTATAACAGCGCAGGCATTAAGATGACCACATTTCTTCACAGTTGACCTTTCCAGCTGGGATCAGAAGATTAAGAGAGATGCTGTTTCTGAGAGACCGAATGGGGACCAATCGGATGAGGGAGCGGAGTCTGTGCTGGTGGAGCATCAAAGTGACAGCGCTATGGAGATGAGCAGCCCATCACAGGAGCTCTACAAGGATGGCATCCTCACATTGGGTTGTATAGGTATGATACATCCCTGTGTTAATTGAGCTGTGTAACCAGGTTGACTGAGCAAATTATTAAAACAAATCCAAAGATAGTTCCTCGTGAAGAAAGAAGACTATAAAGACGTTAAGTGGGATTTCTCAACTGTCTTTTGGTAGTAACACCAGATAATTACAGCCAGACAAAAGATGTACAGAAAGTAGTACAATCCAGGTTGTCTGCACCATTCTTTACCTTTGTAGGTTTAAATTTGCATTAGCAAACTGAGCTGAAGACCATTATCTGATATTAAACATAAACCCATCCTGTTTTTTTCTAGGCTTTCCAAATGTTGGTAAGTCGTCTGTTATAAACACCCTGGTGGGGAGGAAGGTGGTGAGTGTGTCTCGAACACCAGGCCACACCAAATACTTCCAGACG
Organism: Verasper variegatus; assembly: GCA_026259375.1. Taxonomy (NCBI): domain Eukaryota; kingdom Metazoa; phylum Chordata; class Actinopteri; order Pleuronectiformes; family Pleuronectidae; genus Verasper; species Verasper variegatus. The sequence goes on from CM048048.1 coordinate 17,005,646, forward strand.
TACTACCTCACCCCGACAGTGAAACTGTGCGACTGCCCCGGACTGGTGTTTCCCTCACGTGTCAACAAACAGTTACAGGTACGAACTCTGTGTGCTAGAAAGCAGGTGTGACTCTGAGTTTACTCACCTGTTTAGGCTCAGTGGAAACGTAATTGTGTTGAACAGAGCCTTCACCACCACCACCACCACCACCACCTTATACAAAGCTTGTTTTCTGCAATGACTCCCCAACTTTTCAAACTTTTCCGTTTTTGGATACAACCTTGCCATGTTCAAAAATTATTTTAGATCTCTGTTTGAATTTCCTCATTGAGCCTTTTCTTTATACCTCTTGTTTTTTTGTTTTGATCTCTGCTTTTATAGATTCTGGCAGGCATCTACCCAGTGTCTCAGCTGCAGGAGCCCTACAGCTCAGTTGGTTATCTGTGTGAGAGGACCCCCTTCCTCTCTGTTCTGAAGCTCAAGCATCCCAGCTTGCTGGATAATAAACCCCATCTGGGAGACCAGGGATCAGAGGGGCTTAGATGGACTGCTTGGGATGTGTGTGAAGGTAAGATGATTCACTGACACACTAAACATCTAATGTTGTGTGAGGTTGGAAAAGTTTGTGCAGAATAGCAACCACTTCTTACCAGCCCCCAAGTTATGGCCCATTATCGATTTGTAAAATATCAACACCATCATACACACCAAATAGACAATCCCCCTCTTTGAGACAGTGAAGTAAGAGACTTTTTTCATTCTATCTTTTTTCGTCTCATTAACAATTCGTCTTTATTTTAGTAGTATCTGGCATGTCTAGCTTGTCTGCAGCACTTATTCTAAAACAGCTGGATACAGTAGTTGTTACTGAAACAGGTGTAAATATAGCAAATGTTTTTGCATAATTGCCTGCCCCCGATTTTGTGTTAATGGCAGTTCATGTGAAATTATCTTAAAATAAACTTAAGTTCCCATGTTCATTTGAATGAAAACACATTTGGATGCATTTCTCCATCGCACACAGGAATAAGCCATATTATGGTTTGTTACACAGATAATACTTGTTGGTGGAATTCCCCCCATGTGTTAAACTGTCACCAAGACTTGTCCCTTCCATCACTTTTTGCGTTCTTTAGCTTGGGCGGAGAGGAGAGGATACAAGACTGCAAAAGCAGCTCGCCACGACGTTTATCGTGCAGCCAATAGTCTCCTGCGGTTGGCAATTGACGGCAGATTGTGCCTTTGCCTCAGACCACCTGGCTACAGCTGCCTGAAAGGTAAAGGATGCTCTCCCATGACTAATGGTTTCAGCTTCAAGTGTATTTGCAAAATTGAAACAATAGGCGGGTAGAATTGATTTATCATGATGATTATTTATGGTCTACAGAGCATTGGGAAAATCACCTAGACCTACCGGAAATAATGGCTCTACTAGGAAGGACGACCCAGGAGGAAGGTGGTGGAGACAGGGAAGATGAGGAGGACGGAGAGTCCAGCACCGAGCCAGAGGAAGAGAGAGACAGGGATGCAGACGATGATGAGGATGGGGATGATGAAGATGAGGGGATTGGGCAACCAAAACAGAAGGAGGAAAAGCCATCTGGCTTCACTGTCAACATGTACAACGTCCTTCGAGAAAATGAGTGTGAGTGATAGTGAAGGGAAAGGACGAGCAGAAGAAATAAATTCCTGACTTTTCCCCCGACCACCCCAGTAAATTTCTCATTCCTTCTTTTTCCAAAGGCTGCATTCCTTCTCATTTTTTCTTGCGCATCCACTCCATTACCTTCTCTGTACATTAACATGATCGATTCTAATGAATCCCCCCCGTCTCCTCCCTATAGTAAACAGAGCATATTCATGTATTCCATGTTGTGCCCATGCTCTGCTTGTTCATAGATGAAGCTTCTTCATAAATGTTGCTTCAAGGATTGAGTTTTGTTTGGTTTGATTATATCTTCTTTGTTTTGTTGCATGGACTTCTGACATGACAAATGAACAAGTTACTTCCCTCAGCCTGAAATAATCAAGCAACCAATTTTCAACCTCTTTATTGATAAGTGACCTCACAGCTGAGATGCCAAAATTCAAGAGAGAATTAAAAAAAGATAATGAATCCGGGGCAATGTCAACATGATGTCACTGACTGGAGCAGCCATTTGGCTCGCAGAGCAGCTTGAGATTTAAGACCACGACTCTAACTCATCTTTATAGAGCACGCTATGTCTCAACTTTGGTTAAAGGGTGGATTCTGGGAGATAAAAACAATTTTACTCACACTTTTTTCAGTTACCAGTGTTACGGCTCAGTTCATTTATTCATTTTTTGTATAATTACCTTGGTTTTGATTTAGGTTATTCTGTATCTGAAATTGATATTTTATTTGGTGTGGTTCTACACAATACACAGGTCATTTCAAAACATTTCTTGGAATGCGGGGAGGGGAAGGAGTTGCGTTGCTGGACGAGGCCGTTTCAGGAATTTAACCTGTAGTGTTTTAACTACTACAAATATCCATAGATGCTTACAGAGGTTTACAGTATTTAGTGCAGGATTTGGCTGCAACCATTCAACAAGTTTAAAAGCTACTGGCAGCACAGTTGAACTGATTGAACATTTGTTAAAGGGATAGTTTGACATTTTGGTTGATCTGTGTATTGGCTTCCTTGCCAAGTTAGATGAGAACATTGATCTCATTCTCATGTCTGTACGGCAAATGTGAGGATAGAGACAGGAGACAGTTAGTTAAGCTCAGCATTTATGGGCAAATCTGTTTCTTGGAACCAGGTATCCAGGTATTAACTTCACCTGACTGAGCAGTAGAGGCACTGCAAGCTGTGGCTGAATATTCTCCATACAGACATGAGCGTAGTATCAATATTCTCATCTAAATCTCCTCAGCAAAGTGAATAAGTGCATTTACCAACATGTTGAACAGTTACTTTAACAAAAGAGAGATAGAGAGACTCTACAGCTTCAATTTATCTTTCTTAACATTTACACACATAAAAATGTAACCAAGACAGTGGTCAGATTGAAGCTCTGGTCCTGCAATGCTGTTGCAACACCTGCAAATGTTTCTCATATTTTTTTAATCTAACTTTCTCTTTAGAAAAAATTAGAGCAGCAACGAAGAAGAAGTGATTTCTGTGATCAGATCTTTACGTAGATGTGTGTATTTTGTCGCCAATGCCCAACCGGATATTTTCAGCAGTATCGGAAGCATTTCTGATGCTGGTATCGAATCATCTCTAAAGACAAGTTGGACCAGTCTCTCTCTCTTTATCTCTCTGTGATCTGCAATGGCCCTGCTACAATCCCGAGTGCTGTAATATTATTATTATTATTGTGTGCTGCTGTCGTACCTCATTTACATGGGAAGTCTATAGCACAGTGCTGTGTTACTGTGTAATACATCACACTGCAGCCACATGCAGTCATGTCTACCATTGGTACAATGTTAAATCAGATACTCAACACTACCATAATGTTATAAACACAACAGATGTTTGGCTGTGTTGATGTGGATATTCTTTTGTTGTTTTGAAATATTAAAAGTGACTGTGTTGGGAGATTGTGCTGTGAAAGGCTTGAGGTGTGTTCAGGCTACTTGCTGCATTCCTCATTTCATTCCTACCATACCTGATGATGAACTGGACTGCTTTCTGCAATAAAAGAAAATAATCATCGAAAACCATCTTTGTGTTTGCAAGTGGGCTCTTATTGTGTTTAATTATAAATTGTATATTGTCAGGGAAAGTCTGTTCTTTCAAGGTTGGGCTCTCTGCAACTTGTTTTACTGGAGAAAGTCACACACACACAATGCCTCAAGTAACTAATTTCTAATGCACATAATCCTGGTTTCAATTTTAGGTTCTGAACTTTTCCTTTAAATAATTTGACTAGGACATGAAGGGAGGTTTGTGAAGTGGATGAGCTTTGTCAAACTAATTACCGCACTTGCTATACAGCCTGAATGTCAAGTAGATGTTGAGATATAATTAATATAGTAATGCTGTTCTAAATATTTCTACACATGGCCACACTATCATTATCTCTGTTATGGCCAAGAGATTATGGGATAGACTTCAACCTGTGTAGGAGGCGCGGAAAATGAATAAATCAATGTGAAAAAGCTACGATGTCATAAATCAGGTTGAAAGAAAATATTTAAAGACTCCCATATTTCATTATAAGAAATACTTGGTATGCACTGAATGTGATTTGTTTGTCCTCTAAAGAGGCCTTGAAACACTTCCGCACAGGGAAATGCTGTGATTCTGCATCTATAACAACAGTATTTGTTTATCAAAGCACTGCTACTTTTCAGTTTCATTCCACCGTGTGTCTTACATGACTATTTCAAAGAAAAAGCAGGATATGATCAGGACAAAGAAAATGGCTTAAACGTGACTCAGAGGTTTGTCCACTGCGCCGCTGCTTTTATTAACTGTGAAACATATGGAATAAATGATCACCTCTCCCAGCTTCTAATAAACCTGTTTCTATAGTCATCTGGTAAAAATGTGACACATATCACTGAGATTTACGTCCAATTTGAGTGCTTTATGTCGGTGTTATTGTGGGATGACTGTACTGTGTTTGTCAAAATTATTCCCAACTCTCGACGCCTTTCCAGCCCTCCTGTCAGAGTGGATCTGGCTGCTGCCACAGTATTATCTCATTATGTTTATTGTGACCCACTGGGCACCCTTCATGAGAGAGCTGAGACAGTCTGATGATAATCACCGCTGAGGACGGCTATAATCATTATTTACGGGATGGAAGTGGGTGGAATTCCCCCCTCATTTTGCATAATTTGGATTCAGTGCCAACATGTAGTTGGAGTTGCTATTTGCTAACTAGATAAAGGGAAGAGAGGAATCATCACGAACTGTTTCCAAATCGCAGCCGGAGCCACTGGCTGCTTTATTTCCTCTGCTAAAGCTCCAACTATGCTGTGGCCCTCAAACATGTTTGGCAATAATTACACCCAGACAAAGACCCCAGATTTACTGGTGCGTGACACCGTAAATTTCTAAACTGTTAATTCAATTCTGCTGTTGTGCCCATGTGGTTTGAATTCGCTCTTTTCTATTTTGTTCCTCCCCCTTCTTCTTGGAAAGCTTTCTCATGACGCAATCAGGTTGTTGTGGGGAGTCTTGCCCTCTTTCGCCTTTCGCCCCCCCCCCCCATCTCGTGTTTGGCCCCGTGCGTGCTCCCTGTGTGACCCCAGCTAACATGTGGGTGAGGTCAGGCAGTAATGAATTGGTTTCATATGAGAGCCAGAGCATAGGCAGAGCCGAACAATTCATTAGTCTGGGTTTATGTGCTCCCCTGGGCCTTAACATCACACACACACACACACACGCAGACACACATACAGGTGAGATAGGGTGAGAGAGAAGTCAAGGTACAAGTGTGTTTGGAAAAATCTAATTAAATACAGTCTCCCAGCTGACTTTAAGTCCCCATTAAAGTGAATTATACTTCTGCTGTACATCTCATCTGGCAGGTACACATCTGTGGTCACTAGAGGGCTATGAAAGCATGGCTCTGAGTCTTAGCTGCAGTTAATAGTCAGGTGCATTCAGCTGATTGTGCACATGTGAATAATGTGGGGTGTTAATGGTGTTGTATAATAGCAACAATGCTCCGTTTTATCACCTTTATAGAAGCTGTTATGTGGGCGCATGCTGTCACCGACTGTACAACAGCTTTATCTGTGCGTGTGTTAACACTTGTTGGTCTCACAGTGAAGTTTTCCTGCAGTTTTATTGGATCGTTTCCTGTCTCGTGTACCTCGGCAGTATAGGTGAATCTGTTCCAGAAATCCACACACTTTTCCCTGATATACAGAGACCACACACGCACACACACACACACGCACACACACACACACACACACACACACACACACACGTTGATTTACAGCTCAGGCAGTTGTCCTCAACCCCCAGTAGCGCCGTGGGGGGTGACAGGGCTGGATGTCCTCCTCAGCTTCTTCCCTGGTTGTTTTCCACAAACATATAACTGACAGTGGAGGAAAGTAACTGAGCACATAACTTTTTATAGTTGCTACATTTCAGATGAGGATTTTGCATTAAAGACGATACAGTTTGTGGTGTGGTGGTTGAGGCCTCCAGTCACATGCTGTTAGTGATTCCACCGAACAGACATTCCTAAACTTTGGCCCATTAATCATCTCACAACCCATCAGGTTCTTCATGTGACCCTTCAGAGGAGCGGGCCGTCTTGTTAGGAACCAACTAAACTGCACAACTGTTTTGGTAAAAAGCTTCACATTTATCCATCAGTAAGACTTAATACACAGTATTTGTCACAGGGTCATTTTTCTGTAGAATGAGTACTTTTACATATCCTTATAAATAGGATTTTTAATGTAGGTATTTTACTTGTAATTTGAGTATTTTAGATTATAGTATTTGTACTTTCATTTAAGTAGGGTGAGTGCTTGGTCCATGACCGATAAAGCCACTGATTTTAAACCAGAATGGCACTCAGTGGAGCGTATACCTCCGCCAAGGCCCAACAGTCCCCTTGTGCCCCATCTTGCAATGTTAAGAAAGAAAAACTAAATCCTGTTCCAGTTCTTTGTTGGCCCATACCACATCTTTCCACTAAGTTTCAGGAAAATCCATTCATGTGTTTTTGTGTAATCTTGCTTACAGACAAAAGCAAATGGACAGAGGTGAAAACACAACCACGGTGGTAAAATGGCAGAAAATCACTGGAGCTTTTAGAGTCAAAATATTTACACAAAACAGATTTAAGCTCCGTTCAGGTTAAATGTTTCTTAGTCAGTGCAGACATGTACAGTTAAGATAGATAAAGAACTCATCCAGGTGATTGGACCACACCCATATTACCACAAACCGAGCACAATGAAGAAAAAACAGACTCTCTTTCTTTTAGCGCTCATCACTTGGCCCAGCAGCACGTCAGCGTGGGGTGAACCCAGAAACAATATTTGCCACAGTGAGCATTCAACACGATGTGGACAGAGTCGCTTTCCCCATATTCCTCCTGCAGAGAGTCACAATACGGCAGCTGGGTTTGTTTGTTCGGTGGACTTGAGTTTGAGTGTGGAAAGGACCGGCTCTCTGTTTGAGATAGAGCTCTGCGAAACACAAAGCACTGCCAGCACAAACTCAGAGGGGTTCAGTGTTTTATAGCTCACTTATACTGTCAATAGGTGTGGCTTAAGTATTTAGACTGTGTGTTTGTTTAAGTGTGTTACTAGTCCCCATAGTGTAAAGCATTACTCTTCAAGTTGAAGACAAGTTTTAAAGGTCCAGTGTAAGATTTAGGTGAAAGGGATCTATTGGCAAAAATTGAATATAAAATAATCCTACTGTTGTTTTCTCGAGTGTGTTTCATCTAATTTGTACAAATTGTTGTTTTCTTTGCCCTCGAATGGACCCTTTATATTCAAATACTTTATATTTATAGAGGGAGTGGGTCGTCTCTACGGAGGCCACCATGATTTTACAGTCGCCCAGACTGGACAAACTAAACACCTTTTGAGATTTTAGGGCAACTGAAGGCTGCCACAGGTTCTCTTTCATGTTTGGAACATGATACTTCACCACTAAATCTAACACACTGAACCTTTAAGGTTAGGGTTAAGGTTAGGGTTAGGGTTAGGGGTTAGGGTTAGGGTTAGGGTTAGGGGTTAGGGTTAGGGGTTAGGGGTTAGGGTTAGGGTTAGGGTTAGGGTTAGGGTTACGCAAGTACTAACTATGGTTAAGGTTGGAGTAAGTCTCCAGGAAATCAATGTTAGTCAATGTAAGTCAATGTAATGTCCTCTAAAGTCAGGGAGACATGACTGTTAGTGTGTATGTGTGTGTGTCTGCCTGCTTGTGCATGAATGAGACCTAACTGGTCATTGGCTTGTGTGTGTGTGTGTGTGTGTGTGAGTGAGTGTTTGTGTCTGACCCTGTTTGTGAGTTGGAGCCCATGTGTCAATAGGTATTTTTAGCGCCACCTCTCACTGCTTTGCAATGGCACTCATTTGCACCCTTCTGATTCCTCCCCACACCCCCTCCTCCTCACCCTACTCACCCACCCACCCACCCACCCTGTCCTCGGCACCTTCAAATCTGCCACAACATTCACTCTCACTGGAAAGAGCCAGCAACAGCCTGCATGAAAGTTTAAAAGAAGGGAGGCAGAGTTTGACATCCAGGGGTTGGAGATGGGGAGAAGATCAGACTTCAGTTACCATGGCGATAAACTCTGGGCATGGCATTCAAAATTGCTCAAATAACTCTTTTGTCTCTCCCTTGAGCTTTGGCCAATTTGGATATTAATAAAAATCAATTAAAGGATAGCTATGATTATATGTTTGTTAGACAAAGACCCTGGGAACATGGCATGGCCGTGAGAGACAGCGTTCAGCCAAGTTTAAACCGTCTGAGCCCAGGAGCAGGGGTGTGGAAAGACCAAACATGTAATTGGTGAAGACAGTAGGTGGCGGGCCAAACAAAGAACATCAGAGCACATCCGATCGCGGCTGTGCTGAGTAATTCCCACAGCGGGCGCTAATGTTAGCAGAGCAGAGAGATGGGAGAGGAAAAGAAGGCCATTCATTCAGCGGCTGTGGTTCAGACAGGTGAGAAAGGGAGGGAGGGAAAGGGGGGGGGGGGGCAGGAAAAGGGGAAGTAAAATCCTGGAGCGGCCGCAGTGACAGTTTGAACAGAGGGCAACAGTTGGGAGCCTCCTGAATACCATAGCACGGGCAGCAGTCCTCAACGCTGTTAGGTTTGTGTGTGTGTGTGCACAGATGAATAGCAGGGGATTTCTGGGGTGGGGGGGGGGAAACCTGACACCCAAAGAGAGTCTGCATCCCCCCCCTCACCCTCCTGCCTTCCCCCGTCCAGCCACGAGGAGGAGGTGGCACAAGTGCGCCGCTACAGCTGAGAGGGTCTCCAGAGACTCCTCTGACTGTGCGAGGGGTCATCTGGACAATCCCACCTCACCCACAGCCTCCCACCCACCCCACCCCATATCTCCCCACATTCCCCTGACAACACTGAGCTCATCGCACTTCACACACACACACACACATCCAGCTGCACGGTCACAAGGACGCCTCCAGAGAGGATAGGATTTAAGCAGCAGATACTGAATCTCTGAGAGAAGCAGCAGGATGGTGTGAGGCCGTGGAATTCAGTCTGTGTGAAAGTGCTCTCCTGTATAAGTGAGAAATAGTTTGGTTTGAAAATGATAATCTAGTGCTCGGAAATAGTTTTTCTCCATTTTCTCCTAGTGTCACCCGCAGGTCAAACATTTTAATTAGCACTATGTGTTGACCAAATGCTAAATTGCTAATGAGCAGTATGAGGGGTAACATGTTAAAGCAACATGCTTTATAGGCTCTTTCACTTGTGAAGAAAATACAACAATCTCCAACTTAAAAATAGAAAGACAACGGGGAATAGACTAAAAGTGAGAGGAGCTGACACAAGTGTTTCCTCAGCCAACACCTAAAAGGAGAGCTCCAGGGCTGTGATGCCCACCGCGACCCACCCACCTAGGAAACTCCCCCTGGAGCAGATGCTGACCCCTGCGACCTCTGACACCTCCACCGCTCCCAGATCCTCACCGGGGACCAATCAAATGCCCCGGGCCTGTGACACTGATATTGACGGAGGACAGACAAGTCACAGTAAACAGACATTATAGTGGGGGGGCATGAGGAGTTGTACATTTACGCAGACACACATGTGCACACTCACACATGCATACATGTATGTTTAAACCAAACACGGACTTGAGGTCACACATGCTCGCTGAGAAAGGGAGTGTTTTGATGGTAAATGGAGCCGTGCAGCTCTCTGGAGGTTTTTCACTGACCATCGCAAATCTGAGGCATTTATTGGTTTTGAGAGATTCCCAGTGAAAAGGACACTGGCAGAGATGTTTCAGAGGGTAGAATGCTTGGTATGCGGTTTTACGCTGGTTCCCAACATACTGCAAGCTTCGCATTCTGCAACTGATCTGTGTTGTCTGAATCCTGCAGCCCTGCACAGCTGTCAGACCTCGACAGGGGGTGGACAGGGTGCCCGTGAGTGAGTGTGTGTGTGTGCGTGTGTGTTAGTGCTGTCCCATGAAAGGCCTTTGAGTCAAACTCTCCTATTTCTAATTCGGATGTTTGTGTTTTTTGACTGAGGTGATAAATTCAAGCTGTACATTCAGAACGACAGGCCATAGATCATCTGTCATCCCCCCTGAATAGAATTAGGGCAGGAAAATGCCAATTTTCTGCTGAATGCAATCACCCTTTTAAAAGGTAAAAGTTTTTTTATTTGAACTTTTAACACACTTTTAAAACCCCATTTTCTTTGTCTGGGCAGATGATTGATGTCTCAGCAAACCTGTTCCCCTCTCCCTTTCTTTATCTTTCCTTACACATCGCATCAAGCGCCCTCCTGTCCTTGCTGACTCATAAGTGATACAACTTTCTGGCTCTCTCTGTTTGTTTCTCTCACCAAGTGAATTCCTCACAGGATCAGACCTGCTTTTTATGCTTCGCCAGTTTTCTCTCAAAGCAGAATGAGGAGAGAGAGAGAGAGAGAGAGAGAGAGAGAGAGAGAGAGCGAGAGAGAGAGGAGGAAGAAAAACAGAGGGAGGGGGTGTGTGTGTTTGGTGACAACAAACCAAAACTTTACAGAGGAACTGAACATATTCTCTTTCTAAAATGGAAGGTAAAACAATTAAAAAAGACTCATGAGAAGTGAAAGTGAGTGACAAAAAAAAAGAATAGAAAAGAGGAGGTGCGAGGAAGAAAGGAAATAATGGTGAAAAGGGTCATAATTTCTGCCAGGGGATTTGCTGTTGCCCAGACAACGAACAAAGCAGAGCCAGCTGGACTATGTGCCCGACAGAACGGGCTGAAAAGAGAAGTGAAAAGCTCTCGAGAGTGAGAGAGACCAAGAACCCAGAAACACTGTGTTTATCAGCAGGATCATTTCTGGGAATCAGTTTACATTCTGCTGGTGAATGTCACAGATAATAACTCTCAAATATCAACAGTGGTTTGATCATTACCCTTTTAACTTGAGCTTACCTCCATCACAGTCATTTTAAAATGTGTTTAGCATTACAGGAAAACAAGGACTTGAGAGGAAAACAATACTTGTATGAAACAGACACTTTAATAAATCATGATCAAATGAAACACAGGGAAAACTGTTGACAGAGTGAAGTTTAAACATTAAACACAGAGGAGGGGAGAGGAGGGTTTTGGTTTGTGTTAGCTCTGAAATTGAAATGTGGTGATAGGATGTTAATGATATGCAGAGAAACTAGTCCAGGCCAGAAGAAAGTCCAGCTTAAGTCTTTATAAACACACAGGGGTGAGGACGGGGGAGTGTGCAGGGAGCTGTGACCTTAACGTAGGACAGGGCAATAAAACAATATCAGCTAGAATGGCTCATGCCTGCGCCCAAGGCCCAACAGTCCCATGATGATCCCACATCTAAATTCACTATTTCGTGGTTATTTATTTCGATCTGGACCAGTTTGCAAACACAATATCAGTCTTCTAAACATGCCAGATAATTCAGTGAGATCCCTGAATTATTCTGTGAGAAATCAACGTAAATGTTGCAAAACGCCACATCTTGCAATGTTAAAAAAAGTGGATGCAAGATCTGTCGCCTGATTCGGATCCACACCAAAATATAACAGCTTCTTTCTCGGGTCATGCCCCACCCCTCCAAAAATGTCATTGTAATCGTCCATGTGCTTTTTGCATAGTCCTGCAAACAAACGAACAAACGGGTGAAAACAATAATAACCCACTTTGTCAGGATACATAGTCATCACAGGATAAGAGAAAACTTTGACCTGCTGGTGGCAAAGATTCATTATCTACCAATATAAGTCTAATGCATTGTGTAAACACAGTGAGGAGGAATGACATATAAATGATCGACCTCAGATTTGTCAAATGTTTTGCCGTTTATTAAGTGTTTGTCGGAATAGTTTAAACCCACAACCTTCACTCAGGAGCAAAAACCAGTCTTTAACCTCAAAAGAAATAAAATTGAGACATTTATCGTGATAATTATCGATGTCATCAAATATGAAAAAGGTTATCTCGGTGTAATTTTTGGCATATACAATTACAAACACAAATACAGTTACGCACACAGACACACACAAGGAGTGAACGCAGCAGAGAGTGTCTTCTCTTCCGTGTTTATCCAGGGTGGGGTCAGAATGTGCTAAATGACCTTTATTGTCCCTGGCTGGTGATTGAGCCCCAGCTAAAGTCTCCCTCACTCTCATTCACACAGACAGGAACACTGTAATTGCTGCTAAACATTTCCTCCTCAGTCGGCCTCTGTCTGACTTGTCCCACTCTTGATTCAAACACACGCACATGTGGCTCTTTAAAAAAACATGAATTCCTATCTCACTCCAGCATTGCCTCTGGGTGTCATATCAACAACTCTCCAGGTCCCAGCTCTGTTGCAGTGTTTTACTGCGAAGCCTTCAATCGGAGTCATTATAGCCCAGGGCCAGTAATGGTATACAGTTACACCACCATCGCTCTGTAATAAAGTTTCTTTCAAGGTGGGCTGCTGTGGGTCTGCGTTAAATGCTTCTATCCAGGTGCTGCGAGGCCAATGAGATAATTCAAGGAGTTTACAAGTTTATATTATATTTAAAGGTTCTGTGTGAAGAATTTAGTGACATCTACTGGTGATGTTGCAGCTGAAGACCCCTCACCCCCCCCTCCCCTTCCAAACATGAAAGAGAACCTGTGGGAGCCTTCAGTTGTCATTTAAACTCAAAAGATGCTTTGTTTGTCCAGGTTGGGCTACTGTAAAAAAACATGGCAGCCTCCGTAGAGAGGATCCGCTCCTGATGTAAATATAATGTATGTACTGTATGTATGTATGTAGTACATACATATAGTATGTATAAACAACAATTCGTGAAAACATCACCACGATTATTTTATGTTACATTTCAGCCAGTAGATCGTTTACACACTGAACCTTGTGGGTTGAAACCTCAAGATGACAATTTTTCTTACATGCAAAGGGTTAACAAGGTGAAACCACCACACTGTGTGCTGCTGTATCATATGTCATATTCTCCAAATCTCTGTAACAAAGAAACAAACCCTCTCACCCTCTCTCTCTCTCTCCCTCTCTACCTCTCTTCTCTCTCTCCCCCTCTCCCTCCATCTCTCCCCCCCCTCTCACTTTCTCCCTCCCCCTCTCTCTTTCTCTCTCTCCCTCTCTACCTCTCTCTTTCTCTCTCTCCCTCTCTACCTCTCTCCCTCCATCTCTCCCTCCCCCCTCTCCCTCTCTCCCCCTCCCTCTCCCTCTCCCTCTCCCTCTCCCTCTCCCCTTTCTCCCTCTCCCTCTCTCCCCCTCTCTCCCTCTCTCTCTTTCTCCCTCTCCCTCTCCTCTCCCTCTCCCTCTCTCTCTCCCTCTCTCTCTTTCTCCCTCTCCCTCTCTCCCCCCTCTCTCCTCTCCCTCTCTCTCCCTCTCCCTCTCTCCCCCTCTCTCCCCTCTCTCTCCCTCTCCTCTCTCCTCTCTCCTCTCTCCTCTCTCTCCCTCTCCCTCTCTCCTTCTCTTCCCTCCCCTTTACACTGAATCTCATTCTACAGTATTGTTAGGGTCACAGATCCCGCCCACACGAGGCTGCTGATTGGACGGGGGCCCTGTTGAGATATTCACTCAGACACCTTGCTCTGGGCTGTGATTGGACGAAGCCGGTGTAGTTATGTAAATGAGCACCTGGTGGCGCCTGCTGGCCGAGCCGCGGAGCCCCTGGACCGAGGGAAGGAGCAACACACAGCCGGGGATCGGGCTCAGTGAGCGGCCACACGCGGAGGGAACACGACGGAGACCGCACAGTTGCTTTAACTTTTTTGTTTTTTCTGTCTTTGCCGTCAAGTTGTATCCCGAGAGGGTGACGTTCACCCACCGGGGGAAAAAGGCTCAGGAGCGTCCCGGTTGTTTTCTTGACTTCTGACACAAGTCGCCCGCAGCTGCTCCGGAGCTCAGGTTGGATTATTCAGTGGTTCGGGGCAGAGACGCAGCTTCACCTTGTTCCACGCAGACTTCACAGGAGAGTCTGCACCGCTGTCAGAGCGCACTTCTCCGTGTCTCTTAGGTAAGTACCGAGAAACTCCTCCAAACCCTGCTTTACGCGCACTTTACGCGCACTTTACGCATTAAAACCAGGCTTATAATGACAATAATATTGCAGCTGTGTGTGTGTGTGTGTGTGTGTGTGTGTGTGTGTGTGTGTGTGTGTGTGTGTGTGTGTGTGTGTGTGTGTGTGTGTGTGTGTGTGTGTGCGTGCGTGCGTGCGTGTGTGTGTGTGTGTGTCTCTCTTTGTGGTTTGGCGTCAATGGGTCTCGGTGTGAGGCGGGCACGGCAGCTCAGGACGGTGGCCACGGGCAGTTAGTTAGAGCATATGAGGTGTAACGTTGCGCCCTGGGTCTCTGCGCGCGCGTGTGTGTGTGTGTGTGTGTGTGTGTGTCTGCGTGGCTGAAATACTCTGACAGTGTACATCATAGTCGCGTCCTGTTGCAAACCGTGCCGTCCAACATCCCTCTAAATGTGGGTCCTTGGCAGCAGAGAAAACATTATTCTGAGCCCCCGATGGGTGCAATGACTAATGCTGCCACAATATTTATATCCACCTCAATGGACTTTTTTTATTTCTTCCATCATTTTAAAATCTTCCCCCACACACCCTCACACTGACTCTTCCTGGTTGTCACCAGTCATTTCCCTCCCTCACAGCCTGTTAAACTCATTCTGCACCAGCCCCATGTCGCACCTCGTTCACCAAACTTCACAAGTTCAACAAGAGTAATTCCTCTCTGCATGTGGAGCTTTCAAACTGCAGCAGGCCTGATGTGTGCCTCAGTAAAAATGTCTACTGTGTAGGTTGACCTCCTCACATCCAGGTGGTCCATGGCCATCGCACCAGCCATTAACCCCTTCGACCTCTCACAGCCCCACAGGTGATTTCCAGTGAGACCATCAACTTTGGTTTCATTCACCTCTCGCCTTGTACATGAGGCGGTTGTTCCTTTTGTGGAGTGAATCAATCACCGAGAACCAACCTGAGCCCGGCGAAGTGGCAGCGGCGGCCTGGCACTGGAGGAGAGAACATGTCAGACTCTTGTGGTTTAGCCGCCTGAAGGTTTGGACTTTGAACAGGATGTATATACGTTTTGTGTTTTCATGAGCCAGAAGAGCAGGGAGGTGACAAGGAATCGAACAGTGTAATAGATGACTACTGATATTTTTCTGAGAAAGTTGTGCTCAAAGTGCACATTCCGGCTCGTTGCCTCTTTATTTGTGTATGATGGAATGAGAGAGGTGAACATTGGGGTGTGACTGCGTTCGTTTCTGTTGCCAGCTTGTTTGCTGTGTTTTTGTGCATGCAGCGAGGAGTTAGACGTGGCCTGATGGAGGTATCAACAATGGGCTTCAGTGGGTGTGCAGTGCAGCGGGCAGTCACTTTTCCCATCAGATGTGGGTAGTTTGTTAGCCGGAGGGGGCGGGGGGGGGGGACTGAGCAGGCAGTCCCGAGGAGGTGTAGCATTGTTAGACCTTCGGGAGGACGTGGAGGGGGTTGGTGTGGCTCCATGTCCTATTTGCCAAAAGATAGAGAGGCTGTAAAAGGCCATTTTATCCTCTCTTCGCCCCTCCTCCCTCTTCATTCTGTAGCAAAGGCTTAAAGTGAGAAGGAGCGCTGAGTGTTGGTATACAGTCCCTCACGGCGAGCACAGGTCGGCTGGAGCCCTGTCTAATGGGCATCTGGCTGCTAATTCTCCCAGAGCATCCCACGAGAGCCGTTGGCCTGACATAGCTGCTTTTTATCAGCAGCACAGTCCAGCAGTCCAGCGGAGGCAGAATATTTTAAACACTTGGATAAACAAATGATGTGAGTATAATTGTGAATGCACACACCAGGGGAATTGATTTGCCTTTGTCATAGCACTGTTAGAAGAAAGTGCCTATAATTGCATCATATATGATTTGTGGAGAAGTACGGAGAGAGGACAGTGATTGGTCTACTTGGACAACTTTGGACAACTTTGATGAAATGACTGTTGTTAACTCTGCCAAGAGAGTTATGATTTCCCCCCCTGTCCGTTTGCTTGTTGGTTTGTTTATATGCAAGATTCAGGAAAAAACTACTGGACGGATTACCATGAAACTTTGTGGAAAGTTGTGGTACGGATCAGGGAAGAACTCAGGATCAGGGGGCAAATCCAGGAACTTTATATCACTTTTATGTCATTGACATTGCGAGATTGGATGTTTCCCAGGGGAATAATTCACATATCTTTATTTAAAAAATGAGGCATATTTCGGGGGACTATTATCTGTGTGATGAATCTCGTGAGGGTCTGTTGGGGCTTGGCGGAGGTGCCATTCTAGTTGGTTTTGTTGATCTTAAGAGAATTTTAAGAATAATCTACAAAAGTCTTGGGAGATTTTGTGTTATTTCTGTTGCTTGGTGATTGAAAACACATGGTCTCCCTGTGTGCAAGCGTACAGACACACAAACAGGAGCAGGATTTGGTGTCGACAGTGGGAACGCTGGTTTGTCTAGTCTGGATGATCATTGACCTCAGTCTGCTGTGCTCTATCTGGCTCATTGTTTTGGTGGGAGTCGGTGCTTTATGCCGTTCTGTGTGGGTTTCTGGTCGTTGACTTTTCTGAAAAGACTCTAAACAGGTGGAGAAGAATAGAAATCTAAAGGCAAATCTTGCACAATGACTGAATTGCATGTTTTGCACAGATGCCTGGGCTTTATAGCAATGTGGCTAATGTGGCTAGTAAACCGCATGAAAGAGTACAATGATGTTATTGGTGTTTTAAATCCAAAAGGACTGTTTTCTCGTCTAACAATCGTGGGTTAGGCAGCAACTCCGCTCAACTCTGTGTTCGGTCTTAATTGGCTCCCGACAGACTGAGCGGGAACCTCGAGCTCGGTGGAAGAATTCATTTAAGTACAAAGAGACAACACGGTACCCTCATCTGCTGGGAAATGAAACCAATTGAAGGCAGCACTCCACTGTTCACCCTGTTTTGCTAAACCAGTTCCCACCTCATGTCTAGACAACTCATCTTTTCAATTGCATTTGGCGTAATTAGTGGTCACATGCAGAGCGAGCCCAACGCTACGGTCTGAGAAACAAACTCATCGTTTTATGGGTGGTGACACTTCAAAGCGGGATCCATGGTGTTCTCGGGCATTAGTTGTCAGTGAAGTTCTCAAATCTCTAATTTTGATTTCTTCCCTATGAATCTCCAAAGTCCGTCCATCGTTTAGATCAGCCCTCCCCTCTCCTCCAGCCTGCCTTCATTGCCCTGTCCCTCCATCTCACCCTGACATCCTGCACCGCTTTGATCCCCTAATTGATCATTCTAGCAATCTGCCTCTTTCCACATCTGACAGTGAACACGCATTTTCTCCTTCTTCATCTCCTATCTCCCCATTCCCTTTGAAGCAGCACTAGATGTTTCATTTATCCTCCTCCTCCGCTCTCCTTCCTCTGCTCGTCCATCTCATCTTCAGCCTCCCTTTTCTGTTATCGTCCCTGTGAGTGTCCTCATTTATCTGTTTGCTTTTCCCGTCGTGGTTACCTCGGTCAGATAGCAATGTTGTTGTGTGAATGTAAGCACACTGGGGTGATACTGCTGCTGAGGTTTCTTCAAATCTACACTCTCTTATCAAGGTATCGCTTAAAACCCTGCATGTGTTTGCAAATGTCCCAAAATGAAAGACAGCATTTTTCAGGTGCTAATACATATATAATTTGATTCATTATCTATCAACATTTGCCAAAAATGTAAAAATTGGCAGGTAACCACCCTTATTTAGATTTTCTGAACTAAGAGAAATGTTTTGAATAATAATAACATTAAAAAAATTCTCCTCTGATGTATCATCACACTTACCCACGCCTACATTACCCACAAATACAACCAAAAGTTTAGTTGGAGATTCTGTATGTTATGCAAGTAGTGATTAGAGCAGCGTAGAGCTGAAGTAAAGACGAGGAGCTGGCTACAGATATCTTGTAATCTCTTTCTAACTCCACACCTCCAAATAGTTTTGTCACTTTTAAAGTTTTAGTCTTCAACCAACCGACTCCAGTGACATCATTGGAGGCAGTTTTTCCGACTTTGCACAGCTCCCCCTGGAGCCACAAAAAGCTTTATGCAACTTTTTCCTCCATTTCCAGTAGTGCTTTCCCCCCAAGTTCCTTTAAACAGACTTTAAAATCAGTGAAATCCCCCTTTACAACCCTACGATGCTGAATTAATGATCCAGTTAGAAAAAGACCAGGCTTCTGTACAAGTGCAGAATCCTGTGAGCTGAAACCAGCTGTCAATCATATTGTGTTGCCTCGCACGCCCTGCCAACAACTGGCAGTTGAAGTTATCGCTTGTGGAAAAATAAGATGAACCTTATGAAAGCTGGAAACTCTGAAAACTTTAAAAGCCAGTGTGCTCTCTGTTCTCTCCCGCCCTCTCTCTGTCTTTCCTTCTTTAGTTTCTTTTTTCATCCCGGTTCAAGTCGTCTCACTGTGGTGGTGTTGTTCGCCTAAGCTGCCACTTGCCAGCACACACCGTGCTTCTCGTGGCCCTGTACACGAGTAATGATTACTACTGGCCTCTGGCAGAGTAGGTGCTTTTGAAACCTTGTTTGAACACGGAAGAAAATTGTGTTCTACATCAAAGGTTACCTACTTCTTTAATATTCGGATGATGAATCGAAGTTTACCGACGTCCACGTTGAGTGTGCCGAACCTGTCTCCGTCCAAGGAGTCGTGTGAGGCACATTAGCGCCAGGAAACGTCTGTGTGATGTTTAATTTAGCTCATTTCAGTTGGGGTTTTATTAAAGCCCTGACATTATATTTATCAGTTCATTTATCAGCTTGGATCATAATTTGCTTTTCCGAGAGTGTTCTTTTGTTTGCTTGCTGCAGTAGCTGAACATCAAACCACTGCGAAAAGATTTTCTCTCTGCTCGGCTGTCATTCATTATGAGAAGAAGGCATCTGTTAGAAGGCTGCGTTAGGTCAGACTGTTTTTCTCACTTTTACTCAAAATGCTGAGTCTCGCTGAACTCATTCCTGTTTGACTTGTTCTCTCTGGTGTACCGTTTCTCTTCGGGCGATCCCTCCCTCCTTCCCTCTATCCCTCTTTCACTTCTCTCCATTTCAATAGCTCCTCCCCAGATGATTAATTCTTGCCCTCCTGTGGGAAAGGAATTGCCTTTGTCCCATCCTCATGAGCCTCTTCGTTCAAATACTGGAGGGATTTTTCCTCCAACATTGCGTCTTCTGACTTTCTGTCTGTGTCTCTGTCTGTGGTAATTTTCTCTCTGCCCATTGTGAGAGTAGCACTGTGCTGTCACATGCCTCTCCTTCCTCCCCTCACCTCATCCTCCCCTCTGCCTCTTACTTGTCCTCTGACAGGTGGCATTGAGTCAGTGCAAATTGAATTCAGGGAAGTGGGCTGCAGTTTGCCATCACACCACAGCCCTAAAACAGCCTCGGTGACAAACTAGAACCAGGGATCCACATTGCAAGCTCTGCTGCCACGCTCTCATATTAACATGCTAATGCTACCACACACCTGCTAGATTCTCATTATGATCTTCACACTCACGCTTCACCTAAGGTCAAATTCAGAACTAATCTTCGCTCAGTGCAGCGGTGAAGCAGATAAATTGGGTTCACGTTTAGTTAAGGAGAGAAAGGTCGTTCACTAACTTACTTTCACCAGAAAGTGAAATGGCACATAGCGAGAGAAAAAAGAGCTGAGGACAGTCTTAACTGCATGTGCTGGCATGTATGAAGCTTCAGGCCCTGAGAACCAAATCTGTGTTACAGTTTCTGTCAGTCAAAATGGTTTTCCAGTTTCCCACAAGACACGATAACAGGCGCTCTCCTTGTGTTTTTCCTTTGCGTGCACAGAGAGAGAGGACTTTCTGATTTACACGATGCAGCTCATAAACGGACAAACGTCAATCACATTGATCGCCAGAGGTGCTAACAGTTCTATACTCGCTGTTCTTTGTCATATCTCAGCTTTCACACAACATCTAAAGTCTTGTGCATATGGAGCTCAGATGCTGCCTCATCATTTCCCCTGAATCGCGTGATTTTTCATGATAAATAAAATGTGAATTCGAAAATACTTCTTATAAGTTTTTGCTCGCACACTACAAAACATACCTTTCTTGCAAAATCCGCTCGTTGGGCACCCACCTCAAAGATCGTTTCCTTGAAACAAGCGCATTTGTCCTTGCAAACAACAATGACTCACAATGTTTCCAGGTGTAATGACAAGAGACTGTATAAAAATATAAAAAATAAAAGCTTCTATACTTTCTACTATCCAGAAATTAAGCTAAACAAACTCTTGGCCTTAAGACGTCTGGGGCCAGAGTGTAACAAATTAAAAACAAACTTACCAGAAACACAAACATTTATCTAAGACAGGAACCGTGGCATGTATTTTGACTTTTTAGTTTGGCACATGTCCCATCTGCTAAAATGGAGGAGGCAGGGTTCATGATCTAAACTGCTGCCAGCAACAAAGGGGCGATCAAGACGCATTGGCTTCACTTTTGGGGAGTTGTCCTGTCGTCCATCATCATATTAGTCTTTGGTAATGAAACTCAAGTCTGGAGAGCATTTCCCTGCAAAGTACAAACTAGGCACACTAGCCTGTCTCTTACTTTACAGAAAAATCCCTCGGCCATTCTCTTAAAACGCAGTTATGACAGTTTACTACATATCGTTTACCACGACCTGACAGGCAACTTGAAGGGACCACCCTGAAGGACATCAGTCTACTATTTTATGTTATTGCTTATAAAACTGATTATTTTCAGCTGAGAGGTTCTGTCCTGCTGAGAGCCGTCCTCAGTGTTTGACAAATCCTTGCGAAATAGCTGATGACACAACAGAACAGGAATTTCATTGATTAAACAGACAGGAGACATCTTCATTATACGGACGAGAGCTGAAAACACTGGTGGCAGGAATTTGAGTAATAATTTTCGGCTTTGTGTGGAACAAAGAGAGGGTTCAGTTTTCAATAGAGAAGAAAAGCCAGAGGAAAGATGTCTCTGACAGGCTTTCTAATGAAGATCATGTTTTAAAAATACATGAAAATGCCCTCAGACCCTCCCAGTTGTTTTCTTTTCTCACTGTATAAAAGCAACAGGCATAATAATAATAACTATAATAATAACCATTATTAATATAAAAGAAAAACGCACAAATGATTCATGTACTGATGTGGATCACCATGGCAACCACAGAGGTGTAGAAGTACTCAGGACAGCCATACTGAACAGTATCTACAAACTTGCGGGATTGTCTTCATTTCATCCGTAATTATGCTCTTCAACTGAAAACCTGCGGATACAAACGAAACAGAATGAAGCAGTATCAGTGGAAATTGTGTGTGTGTGTGGGGGGGGGGGGCGAGGTAGCCAATAGTTCAAGTGAGGGACGACCGTAAGACACGAGGAAGAAATTTCAAAATTTTGGAGGAGCCACTTGGCGAGTTGCTTGGAAACTGCAGGCATCTATGATACTTTGAGTGGGCACAGGGGCAAACATCTGCTTTTGTCTCCAGTGAATGTTTTGCTTGAACAACCTTGCTAATGTAAAGTACGCATGGAGATAAGAAACTCACCCATTTCGTCAAATCACAAATCAAACCCCTATTATTTGAATTTCCTCAATGTTTCTCAACCACTGCCACTTCAAAACCAAACAGGAAGAAACCAGAAGAAATTCTGTCTCTGTCTACAAGCCCAGCCCGATTGTTTGTCTCTGCACTTTCAAAAAGACTTGTGTGACTCCCGTTGATGAAGGCATTCTTCACTTGCCAGAGCAACCTGTGGTAATCAGTCGCCATTTGTCTCTGTCCACCATGAGCACATGCTGAGCAGCGCTGCCTCTGGAGTGGACTGAGGGGCCAAGTGGATCTGCTTCCATGTATCTGTGAGAAAGAGAAGAGAAGTTTCCCCTTATAAGCGATGATTGATTTCTGCTGTAGTGTAGCCGAGCACTAACTGCGTTACATTCATTTTCACCTGTTTTTACACAGCCCTTGAGCCTCAGCTCTGCTAAACTACCGCCGGTGTTAGCTCATGAATTCGATTTGATATGAGCTGTGTTGCTCTGCTCCTGTATGATGCTGCCCGAATGAGTCTGTGCCACTGGGAAGGTTTGCTTTGAATTGTTTTTTTGTGTGAGAGCTGAGCTGTCTTAATGAGTCATTTCATGTTTCCCATAAGTCTTCCAGGAAACGTGTTTTAATTTTTACAATCCCCTCACCGTGTTCCTTCTTCATGATTCACCGCCTCCTGAAGTCATCCTTCTGTCTGATGCTGCACTTTCTCCTTCTCTGGTTGCGGCTGTTTAATTTGTTTTTCTGACTCTGCCACTATTCCTGTCGTCTCCATCAGCTCTCGTTCCCTCGTTTAAGTGACTCATCCATCCTTCCCCTCTGCTTCCTCCTTCTGAGGTAAAACTCAGTAAAATCAGATTCCACAGACGTGACTGGCTCTTCCTTGTTTAGATGAATATTATGACGCACAGTTATTCAATGTGATGACCAGTGTGTGATCAGCACTATGACCAACAGAGGAGCACGGCACCAAACTTCACCCACTGTTACTTAAAGCTGTTTTCCGACATGCACCGATCTTTGGACATTTGTCGGAAATTTCAGAATTAGTCAGTTGCCTTGGAAATTTTCATGAACTTTGTGACCCCTAGTTAAATGTTGGGGAAATGTCCGAGTGACCCCACGTGAGAATGCAGAAGGAAAATGTTTGGACATGTTGATGATGTTTGTAACATGTGACGGACAGAATTTCTACGTGATGTTCTGCCTCTTTCATGCTCTACCCAGACGACACCCTTCGCCTGAATGTTCCGGACATTTTCCTGTTATTGTGAACGCATCTGACTCGGACAATTTCTTGCTGTATTCTTCATGTGTGAAAGGCAAACTCAGGAATATGTCTGGATATTTTAATTTCTAAAAAACAGCAGAGGTAATAATTAAGTCCTCTGTCTGTACTTTCAGTTTTAGAGCGGAATTCTCAAGCTTATCTCCAACCTCTTAGTTTCTTCACTATAGCAGAGGGGGACTAGTTGTGTTTTGTCCTTGCTGGGAGTAAAACAAATATCACACTGAGGGATATTTAAATATTTAACCAAACAAAGCTGAAGGCAATTATTTCAAGATGAGAGAAAAGGAACCCCCTCAACAGATATTTTGCAGCCAAACAACTTATGCCTGCCCTCGGAGTGCATCTCCAGTAAAAACAAGGAAACAGTGGCCCCGCAGCGACGAGCAATTCACTCCCACTTTCTCCGAGTCGCACAGAAACCAGCCTGTTTGTAGCCATCAAATGACCTTGTTTCCCACCCTTCAAAGTGCGGGGAGGATTGAAGATTAGTTTGTGCTTCCTTCTCTCCAGGACACAGAGGGTAGCGGTGCGTGTGACCTCACCGCCGTCCTCACACACTGATGGAAATCCAAAACAAAGAGCTCACTGCTCCCGTCTCCCCTGCGGCCATTAGTCACGTCTAACAGATGCAGCGTGGTACTTGATATCGGGCCATGATTGGGGACTGAACACGTGATCTGTGTTTGGAACAGGAAAGCTTAGAGAGCAAATCATATTTCCTCTTACATTATTATTCTCTGGCTTATTATCTTTGTTCAATTGTGTCAATTTCTCTGTACTAGTTGCTCATGTGGCATGGCTCAAGTTTCAGACTGATATCTTAACATTTACTGGATGAGTCATAACCAGGGGTGTCAGCTGCACTGTTAAACAAGCTGAGCCTGGTTGCTCCTAGTTGCTTGTTATTTTATTAATAAAATATAAAAGCCTATTTTGTTCCCTAGTTAAGAGAAGAACATCCAATTCAACCAGGCACCACATAAGATTAATGATTAGTTCACTTCTGCAGGCTGGACACTACACAATGTAGTCTACACAAATACTTTAAATGTCAAATATTTCTTTTTTTATTTCACAACATGTAACTTGTACTTTAGTATTTCCACTTTATGCAGCTTCATACTTCTACTCTGATACATTTCAGAGATAACTATTGTATTTTGTACTCAATTACAATTATTTAACAGCTTTAGTTCCTTTTTGAAATGAAGATTTCAAACAATAGATAATATACCAAGCTGGTAAAACACTTTGTTAAAGACTTAACCAGTGGTTTAGAACGTTTTTCGACTTACTGTCACCAACCACATTGCTCACCTCGTCGGATGTCGTTCCTCATATTTTCTGCAACAAACAACCAAATAGACCATCTGCTTCCTGTTTACACCACCGCTTGTATGATAATTGTACGTAAATGGCCATGTGATGTTCAGGTGGGTGGAGATTACCTTTGTTACAGAGTTAGAATACTTACCCTGGATGGAGACGATTTTAATTTTAAAACTTTCGAGTGTTAGTGTGGATGTCGCACACAACTGTCATCAACAGTTCATTTTTAAATGAGCTGCAGAGAATCTCAGCATTATTCAGCAAACATTGGCTGCGAATGAAAGCTCAGCAGCTCTGTTGTGTCTTGGCTGCGGATAATGTAACTATGAGAGAGAAACATGTCTAAACATTGATTGTGATTGATTACCTCTCATAAGTTTCAAGCCTCTTCCAGCCTCTTATTCACTCTGCTCTGACAGACTGGAATTCATGGTCAGAAATCCTGAAGAAAACCTTTTCTTTAAGTTACGATATGCTTTGGAAAATGTTCGGTGGTGATGTAACGCATACGTTTAATGAGCTAAAAATGCAAAGCACCTGATCTTAAGGTCACTACTGACATTTTGACAGGCTTTATTACCCAACTGGAAGGAAGTGGAAAGAATAACGAACGCTAAGATTGGATTCCTACGTGAGGGCCTCTCCTGAAATGACGCTAACTAGTGCCAAGGCAGTCTTGCCACTTTTTACTGAAGCAATCTAATTATAGAGACTCTGGCAAGCTATCTCTAATGATGCAATGGCTGCTAAGCAAAAAAGTTCTCCCGTGTCTCTCTGCTCTCGGCTGTGTTGTTGTGGTTCGATTGGGTGCACAGAAGTAGCAGCTGTTCATAAGTATTCATTTAGTCCCGTTCATGGATTAGCCATGAGTCAAAACGTGAGAGCGTCGATTGGGCTCCATACCGTGGCATCTCCTCCACACAGCGGGCCCTGCTCCTTCTCCGTGAGCGCTAACCACAGCTGTTCAGCAACACTTGACTTTCCCAGCAACAATGTTCTTGGACGACTGTGGCCACTTTTGTTCCGGCTCCTTGAAACATTTGTCTGGTTTTCATCCCGCGTTAATGACGTCGCGGGTAAAAGTTTGTTCTCCCGTTTCCCCCTCATTGACAAAACGACGATGAGGCCCTGTCGAGGATAATATTCTTTGACATTGTGGTGGTTGTCATGGTGATTGCCTTGGATTTGTTGCCAGATTCTACGCACACACATATTGCCAGACTATAATTCACCATTTTGTCATCTGGCATGTGTGCATGTATTCTTTGGAAGGAAAGATGTCAGCCTCTCTTTCTCTCTGTGTTTCTCTCCCCTCTTGGAACACATGCACCGTGGATCGGTTGCGTTGTGTCTCCCATTCAGGACAGCTGCACTGGCTGGCTATCCCTGAGATCTCCTCTATGGCCACATACACACCCTGCGTACCCAGGCGCACACACACACACACACACACACACACACACACACACACTGACTTTGAGGCCATAAGTCACTTTCTACACCACCTCCCTCCTCCCAAACACACATGTACCCATGTCATCACTGCTCTTGTTCCACCATCTCCGCCCTGGTGTCCCTGAGCTAACTCTACTCTAATATTCACTCTGTTTCCATACATTCCCCCCTCCCCCCCTCCCCACCTCCCCACCTCCGATCTTCTGTCACTACAGCTGTGTGTCAGCTGTCGGCCTGTCCCAGTCTAGTCAGAGATGAAGCCGAAACACAGAGGGTCTACAGGGAAGGCGGCCCGGCCCCTCTCTCTCCCAGCTGTCACCCCCACTTCAGACTTCCACTTATCATGAAGTTTCCTTTCCTTCCTCTTTCTCCAGCACTGGCAGTCTGCCTCAAACACATTCAAAAATAAAATATGCACAAAGGAAAGAGCTATGAAATGTGCTTATTTTTATGCCTCCATGCTGGCAACATCCATCAGGAGGCATTATGTTTCCTTGTTGTCCGTCCTTATTTACGTCTGCCTGTCCACGCAATTCTTGTAAATGCAATATATCAGGAACACATGTGGGCCAAATGTTCACTCGGCCTATAAAGAATAAACTGATTCAATTTTGGTGGTCAAAGGTCAAGGGCACTGTGATGCTAAGTATCATAGACACGCTTCAAGGAGGATCTCATTACATCTGGTACAAGCGTCCATTTGGACTGAAGAATGGACGCTTGTACCAGATGTAATGATTGTCAAAGGTTAAGGTCTCTGTCACAAAACATTTTTGGCTCATTAATTTATACGCCAATTATGACACAATTTAAGACATGTAACTGACAGGATAAAATTATATAGTGAGGACATTTCATATCTGAAAGATCTGAAAAGGTCAACTTCATAATGTTCTGGAAGAATCATTTAACCGAAAGTTGGTATTTCAAGATTTCGTTATGATTCATATAGTTGTTTTTTAAGATTGTGTGGGTGTTGTTGGACAAAATGCACAAAAAGTTTTAAAGAAGAAAGCACAGAGTACTCTGTCACTTTGAAAACTACATAAGAGAGTTTCTAATTCAACTGAATGATCAATTCGGAGGCTATGAAGGGGCATTTGGCTGAACTTTATTGTGTTTCTAATATTATGTATTAATGAGGCTAAACTAAATGTAAGAAACACCTCTGTGTACATGACGAAACTCAGTCCCCCCAAATGATCATAAAGTTGAATCAACAACTCTCTAAGAAATTGTTTTTTACCAGAAACTGGCCATTAATGATGTGGTAGTACGAGAAGCCTTTTAACTTAGCACTGCTCTTGCACAGACTATGTTTGTGTCCCCATTAACGTCGACATCTGTTCCCTCACACTCGCTGGTTCTAATTTC
Organism: Verasper variegatus; assembly: GCA_026259375.1. Lineage (NCBI taxonomy): Eukaryota > Metazoa > Chordata > Actinopteri > Pleuronectiformes > Pleuronectidae > Verasper > Verasper variegatus. Next base: position 17,032,822 of record CM048048.1, read on the forward strand.
CCCAATCTTGCAGCGTCATCTGTTTTTTATTAATTCCAAACAATTATCTCCGACGGGGCACTCCACTAATACTCTCTTATTATGGGAAAGTAGGTTTAAAATCAGTAATTTGGATAAATGATTGCTATTTCACAAACAAACAAATAAATAATTTGAGAGTAAATAGGGCCAGCTAATTACACCATCTTCAATTACCAAATGGCTTGTGCCCCCCCCCCCCCCCTCTGAAGGCAGCAAAGTATTATTGTATCACGGCATTCAGCTGCCAGAGAGAAAAACTAATTAGGGTGTAAAAGTGTCTTTTGTTATGTGCCTTTGTGCTCGCTCCTCTGGAGTCTGGCCCGTTCCTGAGCTCGGCATGCAAACGCTGAGAAAACAAATGACTGTAAGACATGCTATGTGCCCTGGACTATGAGGATTTGATTGAGAGAGTGGAGTTTGTGAAAGAGATGAGGAGTGTGTGAGCCCAGCAGTGTCGGGTTAGAGCTGCAGGTGTATATTACTGTGCAGTATGTGAAAATGAAAACTTTGTTGTTGGTGCAGTGTCAACAGGCACTGACAAGAATCCTGAAGCGGATCTAGCCTTAAATATCTCTCTTTCTGCAACAGGTATGCCTGTGGCCGTCACTGTGTCTCCGGACAGGTAACCAGGTGTGTTGTTGCCGCCATGGCCTTGCCTTCCCTGCGGCTGTTTCCTGTCACTGTGGTTACAGTCCTGATGGTGCTGGTGTCGTCTTCAGAGGAACATGAGTGGCTCTTTAACCCAGGTAGGATAACATGTTTATTTCTTTCTCTGACAGTTATTTTTCTGCACGTTTCAATGCTTTTCTACCCACAAACTCAGACGTGACTGCTTTACCCCTTTCCCTCTCCTCTCTTTCCCCCGTCCATGGGCACAGCTACCGTCCGTCCCGCTGCTTCAACATTCTCCTCACATTCTCAGATCAGTAAGGCTCATTCTCCGTCCGCTATCAACAGGCTATCCTGTGTCCTGTCCCAGTCTGCCAGCCAGTCGAGTGTAATAGGAGAATGAGATGGCAGGCCGGTCCTTCCCTGGCTTGGCAAGACCGCTAATGCACAGGCAGCTCATGAAAGTGTCAGTCAAAATGTCAGGAAGAAAGGGGCACATGAGTTTAGTGAGTGTGAGCCAACGAGGTGTAACCAGAGGAGACCGTCTGCAGAGCCGTCAACCTCCTGACTGCAGCAGCTAGACTGTAAATGAGAGAAAACTATTGCCTGTTCCTTTTAATTACATTTTAATTCTGCAGTCTGTTAATGATTTCCGTGAGTCCAAGGTGACGTCTTTTAAATGGCTCATTTCGTAAGATTTTATAAAAAGAGCAAAAAAAACCCAGCAAATCAAAGTTTATTGGCAACTGTTTTGATAATAGACTTATTGCCTCATCCTGTTGTTTTATCTGCGTCCGTGACGGAAACATCTCAACAAGAATTGGATAGATGTTTGAAATCTGGTGAATTGGGATGAATTGTAAACAAACCAGATTCCTTGCGTGTTCTTCGGACACAGCTGACTTTGTATTTGGTACTAAGATACAAATTCTGATATACCTAAACATATAATATGTAACAATTCTTCATTGAAATTGTCCAAAAACGTACGTTATATATTTTGTTGACTTGTGTTCTTACATTATCCAAAATGTTTCCAACAGTAATCAAACCCAGAGAAATCCCCAATTTGATTCAACTTAAGGGACGATTCATTTAGCTAAAAGTTCTTAAAACTTCCGATCTCACGTTAGCTGATTATTTTAGGGTCTTGAAGACGTCATCAGTGAATTTATATTTGTGACAAATTATGATTGAATATTTGATGTTTTATGTCCTAGCTTTCAATAAAAGAACAATAATTGACAGATTTATCAATAAAAGGCATGATTGTATTTGCAGCCCTATTTCAAATGAATGAATGAATTTGTGAACGAATTGTCTGTTGAACATCCAGCTGATTTATGGAGCGGATCGATGGAAAGGAAACAGTTGGAGAGAGATGATGTGCCTCTCAGACGTACCAACAGAAACACCCACACATTTAGTCTTGTAGACAGAAATGAAATGTTGAGTGCGAGGGAGGAAGTTTTTGTAAAAAATGACAAAGGGGTGAAAGCAGAGGACGCTGAGATTGAGGGAGACGGGGAGAGAGAGGTGAAAAGATTGCAGATGGCCGGGTGTTGACTGGCACTGTGTGATGATGATGATGATGATGATAATGATGTAATAAAATGAGCACCTGTCCGCAGGGCGTGGTTTAAACCATGTGTATGTGTGAGTCGTGTGTGTGTATGTATGTATGTGTTTGCTGCACCCGTTGGGGTTTTTAGGGTTTGTCATGCAGCCCAACATTCCTGTCCGCTGACTCAATGACAGAAAATGAGTTAGACCCACACTCCACCCCCGCCTCTTTCTGTCACCCTCGGCCTCAGCGTACATATCGCTGTCGGTAACCCCTTTCCACTTTATCACTACCCAAACCCTCCCTCGGCCGGTCACCCTCCCACCACCACCACCACCACCTCATGACTGACTTTGGAGCAGATACCTGGGTCACTGGCTAATCCCTGCCTGGGACCATGTTATCAGGATCACTTTATAGTGCTGGAGCAGAGTCAGCGCAGATACCTGAGACCTGTCCGTGTTCTTGAATTCGCCCTTCGTTTCTTTCTCTCTTTTGTTCTCCGGCAAATCCCCAGGCAGTGGAAACCAGAAGAGCGACTGTGAGGGATTGCTGGAGTCCTGAGGAAGGGGCTTTGTGTGTGATGGAGCGCTCGTTGGAAAGACAAATGGTCAAATGAAATGTGAAAAACAAAAGTGTGTAGAGTGGAGAGCAGTGCGTCCCACAGGGCCACCATATAAAATATGAGCACGGACTCTGTGTGCATGTGGATATTAATGGCCGTCTTTGATGTTGTCTCTCTTGACGGGAATAAAAGGATTTACTGGAGTGATGCAAAACACAGGCCATTACGTCTAACATTAACATTTTAGTACAGACGAACCCCGAGAGGTGGTGTAAAAAAAACACAACAGCCGACTGGAACTATTTAATGTAGACTTTGGTATTTTCTCTCCCTCCTCTGTGTGGGTTATGAAGCATGAAGTCCAGAAGTTTTCACAGAGATGACATAACAACATTATGCTCCGTGACCAAGGAAGGCTGCTGACACTCTAATGGAAATATTAAGTTTCCCCCGGACATGTGCTCCATACGAATCAAAATGTTGCCCTTGTACTTTATCTTCTCTCTCTCTCTTCCTCTTCCCCCCAAACCCCCCCCCCCCCCCCCCCCCATGCAGCTCAGTGTCGTTACGCCCTGGGGATGGAGGATGGCACCATCCCAGACTCTGACATCACTGCCTCCAGCGCTTGGTCTGACTCCACTGAGGCCAAACATGGAAGGTAGGATGTGTGTTTGTGTTTGTGTGCTTCAGAAATGAAGCCAAAGTATCTAAAATATGAACGCTGCCATCTTGCGCTGATGACGTCATTTAGAGCCAGAGTCTTCGCAGTAGGGGGGGAGCCATGTTTTCGAGGTCCTACCGATACATGCATTTGACCAATCCCTAGTCAGTCTTAGCTGTCAATCATGATGTCTCACCTCGTGTTTAGAACTACCTAGAATGACAGAAACAATCTTTGGGGAAAAAACTACTTAACATGTACTTTGACTTTTAAGTTTGGTCCTTATCCCATCCACTAACATATAGAAGGCGGGGTTCATGACCTATACTGCAGCCAGCCACCAGGGGGTGACTGAGACGCTTTGTCTTCACTTTTGGGGAATCGTCCATCTTTATATGCAGTCTATGGGTGAATAGTGAAACCATAATCAAGTGCTATTTTCTGTGTTCTTACTTTATTTGGTTACAGTCTAAAAGTGTTTCATTATTCCGACTCAGTAGCACCCGTAACCACCTCTGCATCACTATAGGAAGATGAAAAGTTAAACCATTAAAAAGTAAATAAAAACAGACGATTGTCAGCTGGTGGTAAACTGCTCTTGTTGTGTTCAGTTACTGTTAAGAACTGCAGACTCCACAGTTTTCTTACAATTATGATGATATTTCACTGAAAGGACAATAACAAAACAGCGTGGCGCACGATTTCCCTGACCATGTTTGGATGTGTGCCGTAAAGTAATAGATTTCAGAATTTACTCTTCCTATGAGATCATTTTTATTCTGCCAGTCATTGGTTTGTTGTCGACTGGACACAATACCATGTAATATATTAAATTAGATGTGATGTTCCCCATGATGGATTAAACAACTCACGTAAGTTTCAAGAGAGCGTTGATCGGTTTTCACACCATATAGAAATGAAAGGAAACCAAAAGATGGTTGGAACTGTAGAAAGTGCTCGTCCCAGCACTGTGGACTGAAGTGTTTGTCCACATGACTGTTTTTAGCGTGTTGGCATCACACTGAAGTAATTTGTCAAAGTCTATTAGATCAGGAAAGAAGATGCAAGTAATTGTATTAATACCTAACTGAAGTGAGACTCACAGGATCTCTGTGTGTGTCTGTGTCTGTGTCTGTGTCTGTGTGCGTGTGTGTGTGTGTGTGTTCGTGCTCATTTGTCTCCACTGATCCGATTGGCTGGGTCTCCTGGCTGACGGTCTATCCATGTGGAAGTGATTATTTCCTCTCGCTCTTTTTAAGATACACCGGGGAGACACTGAGAGAGAAAGAAAGAAAAAACAGAGAGCAGCTGACATTGAATTAAAAAAAAAAAGAAAGAAAACAAGTGAGAAGTGGTGCGTTGACAGCTGGAGAGAAATTAATTTGAAAACAGGGTTTGAGGGAGGGTGTTGTGTTTAGGGAGGAATTGAGGGATGCAGAGCTGGTCGGTGTTTTTCAAGTCGGTTAGTCCGGGACAGTGAAATATCAGCATGTTGGTGTGAGGGAGTGGCGAAAAGATGGAGGGAATGAGAAAACTGAGAACAAGAGGAAAGAGGAATGAATTGTTGGCTGGTATTTAGTTAGGGAGCGAGAGACAGACGGAGAGAAAAGGCCGAAATGGAGGTACTTGGCAGAGCTGTGTGCAGTAATGTTAATCCTGCTGGCTGGTGCACGCTGGACTGAACTCTGCCCAGCCACATTCCTCCTTTCTCCCTCCTCGTCCTCTTCTCCTGCCACCCTCCATCACGGGACACTGTGCGGAGCTTTGATGTGTTAATATCATCTTGTGGTTTCTGGCAGAGTCCGACTGGGTGATCTCACCCATCAAGTGATGAACAGAAGTGATTGAAATACTAGTGCCACTGTCGTAGTGACCGAGTTGATGTAGTGATTTGCTCTGGCGGTCGGAGCAGCAGCTTTCATTTTGAGGGAAGCCCCCACAGTGGTCAGAACATGGTTGTGGCCTGGCGTCTGTTCCAAAGCTCCTCGAACGAGTCAACACACACACACACACACACACACACACACACACACACACACACACACACACACACACACACACACACACACACACACACACACACACACACACACACACACACACACACACACACACACACACACACACACACACACACACACACACACACACACACACACACACACACACACACACACACACACAGAGCCAAGTCTGTGGTCTTCATGTGGCCAATATGTGGTGGTAGTATGTACTTTTCTACTCCGGCTGGGTTGAGGAAGGTCACAGTGAGTGAAAGCGTTTTAGCGGTGCGTGTGTGTGGTTGTGTCGGGCCCGAGGAGCTGTGAGTAAAGATCCTGACGTTCTACACCAGACCTTGTTGTGAAGAATGTAGTAATTTTCTCTCTGCTCCATTCTCCTCCTCTCTAATGTGTTCCCTGTATTTTCCATTTGCAGTCTCTCTCCATTACCTACAGTGCATCTTTAGCCATCGCCAGGTTTCGGTGCTTTTCTCTCTTTCAGCCAACATTGCCCCATTTATATGTAAATGTTTGGCTCCTGTAGAGTCCAATATACACTGTGGTAGTGGAGGGAGGGACTTTTACCTCTGCTTGCTGCCAGCGTGTGGGTTTTCATGTACTCAGTCATGTGTGGGTGTGTTTGTATCTTTGTGTGTGAATATACCGGTGTGCAACTGGGATTTAGTGAACTTGTACTTTTTTTTTAAATTAGTTTCTCTTATTTTGTCCTCTAACATTATGAGTCTGTTTCTGTCTGTTTCTGTCAGGCTGAGCACAGGGGAAGGGGATGGAGCGTGGTGTCCTGCAGGAGCTGTTTTCCCCGGTGGATCAGAATATCTTCAGGTCAGATACTTACACATATACTCTGCTGGAGAATCAGTGTTCATCTTGTTTATTTAAAGTAATGTTAAATCATTTTTTATTGGACAGGTTTGTTCTCGACCTTTTGACATTGCAACAGTTTCTGTGTTTCGATGATGAATTATCTGTCTCCTGTAGATCGACCTGCACAAACTCCACTTCCTGGCTCTGGTTGGTACCCAGGGTCGTCACGCCGACGGTCACGGCCAGGAGTTTGCTCGCAGTTATCGACTCCGCTACTCTCGAGACGGAGTAAAATGGATGACCTGGAGGGACCGCTGGAGCCAACAAGTGAGTAAGAGTAGAGTTGTTTTTTTGTTTTTTTTCGTTTAGCTATTTACAACGGAGCCACAATCAACTGACTCTTCATGTGTGCACACAAATGAAGGGAAGTGACAGGTTGAATATGATTGAGAGATATAATGAGGATAGAGAGAAACCATAATGGTGACTGTGTCTGTTGAGTATTCATTTGAATTAAATATATTTATTATTTATTTAGAAGTGGAGAAGTTTGGATTTGTGCCGGCTAAACTTTGTTTCCTAACATTTTTGCTCAGGGCAACAAAAGCAGCCTTCACCACCTGAGTTGTCAGCACCATGCAATGAAAACTTTAACCTTGTGCAGATGGAAGATGGAAACACTTCTTGTTATGTTTCAGTTCTGCACTGTGAGCATGGGAGTGTCGACCACTAACAACCAAAGTTTTAGGAAAGGAGTCTCCTCTTTTCAGTTGTTATTGCAGAACATTGCAAATGTTAAAAAAACAGCGAGCCAGTGTAAATGTTTGAATAAAGGCGGCTCCGACAGTAACTGGCCCTGAAGCTCTCACTCTGAAATCAGGGTGTCCTTCCACCTTTTGTGCATTAAAGACAAGGTTCAGTCGGTTCATTTGATCTCTTCTTAGAGTTATCAGAATTTGAGGACACGTGCTGAATTAAAAAGTCAGAACCTTCAGGCGAGATTATTCAACCCTGTAGACATCAGGGGAGACGAGCGATGCGCTCTGTGATCAATATTTATGTCTCTCACCTAGGTGGTGTCAGGTAATGAGAACACCTACGATATTGTGCTGAAAGACCTGGGCCCTCCCATCGTGGCCCGCATGGTGCGCTTCTACCCCCTGGCTGACCGCGTTATGAGCGTTTGCCTCCGGGTGGAGCTCTACGGTTGTGTATGGGATGGTGAGTATGTGTCTGTTCCCGCTCGCTTACTTAGCTATTCGTCTGGTCCGTATATACTGAGGCATGCCCTCCAGATCTTGATAATTCCGATCAAATTTCATATGCCGAAGATCATCCGAGAGTTACTCCTGTATCAGATGGGAAAGGGGGGGATTTGTATGATGGTAATAATTACGAGTTTTTGCCATGCATCCCCTTGCATCGATTTGAGGTATTGCATCAACTTTATAGCCTCAGAGGGGATTGCGCAGATAAAAGAAGCCACACAATGATGAATGTGTTGGTCTCCCTGTTTCTCGAAGCACAATACTGACTAACTGAGTATTTATGACTGACTCATCTCCTTTCCTGCCCCATCCTCCTCCCTCCGACAGCATCAGGCTGCCTGTAAATCAGAGCTGTCACAGAGGCTAAGAGCCTCGAGTTGCGGGTCTGTGTCTTCAGGGAAGACCGTCTCTAAAATATGCTCTCATGTGGATGCTGAGGCCGTGCACCTCAGTTTATCCACATGCCAGAGATTACGTGGATTCTACAGAATGTCAAGTTTTACGTACGTTCAGCCTCTCGTATCAGATCGTATTGCACCAAGTGTCTTTCCTGTGTTTATTGTTTTACATCCGATATGGACCCGCCTGACCCTCATGCAGGTACACGAGACGCACATCTGAGAGGATAACCACTCAGTCATGTCCAAACAGAGCATACTGCACACACACGTACGTGAAGGATTGTTTATTATGGGTAGCGGAATGGTGGGCTGTAGTCTGCGTTGCTGACGTCACCTCTGTTCTGAGGAACTGGGTTGATTCAGTGTATGTTGGAGGGCAGAGGCTTAAATTTCACTGTTTAATGTGACTCAGGCTGATCAGCGGACCTCTACGTTTGTTTTACTGCTTAAAAAGCAGCTGTAGCCTTTTCCCTGCAGCCGTGATTACTGCTGAATGTTGGCTCAGTCAACATGTGCCTGCTCATGAATAAAATGAAAAGCGTTGCAAATTAAAGGTACGGGTGCAGTCTGGTTGGAATGGGCTGTTTGCTTGGTCTGTTTTGATGCTGGATGCAGCTTTTCTTTATGAAACTGTAAAAGTGACCTTCAGAAATTGAGCCGCGGCGAGTAAAGACCTGGTGCTGGACGCAGTCCGCAGAACCCTGAGGCTGCCACTACTGTTCAACTGTTTATTCAGTGAAGCTCGACTCGGTATGCAGAACCCCGAACTGGGTAATCAGTTTTCGTTTCTTTAATCATCAACCGTTGTCATGAACGTGCTGTTGCTGTGATCAACGTCCCTTACGATGATGAGTCCCAGCCGCCGTCGCCTTAGAACGCTGGTCGACTGTTTATTCAAAGTTTATTAATATTGAACATATCGCGTCTACATTGCACCAAATTCCACACTGCTCATCCTTTCGCCTTCAACAATACATGAGCTAAATTTGAGACCGATAAGATGAATGGTTCTCTGGCTATCCAAGCCACAAACAGACAGATATATTCTCTATTAAATAGAGAAGTACAAAAACAACTGTTTTATTTCCACACTCACATGACTGATGTTGAATATGTTTTCATCCTTGTGTGACTCAGATGGGTTGAAGGCGTACACGGCTCCAGTGGGTCACCTCATGCACCTTCCTGGCATGTCCGTCTACCTGAACGACTCCACCTACGACGGCAGCACTGAGCAGGGGTAAGATATCCGGCCGCTCCAGGCTTCTTCACCGTGGTCATTTTCTTTTTTAGCATCTCATTTCCACAGATGCCCATAAACTGCTCCTTGGGATTTTATTTCCATGGAAATGTACAGACATTAAAGTCTTGGCTATAAATTAAAACACAGCTTTGGCAAATGATGATAAAGATTCACAAGATTTACAACCATGTGCCTCGATCAATGGAATTCTTAAAGTTTCTCTTCATCATATTCTAGCTCTGAAGAGCAGTCAGATCCTTTCTTAATCGTTTATTCTGGTGTCCGCCTAATGGAATGGGAATTACATATTTTTTTTAAGTTGCTCTGGGATTTGAGGCCTGTTTCCTGGCTGTAATGTTTTGGCAGCGGGCAAAGGAGAGTGAACGAGGAATTTAGGGGAGGGGTCTCCTGATGCGGACTGTGTGGTTAATGGGGCTGAAATGTTTTGCTAGCAGGTGAGGTAACACTTTTGATGTAATCCAGATGTATTTGTAGCAGATGTTAGTGTGACGGAGAGACTGGGAGTGAGGGGGAGCTGTTAGGTGATGTTGTTGTGTTGCTTTGTATTTAGTAGAGTGTATTTGTACATATTTGAAGAGGAAAAGGTGTGTGTGCCAGCTTTTTTGCATGTGTATCTATATAAATATTCGTATTCATGCGTCTTTTCGTGCTGATTCATGAAAGTCTTTACAAATAGAACGTGATAAGCAGCGTGTGCAGGATCAAGTCTTATTCCTGCACGGAGCTCCATGTTAACCATTGCAGCGCTCTGTGTGCAGGATGCAGTTCGGAGGCCTCGGTCAACTGTGCGACGGCGTCTTAGGAGGAGATGACTTCATACAAACCAAGGAGCTGAGGGTTTGGCCCGGCTACGACTACCTGGGCTGGAGCCGGGAAGCTCTTGGGCAAGGCAGCGTGGACATCGAGTTCCACTTCGAGAAACCACGTGTCTTCCACAACATGCAGGTAGGAGTGTGTGTGTTCGTAGGGTTGGTGTGTGATGGTGCATGTGAGAGGACGTTGTTATCCCACTGGAATCTCATACGGCACCGATCTGCCTTTAGAACCTTTTAGAATGAACTCCCACAGCAGAGTCTTAAACGACAATGACTCTGTTAATCTGCCTCCTCACCAGAAAGCAGCACATTGACGCGAATAGCTCCAGCAGCCATTTAATTAGTTTTAATGTGCCATTGTTTATCATGGGACAGTGCGTCTGTGCTCAGCTCTCTCTGGGTGCCACTGAGTTGCATCACATTCTGTTTGTGCGTCTCTGTGGTTTTCTGGGTTACTTTATGTAGCGATTGGGGGGGGATAATGATATGAAGCAACTCAGTTTGAGTTATAACTGTTGTCTCGTTGGATGGGGGTTGGAATGTCGGTTAGGGTGGGATTCACCCTATACATGTGGAGCAGCCCCAATCCCCAGTCAGTGTCAAAGGACAAGTCATCTATTAGAGCCCTGGTTTTGACTGAGATCCAAGTTGTCTGTATGTTCTTTCTCTGTGGCTTTTTTTTCACATAGTCATTATTGTTCTAGCATTTCTCAGTTACCTTTTCAAATCTTTCCCCGTGGTATTCCAAGTGTTTTTCCTCAGCTTATTCTGTTTTTCCTGCCTTTTCCTCTGTGGTTTTCCCAAACTAACCTCAGCTGACACACACCGTTACTCTGGCTCGGCAGGGCGGATATGTCAGACACACAGGTCAAATAAATAAAGAGTGGGAACCTGAACCTAAATCTGGCACGACTTGTCTCTGCAGGTCAGCGTTCCTTAACCTGCGTCTAATCGCTCTCCCAAAGGGAAATCTGCTCTTTGACCTTTTGTCAGCCACAACCTGCACTTCCTACAGGACGCTCAACAGACGGACTCAGGACTCTCTGTGATCTGCGTTTGCAAAGATCCAGATCTGTTGTGGGGATAACTGGGAAGTAATGCAGAACTTTTCTGTGCAAGTGCATGCAGAAGAAGAGGCAACTGAAGGAAAAGATCAGAGGGAATCCACAATGTGGGTTAGATTTATGTCGAAGTGAAATCTAATGAATGCAGTGATATGTTCTCAAATAAAACTTGGTGCAAGTCATTGGAGCCGTACCCCCTGAAGGAGTAGTGAATTACCTCGCTCCTGTTACTTATAAGAACCCACTACCAACAATAACACAGCACATTTTGTCCAGATAGAATCAGTTTCATGTCGACTCAGCATCAGGTGCAGCTGTTTCCTCCTGCATTGTGTGTGTGTGTGTGTGTGTGTGTGTGTGTGTGTGTGTGTGTGTGTGTGTGTGTGTGTGTGTGTGTGTGGGGGGGGGGGGTAGTTTAGAGTGGCCCTGCATTAAGTGTAGAAGCTAACCTCTAAAAGGTATGGAAGCCCATTTCTGCCAGTAAAATAAAGAAAAAGATGAATGTTGTGTTCAGATTCTGGAAACTATAAGGGAGCAAGTCATAATTTCAGATACTAACTCATGATTTTATGATACTTACTCGTTATTTGGAGAGAGTAAGTCATTTGTTTGAGTTAGTAAGTCAGTATTTTCAGATATGATTTAAAGATACTAAGTCATTATGTTGAGATACTAATTCAAGATACTACGTCATTATTTTCATATATTAATTCATTATTTTTTAAACCAAGTGGCAGAGATAAGCTTCCATAAAGAGCACCCTCTTTACCACCTCCTCTCCTTGAGAGGAAAACAACTCTCCTGCTTAATTATCTATCTCTGAGATCTATAGTGTTTTAAACACTCACCATCTTCCTCCATCTCTCCTCCTCAAGCTCCTCTTCCTCCGTCCAGCCACAAAGACGCCTCGTATATTAAATCAGCTTTTATTGATCCCTCTCTCTTTGGCCTTTCCCTGCTTGTAAAAACAGGAGAGATATATCCTCTGCTCTCCTCCATCAGTCGTCTGTCATACACTTTCTTTCTTCCATCCTTTCTCCTCCCGCCTCTTTTCTAATTTTGTTCATTTATAGTCCTGCTCAGTTCAAGTCGTGCCAAAGCAATTAAAGCTGAACAGGATGAAGATGTATCATTAATTCTTTGTGTTAATTGAATCTCTTCCCTCTACGTAAATAATGAATGATTAGGCCCAGAGTTTTCCAGGAGTTTTCCAGATGTTTGCACAGAAGTCGGGTTAATTCTGATGTTTACATTTTAAGTGATTACACATCTTCTCTCCTTCATCTTTCCTCTTTATTTCCCTCACACACTTGATCTCCTTCTTCCAGGTGCACAGCAACAACCGCCACACCCAGGGCGTCCGAGTTTTCAGCAAGGTTGAGTGTCTTTTTAAGCCCAGCATCCTCCAGCCGTGGTCGTCTCCCGCCCTCACCCTGCCCGTGCCCCTGGAGGATCTGAAGGACCCTTCCTCACGTCCCATCTCCCTGCCGCTCGGCGGCCGGCCGGCTCAGATTCTCCGCTGCAAATTCTTCTTTGCCGACCGCTGGCTGCTCATCAGCGAGATATCCTTCCTTTCTGGTAGGAGACAGAAATCAATTTATCGTTATTTATCTCTAAATGGGAGATATGTGTTTTTCTGGCAGACCATTTTTCTTTGCACTTGCATCACAGCCACTTTCTAGGAGGTCCAGTAGAAGTTTGACTTTGTCTAAACAACAACTAAATATAGACAGCAGCAACAGAAGAAGAGATACCTGAAAACAGACATTTTACTAGGGGTCAGGGAAGGAAAGTTCTGGAAAATGTCTGGAGCAACTGACTCGGACATTCTCGATCAGGAAAATGAGTTCAGTGCATGTCTGAAAGCAGCTTTAGTGTACGACTAATTAGTATTCTTTGGATGCTCAAAGTCAAGTGAAGTGAAACTCAGCAATCTGAGTTTCAATCTAACGCTGACCCTCAGACCTTAATTGATTTAAGGAATCAGCATTTTTGACTCTCAAGAATATTGTCTCGTCCCTGGCACAATTGTAATGCTGTACTTTGTGATACACAAACACATTTTTACCAAATGAGTCGAAAGGTGTAAATAAATTGGCCTTCCACAAACGGAACTTCTTCTACCCTTCTTATCTATGTCCAAATGTATCAAGAGTCTGAATTAGAAAGTGTTTATTGGCTAAAAACGTCGGCCTGTCCCTCCAGCTGCTGCCGTGTTCTTACTATCTCCCAGTTTAAAGGCTGAAACGCACCAAGTGCAGCGAACAGAAATGGGGTTTCGATATCTCCTCTAAAGATTATACCTATCTGATTGCAAGTCAGGTTGGGGCCTCGTCTGTTGCTCTACAGCTGAGATTGCTGCCTAATTAAACTGTCCTCTGTTCTCAAACACACTGTCAGTTGGGGTGTGATAAGAATCAGCAAAGTGCTCGGTAATCACGCTGTTCTCAGGTGGTTGAAATGACTTGACCCAGCAGTGGTGTGGTGGCTGGACTCCTGCCAGACCAGTGATAAATGCTCCGGTTCCAATAATGAAAATGACCAAATCATCCAGTATGAACTTATACTGACCAGAGCTGATCCACATTGACTCTATAGTTCTACATACGGTTTGAATATTTGAATGGTTCAGCGACAGTGGCAGGAGGCGTTATGTTTCAGTTAGACTCAAGGAATAATTGACAAGATCTCAGGAACACCTTCAGGGAATCTTTTCAAATTTAGAACCAACATGGACTCGGACTTGGACTCACAGGTGAACTCATCAGACTTTAGTGGTCCAAGGCCAAAGGTCAAGATCACTGTGACCTTGCAAACCCATTTTCTTCCCTTGTGAACATGTAATCTTAAGAACACCTCCATGGAATCCTTTCAAATTTGGCACAAATGTCCACCTAGACACAGATTTACTGATTTAGATTTGAAAGGTCAAGGTCACGTTAAACTCCCATAACATGTCTTTGGCTTCTTGAATGTGACGGATCTGCTTTGAGGGAATTTCTGTACATTTTGACCAGTTGTCATTTGGACTCGAAGATGAAGTTAATAGATATCAGTGATCAAAGGGCAAATGTCACTGTGACCTGAATGAGTCCAGAAAAAACAATATTTGTACACTGACACTGCACTGGTTGGCAGAGCCATACATCTGCAGGACGGTAATTCCTACTTAATGTTCATGTTTGTTAAATGTTTTATGTCACAGACACTGTGTCATGCTTGGTGGGAGTTTCTCTGGAGCATCACATGAGCAGAACCACACAAAACACTTTCTGTTGCAATGAACGGTTAAACCACTGATGTGTTGTAAATGATTAAAGCAGCAGCAGTTAGTCGGAACTTGGTTTGCGAGCTAACACAGTCATTCACATTTGTCAGTAAGTCACTCATTAGTTCCCTGTCACAAACAAGGAAATGAAAAGTCTTTTAAGCAACAAGCTGTGACCATAAATACTGTTTCCCAACAGCTGAGGACGCCCAGATGATGTGTTGTGCCATGAGAACAAAACCCTGAAACACATGTAACATGATTCATTCTTATTAAAATGTCTCTTTTCCTCCTTATTCAGAACCGTTGGAGGAGGATGTCACAGAGCCTGATTCATTTCCTCCTAATCCTCCCAAGATTCCTGCTATCAGTTCCTCTGCTCCTCCTGTTAACCACACGTCCTCATCACCCACATCGAGCCACAACTCCACCAACTCCACTGCTGAACCTTCTGGTGAGTCCTGCTGCGCTCCTCTTCCTCCTCCTGCTCTCCGCCCCCACATCTTCTTCTCTTTACTATCCTTCCACTCCACGACCATTCTCTCTCTGTTTTATCCATTCATCACCCACCATGCTGCTTCATCTGCCCCTCCGTGCCGCTCTCTTCTGCCTCATCACCTCTTGTCACCGTGCCGTCTCCTTCCCTGCAGTTGTGATGAGTGTGAGCATGTTGGCAGTGTGTCCAAGCCATGTTTCTAAAGCAGAGCCAAAAGGAAAGGCGGTGCCAAAGGGGGCCCCAAGTCTGACAAGCCTCGCTCTTTATCACAAACTCTAAAATCCTTTGGCTCCGAGCCAAGATTCACTAAACCTAAAGTTGACGCCAGATGATTATCTCACAGATTTCATTGTACTTAAAGTGCAGGAGAGATCTGGCTAGAAAATAGAGGTTAAATGTTATAACTATCTTCAAATTCTTTCGTTGTTTTATTTAAATTTTTTTTACATGTTGGTCTGGCTTTTATTAAATAATCCCAAATTCTGCTATCCATGATTTCCTCTCCTCATCACTCTCCTTTGAGTCTTCTCCGCTTCTCACACATTCCTCCTTTGTCCATCCCTCGCTCCTCCAGAAGCCCCCATCAACTCCACCTTCATGACGGACACTACCGGTAACTGGACGCTGTCAGGTGAGAAAGAGCTCAAAAAAACCAAACTGACGGGATGAGCTGAGGGAGGGGAGCTCGCTCTATCCTCTCTGGCCCTCCTCCAGCATCTTAAAACTGTCCCACTGCTCAGTGGAGTATGAAGTATAATGGCGGGGGGATTACAGGGGCAGGCTTTGGCACTGGGCTCTGTCCCATGGGTGTGGAGATATACAGTGCAGCTGTAGGGAAAAGGCGAACACTGTTATAGTACATTATATTTATGTACAATAACAACTTGGCTTCCTGTGGTCTAACAAACAGCATGCTTTTTTTCTTCCAGGGGAATCGCTCTCTTCTTCTCAGCTAAACAATAACAGGCTTTTTAAAAGGCTGGAAATGTTTTTTCTGTGGCGTGTATGGTGCTTTGTCCTTGTTACTGGTTGTGGTTGGACGGCTTTGTTTGGGTTTATTTATTACCTGCATCAGCATGGTGTTGAATTGACAGAGAGAGAGGGAGAGGGAGGGATGCGTTGCCTGCTATATTGTAGAAATGTGGTGTGGAAAATTTTCTCTGGTAAAATGCATGTGTACAAGTGTGTGCTTGCAGGGTGTGGATTTGTGTATGCATGGACATAAAATCACCATGTATTGTATTCAATGCCTGATTTTTGGTCTTTTTAACTGAGCCAGTTTTACTCTGAATGTGGTTTTAACTCTGTCGTCCCTTGTTTAAACAACACATCTCCCACTTGACCCTCAGAGGAGAAAAAGAGCAACATGATTCTGATTAAACGTAGACTACAAAGCTGCTGAGAAGCAAAACAGGGATCACATTCTGTTCTCATGCAGCCGGCTCCGAGAGTCCCTGTGGTATGAGCGGGCAGATTGGATGAACGCTCACGCAGACAATCCCCATCAGATGTTTATTAAGCCTGATGAAACCATGCTGGTGTGTGTCATAGCAGATAGACAGTGCTGCACAATGCTTCACATCATATGAGTCTCATGAATCTCAATCGGATATTTTCCACACATTTCACCAGGGGGCTGGCACGTAAAGTTCCACAAAATGTCCGGAGCATGTGGCTCCGACATTTGCGTTCTCACATCCAGACCCTCTGGAAAAGTTCAGGAAAATATCTTGACCTCAGTGCAGGTCTTCAAGCAGCTATAAAAACATCTGACATTTCACCCTGTATTTTCCTCCTCTAGGATCGGAGATTGTGACTCCTAGAGCTGGTCTCCCTGTGGCCAAGGATGACAGCAGTAATACGGCAATACTGATTGGCTGCCTGGTGGGCATCATCCTCCTGCTGCTGGCTGTGATAGCCGTCATCCTATGGAGACAGTACTGGAAAAAGATACTGGGCAAGGTCAGTCAAAGTTGAGGTGACACACGTTTTAATTCCACCTTTATTTAGAGTCTGTAATTTGGTTGTAACTGTGCAGGAGTCACTTCACCCAAATCATTTCTTATTTACCCAAAGTAGTATTTAACCACAGAGTCTTGGTTTTATCAGCCAAACCTGCTACAATGGAGGAAAAAGACATTTAGTTTGTGTGGCTTAGAGCTTAGTTTCATTAACTATATAATTAAGTTTAACTGCCCCTTTAACCAAGTTAAAATGATTGATGGCGAGCTGAGATAACAACTGTCTGTCTCTTGGCAGACGACCACTCTATCTCCATGTGGAGAATCATTTCACATTAACCTCTAACTGTTTCGAAGATTAGAGGCTGTTTCCACTGTTTGATCACCATCTGCTTGAGGGATTCAAACGCTGCACTTTTATCACATGTGCCATTCCAGGCCCAGGGTAGCCTGTCCGGTGACGAGCTGCGGGTCCACCTCTCAGTCCCCTTGGACAATGTGGTCATCAACAACACACACAGCTACTCAAGCCGCTACCAGCGCATCCATACTTTCCCCGATGACCGTGACCATGACAGGGAGGGAGAGGGAGAGTACCAGGAACCCAGTGCCCTGCTCCGACCAAGGGATCAAAGAGACAGCACAGGTAATTTAAGAACACACACGTATGACAGAGTGCATTTATAGCTATGTTTGATAGCTACTGGGTCCAATGTATTTCTTATAGCTGAGCGATTCTGTCCAAAAAACTCAGTAGCTTCAATATGAGAATATGTCGGCATGCTGACGTTAAATAAAACATACCACATGATAAATACATGGTGGCAGAAACTGATCTCGAACCAGCTGCACACAATTGGCAGGAGTCAGTGGAAAATGTGGAAAAATCCATATAGTATTTCATTTTCTACAATGGTGTATGTGGTTTGGACAGATTGCTTCATTTGCGTGTCCGTGCTTCTGCGGTCTCTGTTGGTCATATCAATAAGAAAACTCATTTCAAGAGCGGAACGGGCAAGGGAGAAAAAAATGTGACGACGCATAATCAAGAAAACGCTGGTATTACGATGTGTTTCACCACACCAAGCAAAAGTAAATCAAACCACCCTGCCAGGAAGAGCGCCTCTAACAGGATGCACAGCGCAGAGGGGGCACAAAAGAGCTATTGTTCCGAGAGAAGGGAAGAAAAAGAAAAGAGGGAGGAGAAAAAGAGGAGTAAAGAAAGAAAAGGCATTCCTTCACTTGCATTGCACCACAGGAGGTCTGCATGTGTCTTTACTGGGCGCCTGTGTGAGTTTGAAATAACACGAGTAACAGAAACATTATTTCACTGGTTCGTGTGATGTTTGGTTGTGGCCTGAGTGATGTTAACTCTGATCTCACTCTTCTGTTCTGTGCTCCATGTGTCAATGCAACCCGCCTCCTCTCCTTTTATAATAATGGATATGCTAACATTGTCATGCTAATGGTTGTTATTATTGTGTTTTGTTGTGTGTGTTTGTGTTTTGTGTCACGTGCCACTTTGTTTTCGTGTGTGTGATCCATATCATGGTACCCGTGTGTACCCCCACCTCGTCCCGTGCCTGTTTGTGTGTGTGTGTGTGTGTTACGTGTGTGTGCCCTCCCAGCCTTGCTGTTAAACAACCCAGCCTATCACCTGCTCCTGTCAGATCACAGAAAAGGCTCAAGACCCCTGGTAGTCCCCGGCACCACTCAGGCTCAGGAAAAGAGCCTCAATGTGCCCCAGGGTAAGACACCTTGGACCAGGCCAACACAGTCTGGAGGGGCCCCTGCCTCTCTTCTTTATCTATCCAGAGCAGGGCTGTAGATCTAGAAGAGACACTGTACCATGAGTCTACTTTGCATGTGTCTGACCTTCATCATTCCTCCTCTTACTCACATAATTAGTCACTCTCATTCACTCACCACTCGAAATGACTCGTGCTTTGTTTGAAGGGTTAGTTTGGTATTTGGGGAATTTGTACACAAACACAGACTCTGACAAACTCAGACTCCTTTGTTTACCCAGGCCTGTGTTGTGTGTCTGTCGATTGCAGTGTGTGTCTTTCCCTTCGCCACTTTGGTGTCGACTGAAATATCTCAACAACTGTGGAGAATCTTACTGAGTTTGGTGACTCCCCTGAGTTTTTATTTTGTGCCACCAGCAGGTCAAGGTTTTTACTTATCCCATAGACGATGGACAACATGGCTGCCCTACAAAAGTGAAGCCAGAGCGTCTTGAATGCCCCGTGGTGGTTGGCCACAGCACAGATCATAAATCCACTAAAAGTCAAAGTACACGTCAATGATTTTTCTTAAAAATGGTTTCTGTTATTTTAGATCATTGTCATCACACTGGTGTCTATTCAAGTGCTCATTGTTGTGTTAAGTTTGGCTTTAATTAATCATTTATTAAGTTTAGTTATTTATTAGTTCTTTTTGTGAAAATTGTCAGTAGATTCTAATTAAGTTCTGAAACACTGTGGATTTGATTTGAAGCAGCTGTAGTCATCCACCATTAGAGTTGTTGTGTTATTTGTTGCAGGTTTTGACAGGATGAGCTGCTGCTTGATGCAACAGACAGAAATCCGTTTTTAACCAAGATCCCAGTTGAACATACTTGACAGAACCTTCAGATATCTTTGGGTGTGTGTGTGGAGTTGTTGGGCCTTGGTGGACGTATCTGCTCTACTGAGTGCAATTCTAGTTTCTGTCTATTTATACCTCTATACATCTCTGAAAGTCATTTTTTGGTTATTGTCAAATTGAATTATCCCAAATCCAAACTATCCCTTCATAACAAGTTGTCATCATCTGATTATTTTACTCATTAAGTGTCTCAAAGCAAAACAAAACAGTTTTTAATCACACAGTTCTTTTAGTTGAATCCCTCTGTTTCATCCACCCTGTCTGTCTCCTCTCCCTCCAGCCTGTGGTTTGGATCTGGACATGGAGAAGGGTTTCCCCCCAACTCATGAGGAGCCTCCTCCCTACCCCGGCTCCCCTCCCTACCCTTCCCTCTCTCCCCCTGTATCCCCACCACTACCTCCCAGCGTCCCCCACTATGCTGAGGCAGACATTGTGAGCCTGCAGGGTGTCACCGGTAACAACACGTACGCTGTACCCGCCTTGGCCTCCTCGAGCCCGGGGGCCGACGCTGCCCCTCTGCCAGAGCTGCCGCGCCAGTGTCTGATCTTCAAGGAGAAACTGGGAGAGGGGCAGTTTGGGGAGGTGAGAAATGATCTGAAAATATTTGTGTGTGCGTGTCTGTGTGTATGTGTGTGTGTGTGTAAGGGTAATTGTGCTTTAACGATGTGTGCATGTTTTTCGGTTGAAGGTGCACCTGTGTGAAATCGAGAACCCTCAGGACCTTCCCAACTTGGAGTTCCCCTTCAACGTGAGAAAAGGTCGCCCTCTTCTGGTAGCAGTGAAGATACTGCGACCAGACGCCTCCAAGAACGCCAGGTCTGTGACCTCATACACAGCTGAGCTTGCACTCACTCACAGTTTTCCTTCTAACAGCTTATCTCCTCTCTCACATTTTCTCATGACTTCGTCAAACTGCAGCTTCATTCACATTATTTCTGAAATATAAAAACATTTTGTAGCACTGACCTGTACCTGCGATCAGTGGATTGGGTTCTGTGAAGTTGAAATTGGCATTTCTATATTGTTTTTGGAACAACTAGTGAGAAAATTTCTGCTTCACTGGTTCCATGTGACCTTCAGAGGACAGACAGTAGCTTCCAAAACAATCAGCCATCATATAACATTGCTGCTGTGTTAGTAATCAGATTCCTCTCGTTCCTTCTCCATAACATATCCTGCAGAGGCAAAGGAGAGACGTCCAATAGTTCTCTTACTTTGGTTCGGTCCCTCAGAACCCGAGAGAAAAAGTATCGGCCTCTCTGTGGTTTTCTAGACGTTAGACTCACTTCACCAGCTGCTTGTTTACTTTGGCTCTCCCCACAGTTTGTGCTTGCCATGTGTGAGGAGCAGTTGTCCACAGGGTTTGTATGGAAGGTCAGAGAGGGCTGGAGCAACACAAACATATTGACCAGCAAAACAAATCAGAGGGGGTGGAAAACCACAGAGCTACAGACCAGGGTGTTGATTCTAGAGCTCGGCCAAGTTATCAGTTGGCCGGCAAAAAACAGCCGATGTGAGCCTTTCACAGAGATTGGTGTCAGTGTTTGTGTTTGACAACAGGCGCTGATATGGAAAGTTTTAATTTACAGAATAAACAATGAAGAAAAGACGTGTATTTGTGTTTCTAGATTTATGATAAAAATGTGTATTGTCCTGATATATGTTCTATATATTTGTTGTTTTCTTTTCATTTATTTAATGGAAGGTTTATGGTTGAACTGTAAAATATTATGCATCAATTACATTACACATTACATACATCCATATGGGTTTGATAATGACATCTCAGGAATCATTGCCTTTTTAAAATATATATAACCGGCCAATATATTGGTATCAGAAATGTTTTGCTCTGTAATGTTGGTATTTACTCAGTAGTAATGTAAAAAGTGTTGCTTGATGAAGCTTGAATACTAAAATGTTGTAAAATGTAAAATGTAAAATGCTTTATCGCCTTCCTTTCTATCCCTCCGCCTCTGATCTGATGAATCTGACTTTTCCTTTGCGCCCTCGTAGGAACGACTTCCTGAAAGAGGTGAAGATCCTCTCTCGCCTGAAGGACCCGAACATCATCCGGCTGCTCGGAGTGTGTGTGAGCAGCGACCCGCTCTGCATGGTCACCGAGTACATGGAATGTGGAGACTTGAACCAGTATCTGTCCCACCGAGTGCTCCTGGATAAGACGGGGCCGTCACACAACACCCCGACCATCAGGTAAGACTAGAGTCTGCACGTACACACACATAGAAATGCACACACGGCCATTTGGTGATGTATTTAATGTTCCCTCTATCTGCCGTCTTTTCCCACAGTTACCCAGCCCTCATCTCCATGGCCAGCCAGATTGCTTCAGGAATGAAGTTCCTTTCCTCCCTCAACTTTGTGCACCGGGATCTGGCCACGCGTAACTGTCTGGTCGGAGGCGAGAAGGGCGAGAGCGGGGAAGAACAGGGCGGCGAGCGCCACATCAAGATAGCCGACTTTGGCATGAGCAGGAATCTGTACGCAGGAGACTACTACAGGATCCAGGGCAGAGCGGTGCTGCCAATACGATGGATGGCCTGGGAGTGTATCCTCATGGTGAGAGGACGGGAAAGGATTGTTGATAAGTTCTTGATGAGAATTAATAATATATACTTGTTTATACTGATGATTATTTCTTTTTATTTTAAACAAAGTTAGGTAGTTATGCTTAACTACTGAAGGAACAAGGGACATGATCACATTTTAAATGATATTATCAAGAATTGATGTCTTGAGTATAATTTGGTACTTGAAGGTGACGGAGTTGATCTTGTGTGGTTGTGCGTTTCCAGGGTAAATTCACCACAGCCAGCGACGTGTGGGCGTTCGGCGTCACTCTGTGGGAGATGCTGAGCGTCTGTCAGGAGCAGCCGTACTCCAACCTCACAGATGAACAAGTCATCGACAACGCTGGCGAGTTCTTCAGAGACCAGGGCAGACAGGTACATCTCACACACACACACCACAGGAGCAGCTGAAATATAAATTATTTTAATTTCCATTCTTTTGTTTTCCAGAAGACAGAAAGCAGACTTTAAAATAGGCATCTTCATAGTTATATCTACTGTTTGTACTCTACTCTTCTAAAATGTTCTCTCACCAGGCTCTAGTTGGGCTTCACAGTGTAATAGATGTCACTGAAACCTGCAAACAGAGCCCGACTTCACATGATGGTGGAACTTCATGACACCAGATGCCCTCTAGTGGCTGCTCTGTTCAGCTGATGAAGACGTTAGAAGCTACAAAGTTGATCCTCACAATTAAATATTTGTATAGTTTTACTTCTGTGACTTGATTTTAAGACATATTTATCTACAAATCACCAAACACAAATCCATCATATCTACCAACACATATGATGCATAGCTTGCACTCAGATTATTATTATTATTCCTGGTTAGCACTGTGGCCTCACAGCAAGAAGGTTCCTGGTTCAAATCCTTCGGCTGGGGTCTTTCTGTGTGGAGCTTATATGTTCTCCCTGTCTCAAAGACATGCAGCTCGCTCCCACTCCCTCCATGACCCTCAAAGGATAAGCAGTATAGATATTGGATGTAATATTTATGAAATGATGCCAGACTTTGAAAAATCTTGACATCTTCATCCCCCCCCCTCCTCTCTCTCTCGTGCAGGTGTATCTGAGCAGGCCAGCCGTGTGTCCTCAGGGTCTCTACGAGCTCATGTTGAGCTGCTGGAACAGAGACTGCAAGCTCCGCCCATCCTTCGCCGACATCCACTCCTTCCTCACTGAGGACGCAATGAACATGGTGTAAAGAGCGACTCGGACAATCGTGGGAATGAGATACAACGTCACAGAGGGGAAACTTCTCGTGCGATTTTTTTTGCGTCCTTGCTGCAGTGGGTTAGCTTCTGGGTCAGTTTGGTGGAGGTGCTGCACAGCAGAGGCAGATGAGAGGGGGAAGAGGGTTGTTCGCTTTTATATTTTGTAGATTTTGAGGGGGGTGGGGCTGATGCACCGCTGGTTCGGTTGATTTCCTCTTCAGACCTCAACCCCAAAAGCAAAGCTAATGCCAGCTTTAGATACTAAACAGTGCAAGCTACATTTCAGTGGTTGGTGGTGGGTGCAGTGTGCACGTAGGGAACTTTCTCTCTTCTCAGATACTTCCGGTACGAGCAGGGTTTGTGTGACTGGTGATTCAGCGCTGTAGAAAATGCAGAAAGTTGCAGAAGCTAAAATGTTTGAAATACTTTTTACTATGAGCACAGCAAGTTAGGATATGAACAGGTGTAAGGATTCATCTTTTCTTCACACACACACACACACACACACACACACACACACACACACACACACACACACACACACACACACACACACACACACACACACACACACACACACACACACACACACACACACACACACACACACACACACACACAGGGATTGTCTTAGTATTAATAGTATGTATCGCCCACTTTCCATCAGTGGGATTAAATAATCTCAGACACAAATTAATCCAAGAGAAGATCTTGACCCTCTGACATGGCTGATGGTTAACTCCGCTGTGTAGAACTATGTTTGACGACCCTTCATCAAACAAAACAGACACCAGTAGCCCCCCCCCCTCTCTGCTACAGATGCCCCATTGTAGTCAGAGAAGTACCCGAACCCCATCTTTAAGAAGAATAAACAGTGTCCCCTGCCAAGAAGACTTCTCAGCTCCGAGGACAAAGGCTCAGACAATGTGAGCCGGCCGCTGCCGATCCAGATGTGACGCACAAACTGGAGCAGAGAGACAATGCTGCCAGCTGGAGCAGCCGCCGGGGCATCTCCAGGTGTATTGGTGATTTTTTTTTATATATATATATATATATATATGGTTTTGACCCAGGCAAGGATAGACGTAAAATTCCACAATCAGCTGCACTTTAAATTCTACAAACCTAACCCCCCCCCCCCCGGCCATGATGACACTCTTCTGCCCGAGGGGCCTGATACGATATGATTCCTGTCGATGTGGATTCTGATGCATCTTACCTGCAGTGATCTGCCAGTGGAGATGAAAACTCATCGCAAGATGTCTTTTATAAAAGGACATAATCTCTTTGCCTTTTTAAATCCTCTCCACCGAGGCGTTGCCAAACCATTGGATGTAAAATATTATTTTTGAAAAAAGAAAATGGAATGGCACCATCAGTCCATCTCATTTCAGATGTATGAAACCCGTTTTTGTTCTGAAACTGTCAGTGTGTTGAATTTATGTTCACTCATCAATCCATTTCGAGGAGCACAGTCGGTGGCATTGTTCAAACAGGGGATGCTGGTACTGGTTCTAGTGTGAATGTGAACATCAGCCTTTTGTGTTATGTTTCGTACATTAAGCTGACCACGGTAGAATCGATGCATCTACCTTACTGATTGTATCGCACTGTAAATGAGTCCTGAGGTGATGGAGATTAGTAAGTCCCACGTTTACTAATTGTGAATGGTCGTGTCATTTTAAGTCATTTTTGATACACTGTAGTTCAACTAAACCCATATTTTTATATATATATATATAGATATATATATACTGTATGTACTTAGACACTCCTTGATGTCTGACTTCATCCTTTTAGTTTCTTTGAAGTTGAACATTATAGTATGTACATAATAAGGACAGAATTGTAATTTCCTTTACTAATATATAGAAAGCTCTTTGTTACATTTGGGGTCTTCTGTATCTCTGTAGAACGCTTGCTACCTTGATGCCATTGTAATTCACTGTGTCGTCTATTTTTGTAGATGTTTTAATAAAGTTAACCTTTTCAAATAAATCAAGTTGTGCTGTAGGGCTGCAACTCAGGTTTTTTATTTTTGATTCATCTGATTCACGGACTAATCATTCGGTCTGAAAGACTTTAGATGATCATAATGAAACTTCAGTCACCTGAAGTCCCTTCGCCCACCAGACATTTGATCACCGAAATTTAAATCAGTTAATCCGAAAGACAAAGTGACAATTTGTTTTAAATTTGAAAGGATTCTCTTGAGGCATTCTCAAAATAACATTTTCACGGGGTCACAGTGACCTTGACCCCTGACCACAGACTGCGAAAACTTTACACCTCCGACCACTGGATGTTGCCGGCGCACAAAAGCTGAGACCAACAAGTATCTGTGATTAAATCATATTTTATTGTCTTCTTCGGTATCATAGAACATTAACTACATCTTTTAATATTTGACACTAGCATCTGACTTTCACACTATATAATTACCAACTTCTTATATCAATTTAAGTGACAAACATGCAACAACTTTGTTAGAGATAAAGATTAGTCACAAGAACCTACAAAAGCAGTATCAACTGATTTGGCTTTCGTCTACAGCCATGATGGCTCATGGCTTATGGTTAGTAATCTGAAGTTTTCCCTGACAGGTGTAATAGGCATTACTGGAGAAGCCAACTTGACTTGGCTGTTGGGGAGTTTTCAACAGGCACTTGAGGGTAACAAAATGCATAAGGCTTGGTAGCTGGAAAACTTTGGACAGATACAAAGAAAGAAGTCAGCCCCCAATCAGAGGCTGTGATTCAATAACCCCCAAAGCAAAGAGACATAAAACCAGCCAAGATCCTCCAAACCCAGCATCAGTGTAATATAAAAACCACTACCACAGATAAATCACACTATCCTGTGTGTCATTTCAAACTCCAGGCAGCAAGCAATCGGGTTAATTGGTTAGTAAGTGATGGTGCGTCTTTACTCTCGTCATATGATGATCAACACAAGAGAAGACACTGCAGCAAATATATAGTGTCACAAGACAATTTTCCACTGGAACATACTTTCATTGCTTTTCACAGGAAACCTCAATATCTCGTTTCCATCAACCACTTCTCTTCCCCCCCACAAAAAAACAAAATCCTTCCACTCACATGACAAATGATATGACTTTGGGCCCAGTTAAGAAGTCAGTTATAATAAACACAAAACAAAGTTAAAACTACACTGACTGTAACAATATTATGAGGTCATGCTGTGATCAAAATTAGCTCAGCAGCATTTAGTGAATTGAAAGGCACCGAGAAAATAAACCTGTTTCACATTAAAAAGTTACAAATAAAAAACAAAGACCAAGAGTTTGTTGACTCCGTCCCAGTGCAGGGATAAATGAGTCTGAATGCAGTAAGAACTTATTCTGAAAGTCAAGTATCAAAAGACAAAGACAGGAACTTCTATTTGGACTAACACTGACTAAAGAGGGCTGAGGCTTCTCTCTCCTCTGGGCAAACAAAGCAGCTTCATCGATAATCCAAACCCCTGACGCTACTTTTGCTGTAACCAGCAGAACAAACGAACACTCAGACCAGGAAAAAGACAATGAACCACAGAGGGAAGGAACAAAAAACCCAGCACGAGTACATAAAGGAGGAACCAGCAAAAGAGACACAAGTGAAACACATGCATGCATTCAGACGATCAGACAGGTCGTGAAGCTCCTGGTCTGAATAACGGTGACGCCTCTTCCCGATTACTTCCGACTCTCCCTGTGTTCTTAACGCACGCGGGTGGACTGGACTCCAGCCTGTGGAATCAATGAAAGAAACCGTGAAATGATGACCGCCTGCACCAGTGGTTCAGCCTCGTACGTTACCTCTCAGTCCCCCACACAAACACTCCAGCATACCTGGGAGATGTCGATTCCAGTGAGTTTCTCTATAGTGGCCTGGCAGCCTGGTCATGATATCCAGCACCTCTCCGGCCAGTTTGGCTGCTCCCACCTCGGAGCCGCCGCTGGACACCATGGTGACCTTCTGCGCCTCACACAGGGGCCTGCTGATCTCTTCTGCCATCTGCAGGTCAAACAAAAACACTGAAGTCAATACGCTAAAGAGGATATTCATTCTTCAGGGAAAGTTAAGGAGTGAGATTTTTTTCACTAAATATCGTATCATCGTGATAATCACATAGTATTTAATCATGCAACTCTAAAATTATTTATCCATTATCCCTCATCCACCCATGACAGTCGGACTGACCAGTGGCAGTTTCTCCAGCAGCATGTCCACCATGGCTCCATCTTGGTACTGCTTGAAGGCCTCGGCCTTCTTGGCCATCTGCTCCGCCTCAGCACGACCCTTAGCCTCGATGGCAAAAGCCTCAGCATCACCCTTCATCTACACACACACACAGAAATTACAGTTAGACTTACAATAGAAGGGCACAAGGTGACCAGTCCTGAGCTTGCTGATGTTTGTTAAGAGGATGGAAGGAATAGAGAATTAAAATGACATTTAATTAACCACAGGGAGTAAGTGTTAGTTTGGAAAGGGAGGAAATATTTCAAACATTTCTCATAAAGAGGAATAAAATGTCAAACAGAAAAGGAGAGAAAAAGAGAAGTGGCAGCACTCACTCTGATGGACTCAGCCTCGGCCTCAGCCTCCATGATGAGCTGCAGGCTGCAGGAGAGAAGAGAGAATGAGCGACTCTTCTGTGACTGCAAATTATGTGAGACGACAGTATAACGCTCAAATACTCACCGCATTGCCTCAGCCAGCCTCTCCAGTCGGTATTTCTCTGCTTCTGCCGGCTTCTTGACTTGGGCCTCCAGCTCCTTCTCCTTGCGGATGATCTCCTGAACCTGCAGAGTAATCTGCTGTGTCCGCTCCACCACCTGAACCTGCATCTTCTCCTCCTCGATGCGCTGCTTTGTCTTGGCCACCTGGTGACGAAAGGAGAAGAACAATTAAACTCAGATCCCATAATTATATTGGTCCTCTCGATACAAACTTTACTAGCCAGCTTAGGAAAGGCCTGTGGATGATGTGTGAACTGTCAGCATAGCACTAGAAGATCAGCTCGTGAACAGTTGACTGTACCTGAAGCTGATAGGCCATTTCTGACTCAGCCTTCTTGGTGTTGACCTCAACGTCATAGTCTGCCTTCTTCAGCTCGAAGTCTCTCTGGGATTTTGCCATCTGAATGTCGTTCTTTAACTGAGCAGACACCTTCTCTTGCATGGCATTAGCCTCCTGTAAATCAACCGGAGCATCAGAGAAATTGATTTAAGTATAAGGACCATCCACATGAGCAAACAGGTAAGATGACAGGACAGAACCACAGAGGGTATTTTACCCTCATGACAGCATCACGTTTGTACTGAGCCTCTCCAATCCTGGCATCCTTCTGCACCTGGGCTGTTCTGGCTTTACCCAGGGAGTGAAGGTAGTCCTGCAAGAGACAGACAGACAGACGGTCAACTATAAGACAAGGCAATAAAAATATGCATTAGACAAACATAGACAAGAGATGGTGTGGTTACCAAGGAAGCACTTAGGGCCTAATTCATAACTAATGCAGTGATTCAATATAAATTCCTTAAATGCTTTACTGTAACAGAGGAACTCATCCGCGGCTAAAGGCTTCCATATAACAAAGACGTGGGTTTACAGTGACGCTGCAGATTCCTGCTGCTCCAGTAATAGAATCATCAGATTTGTGTCATCTGTGTTCACAGAACCGAACCATGAGCCCGAACAGACATGAGGTACCTGATCATCATGAACATCTTTGAGTGTGTAGCTGACAACACCGATTCCCATGTTGACCAAGTCAGAGGAGGCCACCTTAAAGACCTGCTCGGAGAACTTCTTACGGTCCTGGTAGATCTCCTGCACGAAGAGATTAATATATTCACTACAGGCATTTCATACAGTTTATATATATCTTTGTGGTTAAGTTAGTGTCAATACAGTTGATATCACTTAGTGGTTAGGTTAGTGTCAATGTCAGTACAAACCTCAACAGTCAGATGAGCAATAATGGCTCTCTGGTGTCCCTCCAATGTTTCAAGTGCAATATTGGCGATCTCCCCCTCAGACTTCCCCATAAACATTTGACAGGCGGTGGCCAACATCTCCTTGTTCTGGCCCTGGATCTTCACCTGTAAGAAGGCAGGAAAGGAAGTGTTATAAAGCAGCTTTCAACAAATGGCAGTGAGAAAGACAGAGTATTGATTGTAAAAAGCATTACTTTTTGGGGAAAAACAAATGTAATGCAGTTTTTGACTCAATTTAGTGTAAGTCTTATTGTTTCTGTCCTCTTATCAATGTCATACCTGTGCAATGCCAGTGACAGAGATGGGGACACCATGGCGGGTGTAGACTTTGTCACTCTTCACATTCAGAGTCAGGGTGTTGAGTGTGATTCTGTGGCATAAAATATAAGGAGTGTAAAGGATGCAATACAAGAACAGTTGTGCTTATGTTATTTACATTTTTCATCACAGTGACTGTAATGGCATGGAGTCACAATAACAGGACTCTACATAGTGCTTTTAAACAAACACACGTGGTGACACCATGGCGTGTATGCAGCTGCAGCAGTACGGAGTTAGCTTTGTCCTATTCCTCTAGTCAAGAGCATTGTCTTTCATTGTAAGGACATTATCTGATCATTTCAATTTTGCCTTCCCTCAAAAACAACAAACCACCCCACCCTCGCTCATGTTTGTTCTGCTCCTGTTCAAATCAACAAGAAGTATAATGTGGTTAGCCATTCTGTGCAACCTCATTAGCTGTCAGATGGAAAAGCAGCAATAAGTTTGCGAAAAACAACAATATGTACATGTTCTCCCATGTTGCAAATACTAAAGGGTTTGCCAATTAAATTTGATGTCATTAATCAAAATTAAACACTTGGCCCTTGATTTGGGTGATCCGTGCTGGAGAGTGATCTTCTTAAGTTAATTAGGTTAATTTTGACAGGGTCGTTCCACAGCAACATTTTTTGCAAGCACACAGAAGCAGCCTGAGTTGTGAGGAGAGGGACTCAAACTCAAGCACAGGACTGTTATGCAGCAACAATATATCATGAGTTCAGAAAAACATTTATGACCAAGAGCAAGGCAGCACAGGAGCAAACTCTGTATGGAAGGGCGGGGTTTTAAGGGTAAGCATTACAAAATCAGAATAGGAAATGAAAAAATAAAGCTCTCAAAATTAAAGACCACGCTCAAGAAATTGGAGCAAAACTCCATATAGCCATGGCTCAAGTTGAGGAAGAGGGGGAGGAGAGAAAAAGAAAGAAGCAAGAGAATTAACTAGCAAACCTTAAGATTAAATATACACATTTTAATACCCATCGATGTGGGTATTAATGAGAACTATATCAATTGACAGTAATTGATTATTGATACCGCCCCACTGCTGGAACACAGTGGAAACATAAAACAGAGAGCAAGAACGACAAGGAAGAGGAAATCAAATCAGCCCCCCTGCTACTGACCAGCTGCCCAGTAACTGACATCATATCAGGCAGCTATGTTGGACTTAAGGGAAACAGAGACAGAAAAGAAAAGAGGATCACCTCTGGATCTGCTGAATACACGGGAGGACAAACACTCGTCCTCCAGCAATCATTAGAGGAGGAGAGCGGCCAAAGCCTGGAGACAAAGAGGGGGGGGGGGGGGGGGGGGGGGGCACATAACATAAACATTACACTGTCATACTCAGCAAAGTTTCCGTGTGTAGAGGAGCTGAGTGGAGGACATTTCATCCCTGGATTACAACAACGCGAGTACTGCTTTTCATTCATAACCGTTTGAAACTGCACATTTCGGCAAGCGGGTAAACTCCCATTTTACTTCAAACAGACGGTATGTGTTGCACAAGCTCAACTTATCAAACGGCATGATTACAACAATCACATGACACTAATACACAGTTCCTCTGTACACAAATTTGTCTCCTTTTACTATGTATATAGTGATTATTCAGGGGATTAACAGGGATTATTCTGGTTTTCTAATCGTTCTGTGTTGAATAATTGTACAACAATGCGATAAAGGCAAGAGACTAAAAGCAAATATTACAAAATGACATGATTCTTTTACCATTACATTTCAACATAAAAGCATCTTACCAGACACCACCATGGCTTCATTGGGTCCACACGTGTAGAACATCTTGATCCCTATGTGAATAAATACATTAAAGACTTTGTCACAGTATGAGAATTATTACTAATTAGTTAAAAACAAGATGGCATCATGATGATTTGTAGACTGTCACCATTAAAGTTGCATTTTAAATTGTAAAATGAGATTCCCTGGGGTTCATGGGGACCGTGTGCGCATTTTAAATCTTAAGACTTG
Organism: Verasper variegatus; assembly: GCA_026259375.1. Lineage (NCBI taxonomy): Eukaryota > Metazoa > Chordata > Actinopteri > Pleuronectiformes > Pleuronectidae > Verasper > Verasper variegatus. The sequence continues at coordinate 17,064,383 of CM048048.1, forward strand.
CATTTACATTTAAGCATTTGCTGACATATTGGGCGTCTGTATCTAAAGGATTTGTAATTCTTTCCAAGAGTTGTTCGGGTGTAAAGGTGTCCATGTGTCTGGTAACGACTCAGACAATAATCCAATAATCCACTCGTGTCTGTCATTTAGGCCAAAGCCTCATATCGGGCATGTTTTTTTACTATGAGCCTAAATGGCCGCCCCCTCATCCTAACAACAACAACGCAGGGATGCGTGGAGAAGATGGTTTAAACCGAGCAAGGAACCGATAGAGCTGCACAAACACCTCGGTGCTCGGAGACTAACGCCAGAGATGCGTTATTACACAAGTAAAAGAGCATAACGGTCCGAAAAGACAGCTGACTCGCATGCTAACGTTAGCTAGCTAGCAGTTAAAAGGCTGCGGCTGCGGGTCTGGGTCGATTGCGTCAATGCGCTGATGGGAAGCAAAACCCAGACTGGTACAAGATACAGCAGCGAATCACTCAAACTAAGACGGTGAGACGAGACCGACGCGTCGTTCTACTTACCGGAAACTGGTTAATATCCAAACGGACTTTTTAGATAGAGTAAAATCGCGATGTGTTTGTCGTCGAGTAGCTCGCGCTGTGACCGTTG